>JAOQGH010000006.1:460231-489586 GCA_025769975.1 Gallinago jamesoni
CAGCCCCTGGTCTCTCAGCCTTTCCTCAGCAGAGAGATGCTCCAGTCCCTTGATCATCTTTGTAGCCTCCACTGGACACTCTCTCCAGCAGTTCCTTTTCCTTCTTGTACTGGGGAACCCAGTGCTCCAGCTGTGGCCAGAGCAGAGGGGGAGGATGACCTTCCTTGACCTGCTGGCCACACTCTTTTTAATGTATCCCAAGAAACCATTGGCCTTCTTGGCCGCAAGGGTATGTTGATGGCTCATGGGCAACTTGTTGTCCATCAGGACTCCCCGGTCCCTCTCTGCAGAACTTCTTTCCAACAGATCAACCCTAAGCTCTACCGGTGTATGGGGTTATTCAATCTCAAGTGCAGGATCCTTGTTGAACTTCATGAGGTTCCTGTCTGCGCAACTCTCCAGCCTGTCCATGTCTTGCTGGATAGCAGCAGAGCCTTCTGGTGTGTCAGGCACCACTCCCAGTTTTGTATCATATGGCAAATGGCCATGGATATGCTGCGAGGGCTGGAGCCCCTCTGCTGGGAAGACAGGCTGAGAGAGTTGGGTGGGTTCAGCCTGGAGAATAGAAGGCTCCAGGAAGATCTTATAGCAGCCTTTCAGTACCTAAAGGGGACCTACAATAAAGCCGGGGAGGGACTTTTTACAAGGACATGTAGCGATAGGATGAGGGATGATGGCTTCCGAGTGAAAGAAGGGAGATTTAGATGAGATATGAGGAAGAAATTCTTGGCAGTGAGGGTGGCGAGAGGCTGACCCATGTTGCCCAGAGAAGCTGTGGCTGCCCCATCCCTGGAGGGGTTCAAGGCCAGGTTGGAGGGGGCTTGAAGCAACCCAGTGTGGTGGGAGGTGTCCCTGCCCAGGCTGGTCTTTAAGGTCCCTTCTAACATAAACCATTCTGTCATTCGAAATATATCCCCTGCTCTGGGCAGGGTGATCTTTGGTGTGGAGTTGAGCTAATGGCCACATGGGCACTGCAAACCCTGCCTGTCCCTGCTCCAGGCCACTGCTCCTCCTCCTGCTCCTTTGCAAAACATGTTGGCTCTGCAGATGGCCAGGGATGCTTTCTCCACGTGCACACTGCTGCTCGTGGGCCTTGGAGGCAGCTGCCAGCTCGCTGAGAGCTGCTGCCTGCCTTTGCCTTGCTTTGCAGGCTTCGTTCACACCTCTGTGCCCGGGGGTGGGGATTAACGAGCGCACTGTATCCCTTGCACACACTTTGAGGCCTCCTCTTGAGCTGTCACATGTAGGTGGGTGTAAGATCAAGAAAGACATGAGCAATTGAGGACTCCCTGCAGGCTCCCAGAATAGCGGTGAAGAGTTAGCTGAGGTACCAGGGTAGGTAGCTACTGTGGTTGGCTTGAGTGTGACCTGGGTTGTTAAGGACGTTGCCACATGGAGTTGTTTGCAACAGGACCAATCATTCCATGGGCTGGATGGTGCTCCTGGGTTACCCTTTGCTTTATATCCTTTGACTGCTTCCAATGCCACAGGAACAGGTAGGGCTTGTGTCCAAGAGGGTCTGTGGAGGCTCAAGCCGTTTTGGGATGACCCTGTTGCAGGTCTTCCCCTTCCTGTCCCTGCCGCTGCTCCTGCTCTTCACTGGACTGAGACCAGCTCTGGGCTCAGAGTGAAGCAGGCTGGCACCCAGTGGCCAGAGTGTCCTCACCTTCAGAGTGACCACAATGAGCTCTGCTCCAGGAGCTGGCCCTGGGACATGTAGTGCCCAGGGAGTCAGGGCTGTGACCAAAGCCACTGCCCTCACACACAGAAGTTTCTTCTCACTACCATAGCCACCTTCACGGTGATGCCCACTTGAACCACCCAGCATGGGGGCCCCCACCAGCTCGAGTCCCACTCACTGCACCACTCCATCTCACCCCCTTCTCCTTGGGTGCTATTTTAATCTGAGTGCAGTAAGCACAGCACCGGGATGACTGATGGGGTGCATGCTGCCCCGTGGGCTGAGGACCTGGGGGCTGCAATTCCTGAAGTGATGAGGCTCCTGACATATCCAATACGCTCCTTCCTCTCCCAGAAGCACCCACATCCTCTGGTAGCTTCCAGCCCCACCTGAGGCTCCACTTGCTTCATGGCTCCCACCCAGCCACTCTCTTCTTATCTTCACCCCCACCTCCCCAGCAGCCCCCTTCCTGGCTTGCTATCCTATGTGCCCTTGTTTGAGCAGCACAGGACTAACTTACCTTCTAATGCTCGGGAAAACTGCACTTTTAGAGGACGCTAGTGTGAATTTACGAAAATATTTGCTTCATAGCCAGCCAGGCCGTGTGGGATTCAAGGTCTCAGAGTTTTTGAGCTCCCCAGGTGCAGGGACGAGGAGGAGCAAGACCTGGGCGCTTGACTCGAGCTGTCAGAAGGTTTATTTCATACCACAAATGGCCCTTCCAATATGAATTATAAAGTTTGCTAAGGAATCCTCTCTCCCTTGATGGCTGCCACCCTGAGAACTCCTTGTCCCGGTGCTGGAGCCCTGAGTCCTTCCCTTCCTCCTGAAGCCACGGCGCTGGCAGGGCCCCACATGGGCTGTCCCTGCGGGGAGTGCACAGCGAGGAGTGCACAGCTCCCTGTGATGGAATCAGCTGGGAGTAGTCCCCGTGTATTTTATATCGGTATTGGGACCAATATGGGTTCTTTAGTATTATTGTTAATTATTTAATCTTGTCCTATTAAAATCTATTTATATTCCAACACTTGTGTTTCCTGGTTTTCCCTGATTCCCCTTCCCGGGTGGGAAGAGGTCATCAGGTGATAAACTAATTGTCTAAATGGCAATAAATTGTTATGTGTTCCTCAAACCGTAACACTGTGTCTCACTAATGTCTGTGTCTGTCCTTCCAGATTCAGTATGTAGATGCTGTGGGGTAACCTGAGTCTTTGACCTTAGCTGCCTTCCTTGGGCTGCTCTGTAGGCACCAGAGGACCAGGCAGAAGGAACCAAAACCCTCGTTGTTCATCCAGCAGTGCATGTCCTATCTAAATGCCCTCAGTGGTGTGGGCTCAGTCTCCTCCAGCACTGACAAGACATCTCCCCTCCTTGCAGGGGCAGATCCTGCCCTGGGGCTTGGCTCTGGAGGGCAGTGGTGAGGGGACAGTGCATCTCTCCAGAGATGGGCAGGTTTTGGAGGCACGGAGAAAAAGCACCTCTACTTCTAAGAGGGACACATCTGCTAAGCCTCACACCCCAGCTAAATGAGAGTTTAATGAAATAGTTCTTAAAATCTTGTAGTGATTCATGTTTTTTCCATTTTCAGCTCTGGGAATGGCTGATCCATTTTAGTCGCAGCTCTCAGAAAACTTTCCCTGAAGCAGCCAACGTATTAAATTCCAGTTTCTAAAGGTAACATTTTAATTGACTATAATGGGGCTGGTGATGGAATTTAATTAGCTGCCAGTAGTCATAATGAGTAGTGATTAAATACCGTATATAAAGAATGAACTAAGCTACTTGAATGTAATCCCACATCTCCTCCTTCGTGGTTTTTCTCTTCTTATTTTGCAAAGCAGCACGTTCAGAGAAAGGAAGCTTGTGGGGGTATTGACAGCATGGAAAAGGAAATAAAAAACATATTGCCACTATTACAATTTCAGCTATTGTTATCGCAAAGAACAGTGGTAGACGTGAAGTTAGAAAGTTCTTACAAAAATATTTATTTCTCAAAATTTGAATTAAATATTACATCAAAAATACAAGATATTAAGTAGAGAAAAAATAACCTGAGCGTGAGTCTTCATTTAAAAAATATATCTATTAAATAATACTCTTTGTGTGGAGATGAGTTATTGCACTTAATCCCTCCCTTATAAAAAATTAAATAGCAAAACAGTAAAATCAGATTCTGGAATATTTTCAATTTCTTAACTAGCTTTAAATGACACTGAAGCATTTCCAAGGGAGCCCACAGCTGGCTGCAGCTTGCTCATGCTGGCAGCTGGGGAACAGAGGGTCGTAGGGTCTGTCCTGGGACCTCAGTTCAGCTCCAGCTCGTTCACGTACTGCTGGACCCAGTCCTGCTCGGGGTTGGCGCACACCTCGCGGTGCTTCCTTGTGATAAACCTGTGGGGTACAAAGAAGTAAGTTTTTGGTGCAGTGCATGGAGGGAAACCCTACCCCAAACCCAGCCTTTCCCAAGGATCAGCAGAATTTGGGCACAAGCATATCATGCCCATCATGTTGGCAGTGGTGGAGCAGGACCCATGTAAGCCCCTTGTGCACTGAGCCCATGGAGCATCACCTTGCAACTTCTGGCTCCCCCATCCATCCTGTCCTCTGGGCCAGCCCCATTCCTTGTCTTTTGTAAAGGGGTCTTTCCCTGTTCTGGATCCTCAGCCCGAATGGAGAGCCCACCACCGCACTGCAGGAGAGGACTTACACAACTGCCGGCTGGGAGCACAAGCTGTTGGTCTCATAGTACTCCACCACGAAGTTGCGAGGCAGCTGCCGGGAGGTGTAGGTGAAGCAGCAGGAGGTTGGTGGGTCAGAGCCAACTGTGAAGGGCAAAGATGATGGTGAGCAGTGGCGAGCGGTGGGGAGCAGGGGCAGGGATCTGGGACTGCAGACCCCTGGGGTGTGGGGAGGGGAGAGGATGTGGAGGAGGAAGAGAAAGGACAAAAGGACAATGTCTTTTTTCTTCTTCCTTCCATTCTTTCTCTTTTGGATTTTCCCTGAGCTAGCGCTGAGAGAGCCCACACTGTGCTTTGAGATGTGCCATTCCCGTGGCAGGAGATCCTCAGTGGCCCTCAACCACCTGCCAGACAGTGGTCTGACACAGGAAGGGACCCAGGGGTGGAAAGGCTGGCAGAAGAACTCTGTCCCAGCAGTGTCCCCATTTAGAGGAGGGGGAAAGCCCGGACTTACGAGGTGCAGCATAGGTCTGGTAGCAGAAGGCAGCGATGAGAACAGCGAGGGCAGCCACAGAGACCTTCATGTCAGCTGAGAGGCAGTGGCTGGAGCTGAAGCAGGCAAGCAGAGCTTGAAAGCCTCTTTTCTGTCTGGTGCCGAGACAGTCAGCAACTCCCCAATTTATGGGGCAAGGAGGTTCATGCAGCAGCTTGCGTAGGCATGGTGGAATTTCCCCCAGAGAAGAGGCTGCTTGTGGTGCAGTCTTGTGGTGGAATAGAGCAGCAGCCTCAGCCCCGGAAGGGTGACACTCCCCCTCGATTCAGAGCCTCTCCAGTGGCACAGGATATGAAACAATCACCAGTACTATTTCTGCTTCTTTCATGCATGTCCCTTAGTAAGAAGTTCCCCTGTGGAGGTTCCTGCATTTGTCAACAGTCCATTACCCAACTTGCCCAAGCAGCATGTAGGCAAGAGTGCGTACTTCCAAGAGCTGTGCAAATGGGCTGAAGAGCACGGATGGGAGGAGGCCAGTTAGGGAACAAAGAGCTGAGGTCTTCTCTACCCTGGACTGCCTCCCTCCCGCATCTGCAGAGCCGGTGCTGCCCCAGTAGCAGGAGATGGGAGCCATCACCAGTGGGCCTCATGTCTTGTACATGCTTCACATAGTCTGAAGGGACTGAGGACATGCCCTGCAGCTGTGAGACCTCTGCAGGCACCAGCATGCTTGAAATAAGTCCCAGAAGCTGAAGCACTTGAGTTTCCTCCTCAGTCTAATGGAAGAAATAGCTGTTTTCTCCTCGGGGTGCCTGTCGTACTCAAGGTCATATAAGGACACCCTAAATGACCAATTTAAGTTAGTGATTTCAATGGCTACTGATAGATGAGGTGAGGCCTATTATTGCTGGGCATGGAGATGTTGACTGTGACCCTGAGGCATGAGGGGCTCCAGGAGCCGGGTGAGGAAGAAGACACTGCTTCTGAGGACCAGAAGCAAGCTAAATGGAGGACGAGGGCAGAAATTGGGATTTCTAGCAGATAAGAGTACCCTGTCTCAGCAGAAAAGAGAATTGTAATGACCTCAGATAATGAGGAATGACCATGTTGTATGGGAGCGAGTGTCCAGGGCTGGGCAAGGCCTGTGACCAGTGATGGCTCATTGGGAAGTCAATACCCTACATATGGACTGCCATGGTCGTCTACCAAACACATCTCTGTCCCTGAGGAAGAGAGGGAAGGCCTGGCAGGGAGGCGATGGATGCTCTGGGAAGAGCTGAGGCCTGTCCAGCCGTAACAAGTTGTTCCTTGACGCACATCTCTTCTCAACAGAGAAGCAGGTACATTTCTGGGAAATGTCTCCATTTCGTTATTTTCAAGATAACACCAAGTGGTGGCGTGTTAACAGATGCTGCCTGAGAGTCGGTGGAAGGACTGTAAGTGCAGAAACCCAACCGCACCACCAGCACCTCTGCACCACTACCGCGGCTCTGGGCACTGACTCACCATGTTTCTATTAAAAGTTCCTGGCTATCAACCCAGGGCACTTTCTGTAAATAACTTGGTGTTTTCCAAGTATCACTCCAACGCTGCATGGTGTGCACAGCCTTCCACCAACCATGGCTGGTAGGTGGGGAGGCAGGGCAGCCCACAGCTGGGCTGGCAGGGCTGTGGGCTGCTTAGCTCTGTGCAGGTTAACTGCTCTTCTCCATGCAGGCAGGGAGCGGTCTGGAGGACAACATGAACCTGGAATTACACAGGAGAAGTCCAAGAGGTGGCCCACACTCAGGGAGGCTCCTGCTGAGAGCCATGGTGATGCTCCTGCCCCTCACCCTTGGCTAGGGAAGGCAAATCTGCCCCATGGAGAAAACGTGGCACTTTCCAAACCGAGCATCATCTCCTTCCTGGTCACACCATGGCCAAGCTGGTCCCCTCTCCATCCTTCCCTTTGCCATCTGCAGAGAGAGGTACCTTGCAGGTTCACCCATCAGCTCAGACCCCACTCCCTCATCCACTTGTCAGCTTGTCTGTCCCCAAATACCCTGAGAAGACAAGGGGAGAGCCTGCCTCCGCGGACAGGGGCCCCAACATTCAGCTGGACCAGAAAAAAGATCTGAGCTAGTGGTGCCTTATGTGGCTCCTCTGTTTGTTGCTCAAGGAATATAACTTATAAATGTACGTAATAGCATGGTTTGCCTCTGAACTGTTTCCTGTGATTGTATCTTCAAGCATTCATGGGTCATGTCTTGAGATGTGCCACCTACAGCCATCTGCTCACGTCCTGCTCCCAAGGCACGTGATGTGGGTAGGGCAGGCAGGCAAAATGGGTTCTTTTAGTAAGAAATGAACCCATTAGTTCATTTCACTGAACCCATTCATTCATTCTGCACATAGAGTGCAGAAATGTTCTGATAAAAAACAAGTTTCTTTAAAACAGAAGAATTAGTTGGAATCTGCACTGATTTTTCAAATGTTTTTGATGAGATACTTTTCTGTTTCAGGCAGCAGAAAACCTCCGTGGCTTTATATTTGTTGGCAAGAAGTTGCCAAATTATTTTGGACTGTCAAGGACCATTTTTTATTTAATCAAAAAACCCTACTTTAGTTTAGCTGAGTCATGTTAGGATGAGTTTAGCCTAGATAATGTGTCGTAGTACCCAGTAAGGGCTGAAATAAGAAAGTAATTTCTTCTAGCTCTTGCCCCTCTTAGAAAGAGAGGATGCTGTATGCCTCAGAAGAAGGACCACTTAGGGAGGTGTTCTGAGGTGGAGAGATGGCCATGGAAGAGTGGCCAAAGTGGGCTGGAGCATCTCAGGGGGGATTAGGTTCATAGCACAGCAAAATGGTGGTGTAAATTTTTTCCCACCATGGCTCCAGGTGGTTTCAGGATTCATGACCCAGTCTGTGGTCTACCTTTGCCCCCACTGCCAACCGGCAGTGCTTGGAGGCAGCAGACAGGCAGTCTGGGTGAAGCTGCTCTAATTTACATACAGGATTAGGATAGAGCTTTTCTGTAAGCCCCTCAAAAAATCCCAGGAGAAAGTGCTAAGTAAAGAAAATTCCCAGGATAAATTTGGTGACAGCAGAAATAAAGAAATTCTTGGTTTTGAATGAAAGGGAAAGCCTGAAAAAAATGGTGAGACTGGATGATGTAAGTTGCTATTTATAACAGGTTTTAACGCTGAGGAGTCAGGATTCACTCAGAAAAGGAAGTACTTAAAAATGTCCTGAGTTCAGAAACTGTCTGTAGGACAAGATCCACTTCCACCTGAAAATCTCCATCCTGCCCTGCTCAGAGCTTGGACCCTGGTAACTTTCCAACAGTGTCCAGAAATTTCACCCCCACCATTCTTGACATATCTGGAGAAATGTTGGAATTTTTCAGATCACGTCACATCCTGGAAATGGCTCCAATGGGAACCTCTGTGTGTGGGAGAGACGGGGAACCATCTGTCTCCACTGTGCTGGATAAAGGGGAGAGCACAGCCACCGATGCAGGGCGACAGGAGTGAGTGTCGGCTACTGGCTCTGTTTCACAAAAAACCCCTTGACTTTTCCCCAAAATGGTGTCACACCAGGAAGATGTTCCCAGCTGATAAGAAAAATGTATCTTGTTAAAGTTTCAACCTTCCTCCAACAAGGGCATTTTCTGAAAAAAAACCAAAACAAACCGCTAACCCGGGGAATACTACTACTATAAAGTAGTAGGCTGATGCCTCCAGTTTTTCCTCACATTTCTTTTGAAACCAAACAAAAAAAATAGGATTAAATGTATGGTATTTCAAACCAAATTAAAGGGGAAAAAAATATGCCTCTTTGTTCATACCCTTCTCCATCCTTGGCATGGAACAAACAGAAAGAAACAGGGAAAACATGAATTTTAGTATTATTTTTTGAGCCTCGGGAAAGCAGCTGCATGGCCGTGAAGCTGCAGCACTGAGTGCTCCTGACTCACCCCGACGACTGGCTTTGGGGGCTGCAGCACCCTCAGCATCCCTGAAACCCCGCAAAACCTGGGAGGAGGAGATGATGTGTCTCTGCTGGACTTCATCCTTTGCCCTGGAGGACAGCCCGTGTCCCTCATATGTATGGAGAGTCCAGAAAGAGCAGGGAAGACCACGATGAAAATTCAGAGCTGTGCTAGGATGAAAAACAAAACCCAGTTTATAAATGAACCCCCTGGGCCTTGTGTGCTCATCATAATCAAGCAAAAAGAAGAAGAAGGAAGCCACAAATGGACTGTTTTTATTTTCATCTCTGCTCCTGGAGCCCGGCTCTCCAGGAGGTCTGGGTGGGCTGGCCTGCAGGATACAGAGGGGCCCGCTGCACCCCGTGGGAGCTCTGGGGATGGTCAAGCATCATGACCCTCCTCTGCTCACAGAGGGGACTGAGGCCAGGGTAAAATTAAACTTGTGCTAGGCCGTTGCCACAGCTGGGGGCCTCCTCTAATGCACGGCCCTTGGACCTCCTGAAGACCCCATATCCACCAGCACTAGCTTGGCCCCCTCTCTTTGTGGCGCGTTGGTTGGGGATGCGCTTGGCGTCAGTGCCCACCCCCCTCGCCCCCAGCAGTGATGGGTGTAGGAGGCCACAGGGGAAGTGTGAGTCCCACTCCCACAGTGAGGTGTGAGCTTGGAACGTCACACATGGAAATGGGCAGTGGAGCTCAGATGTTTATGAGCCTCACTATTTGTTTTGGGCTGGCTGCAAAGCTGCAAACCAATTCCCATGTGTGGGGGCTGTTTGGAGGTCAGGACGCTCTGCAGTGTCTTCTGAAGCATAGGTCCCATCCTGCTCCCTGTCATGCTATGGCTTTTGACACCCCAGATGGGCTTGTGTCCTTCAAAAGGGCCATTGTCTGGTCACCCTGGCCAGCATGGGCTCTGCCTGGTACGCACATCCCCTGTGGGAGATGGGGGGGGGGGGGGGCTCGGAGAGGTCTGACATTGCTTGCCAGTGTGCCTCAGCCCCACAGCCTCCCCATGCGGCCTCGGCGTCCCTTGGGATGTGCAGGGTGGTGAGACCCTGGCCCAGGTTGCCCAGAGAAGCTGTGGCTGCCCCATCCCTGGAGGGGTTCAAGTCCAGGTTGGATAGGGCTGGAAGCAACCTGGTGTGGTGGGAGGTGTCCCTGCCCAGGGCAGGGGGGTTGGAATGGGATGGTCTTTAAGGTCCCTTCCAACTTTAACTGTTCTTTGATTCTATGAATACCCCTTTACGTGCTCCAAAGTTCTTCTGATTGTGCCAAGGTGCCAGGGCTGGGATGGTGCACACCCTATGGGTGGGCAGTACCCCCGGGGAAGGCAGACAGGGCTTTCCCATCAGCCTTGGCACAGCCCTCACCACCACCTGCATCCCTCTGCCCTGGTGGTATCTGCTTTGTGGCTCTCGGCAAGGGTGCGATTTTGGGGGGCCTTGAGAGAATCCCAAAGCCTCTGGGCTAATCCTTGTCACCATCTAATCCAGGAGTTGAAGACTCAGCATCCTTCCCTACAGTCTTCCTCTTTGAATAATTTTAGCTTTCTTTCTTTATTTTGCCTGGACCCAAACATGCCCCAGTCTTGGTGAGGCTAAGATGGCTCATTTACAGGAATAATAAAGGAAGCTTGAGAGAGGTCACCTTATAAATAAACTGCAGCAGCTGTGGCAGCAGAGGGCTCTGGGATTTGACAGAGAAATGAAAAGTAGTGTAGAGAAACCGAAAACTGAAAACAGAAGCTGCCCTGGGAGGCGAGCAAGGTGGTGTGATCGGCCTGACCAGAACTGGTGGTGGGGCGGCAGTGACCCCGAGCCTGTGGCAGTGCAGAGGAGCCGGGGGGGGCCCTTCCAGGAGGCTTTTGGGGGAAACACCATCCCAGCTGAGAGCAGGCAGGTTTGTATATGCTGATGGTTTTGTGTTGATGACACAGCCGAGGACTGCAGCTGCAGCAGCTCTGTGCAGAGCCTCCTTCCCCAGATCTGTCAAATTCATTAGCAGTAAATGACCATTCCTTTCCTTCCGCTGACCATCTCAGGGCATCCGGATGGAGGACAGAGCTGGATGGACAGTCCCAGAAGAGCTGTTTGATGCAGGTCACATCCCACCACATCGCACTTCCCTGCCACCCTTGGGTGCTCTGCACGGCGAGTGAGATCCAGCCCGTGGTGTTTGCTCTGTGCAGGTGGCAGGCTGGAGAGCAGAGGCTGCGATGTTTCCATCAGCAGCGCTGCTGCTAGCCACAAAGATGTCTTTCAGTAGCCACAACCTTTCTCAGTCAGCAATGCGGCACCAACAGCCGGAGTCTGTCATTTCCCTGTGCACACACTACCACAGAGGAACATGAAACTCCCGCTGTTGGTTTCTGCATGATTTATTTCCATGGCAAAAAGCCATAATTTGTTTCTGCTCTGGAACAATTCAGGCAAAAGCTGGAGCCGCTTCTTGTTCTGCCATTCGCCTCTGCCCAGAGCTGCTGGGAGTTACCCAGGGAAAGCAGAGCTGGTCCTGGGGCTTGCCTGGGGCTGGCAAAGTCCAACACCTTCCTTGATACCTGGGTCAGGACTTTACAGAGTCTTTGGTCCCAGTAAAAGCACACCATTAGCCATGCTGGGGATGCCAACAGCACCAGCGTCTGGGGCTGTAACTCAGGCCACAAACCTGCAGGGAATCAGGAGCACAAAAGAGATTCTCCTGGGGGCAGAGTGTGCGGAGGAGCAGATCGTCAACCCTGTCAGGAGCTTTGAACCTTCTTTCTCTCTGCCAGGGACAAGCTGATTTGTGAATGATGATGTCTCCACTGCTCTTGCAGCTCTGGAGTAGCTCAGCAGGGGATTTGTACTCCTGGGGATGAAACTCCAGACTCTGGCACCCACCCAAAGGCCTGAGCAGCCTCTCTGCAGTGGAGGGGGGCTCTGACATCAGCTGCATCCCTGGCTGTAGCAGGACATCAAGATGTCCCATATTCTCCCTCTCCCCGCAGAGCTCTGCTTTCCCCAGGCAGCACCGGCTCCAGCCATGACATCGCCGTGCCTTGCTGAGGCTTGAAACTCTCTGCCATGCCACTTTTTTCTCACCTTTTTTTCACCAGAAAATCCATCCTGGACTCAATGGAGATTTTGGAGGGAGAGGTTCAGGGTGGCAAAACATCTCCAGTGTGGTAAACCACCTCTTCCAGCAAACTCCCTCTTCCTGAAGTTGGAGGTGGCAAAAGATCCTCCTGCCTGTAAAGAACCTCCAAAGCAGGGTGAGAACCTGCAATTTGGTGCCTTTGTGGAGACCAGTGACTGTTAAGGTGACTGTGAGTAGCCTGCAAAGATGAGATTGGTGGATGGGGGCAGAGCAGCGATGTTGTTTACTTTGACTTCCACAACATCCTCCTAGACAAACTAATAACGTATAGATTAGATAAATGACAGTGAGAGGGACAGAGAACTGGCTGAACAACTGGGTTTGGAGGGTTGTGATCAACGGCACAAAGTCCAGCAGGAAACAGGTGTCGTGGTTTTGACTGAATTGACCAACCAGAACGATGGATGGCCCCTTCCTCCCCCCTCCCCCTAAGGAAAAGAGAGGAGAGGAAGAGGGAAAGGAAAAAAAACTTCTGAGTTTAGAAAAAACTAAATAACTTTAATAAAAAAAAAATAAATAATGAAATAATAATAAGGAGGAAAATAATAAAAAAGAAAAAAAAAGGAAAAATAAAATAAAATTTAAAAGAAAAATATATACAGTATATACAAAACCGTATCAAGCTCCCAGGGTGATCACATCAGCAGCAGGCACAGGGGAAAGTCCCAGGCTGCACTCGGTGACGGACAGGAGCTGGATTCCGGATCTGGAGTCAGGAACGCTCAGATTGGGATCAAAGGCAGACGAACAGACAGGGTCCTCCTCGGATGTCAGCGATTGAAGGAAGGGAGTTGACCCTTTGATCCCTCAGCTTTTATATTGAGCATGATGCAACTGACCCTGTTGGTCAGTTTTGGGTCACCTGTCCTGTCCCCTCCTCCCCAGAGGTGGGACCCCCCTCTACGTTTTTCTGCTTCCGACCCTCCGATGGGGCAAGTAACAAATGGTTTTATCACTGTGAGAGCAACCAGTTTCTGAACAATATGCTGTTAATTTCAGAGTTTCGTTAGTTAAAGAGGCCCAGCTGAAAAAGTAAAATTACTGAACAGAAAATTAGTTCTGTTTTACCTCAAACCAGGACAACAGGTAGCCAGCGGGCAATCCTAGAGATCTGGGGCCAGTACTGTTCCCTACATGATGTGACAAAGTCCACCCTCAGCAAGTTTGCAGATGGCACAAAGCTGGACCCACTCCAGAGGGATTTGCTGCAATACAAGGGGACCTCATCAGGCTGGAGAATGGGCTGACGAAAACCTTGTGAAGTTCAACAAGGAGAAGTGCAAAGTCCTGCTCCTGAGGAGGAACACCCCCCCAGGCACCAGTATACACTGGTGCCAACCAGCTGGAGAGCAGTATGGGATAAAAAGACTTGGTGTCCAGTCCTGGTGGGCACCAAACAGGACATGAGAGGCAATGTACACAAAGAATGTCAACAGGCTCCCAGGCTGCATTAGGAGGAGTGTTGCCAGCAGGTCAAAGGAGGTGACCCTTCCCTCAGCACTGCTGAGGTAATTCCTGGAGTACTGGGTCCAGTTCTGGGCTCGCCAGTACAAGAGACATATGGACATACTGCAGAGAGGCCAGTGGAGGGCCACAAAGATGATTAAGGGACAGGATCATCCCTCCTAGGAGGAGAGGTTGGGAGAGCTGGGACTGTTCATCCTGGGGAAGAGATGGCTCAAGAGGACCTTATCAGTTTGTGCGGGGACCAAAGGAGTTGGAGGCTGACTCTTCTCAGTGGTGGTCAGTGACAGGAGGATGCAACAGGTAATTCTAAGCACCAGCTAAAACTTGTTTGCTGTACACTGAAACGGGTTGTCCAGAGCAATTCTGGAGTCTTCGTCTCTGGAGATCTTCAAAGCCCTGGGCAGCCTTCACAGCTGGCCCTCCTTTAAGCAGGGGCTGGACTGGGTGATCTCGAGGATTGCCTTCAGCCTCAGCTCTTCACTGGTCCGTGTTAAGCCAAGTGCAGTGGGACTGGTAGAGTGCTGTAGGTGGCACAGTCCAGTCACCTCTCTGTTCCATGTGCTGCTGTTCAGCAGCCTTTGATAAGCACCCAACACATCACAGCACAAGCACGTTTTAGAGCTTGCCTAGTTTGGTGTTATTTTCCCCCAGAGTTGCATAACCCCAGGCCAACATTCTGTCTTTTGCTATACAGACTCACAGGGAAAATCCCTCCTGTAGTTTTAGATAAATAGTTTTCCTCTTTGTGGCTATGCCACTTAGCACATTTTAGTTTCCTTTTGCTTTACTGAAATCGAAAATGGGCACCGAGTCAGAGCTCAACATACTTGGCTCCAATTCAAAATTCCCGTTCTTTCTGACTTATTTCCCCTTCCCCCCTCACCCCAATCTGGCAATTTCACTTTCGTGACAGTCTCTGTCATCATTCTGGAATTTCCACTCAGGCTTCTCCTGCCTCCAGGACTCCCTATTAAAAGGGAGCTGAATCCAGCCGCTGCAGTCTGAGCTGCATCTGCCAGAGCTTCTGCTCCTGCTCCGACTGCTCTCACCCAACGGGAACATGAAGGTCTCTGCAGCTCTTTTTGCTCTGCTCCTCATTGTAACCTCTTGCTCCCAAACTTTCTCTGGCCCAGGTGAGTCCTGCTTTTTCATTTGTGAAGGAAAAAAAAGATCTGAGCCTTTGTTATCATTTCACCGTTGAGCTCTCCTGGCCAATAACTGGCAATTTTTCAGCATTTGCACCATTCTGCACTGAGATAAGCTACATGCAGGAACCCCAGAATTAGAAAATCATCCATCCGTCATCCATCCATTCATCCTGGGTGCAGAGTACTTATTCCTGGTTATAGTTTAGAGATTTCAGTCTCACCCTGGGGCTGGGGGAGGTGGAGAAATGAAGTTCTGAGCAAAGATCGGGTGGGAATCTCCCCCAGTACCTGAAAATATCACTCCTGGCATTGGACCTCAATGTCTATTTCAACTTTAATTATTCTCTAATTCCTCACTCCCTTCCTTGTCAGCACAGCTCCCTGAGCTGATGGATTGGCTGCTCCCGACGTGCAGCCCAGCACATGCTCACATTGTATCCCCTTGCCTCTTCCAGTTGGATCTGACCTCCCAATCTGCTGCCTCTCCTACTCACATCACAAGCTCCCGCGGAAGCTCATCCAGCGGTATTACAGCACCAGCACCAGCTGCGTGCTGCCGGCCATCGTGTGAGTACTGGCATTGAGTCCTGGGGGCAGCCCAGCTGGGGCAGCACAGGGACAGCCGCTGCGGTGTGTGAGCTACCAGCTCTGTGGGGTGACTGGGCACGGGGGTCTGCAGGAACAGAGCAGGATGAGGGGAAACCTGAGGGGAAACTGCTTGCCCAAGGCCTGCCAGGGATGCTCTTGTGGGGACACCCGGGGATGTTCCTGCAGGAGCTGAGGAGACAGTGTGGGAAAAGGGATGGGAGTGGGCAGCCACAGGCCAAGCACTGGTTTCAGAATCAGCTTAGGGCACAGGGGAAAACACCTTGCTGTGCCCCAAAGCGAGGGTCCAAGCCCTCCTGGGATGCAGGTTTGAGCAGAGATTTAATATGCCTCATGCCTGTTCCTCAGGTTCATCACAAAGAAAAGCCGACAAGTCTGTGCCAACCCTGGTGACTCCTGGGTTCAAAGTTACCTGCAAAACTTGAAGCGGAACTGAGCAATACAAAATGGCAAGCATAGCTGCTGTCATGCATGAGTTGTGTCATCTTGAGCCCCTGCGATGGAGCAGGACACTGGGGAAGCAGGAGCTGCACGAGCCCATGTCGTCTGCAGGCAGCTCCAGGGGACTGCTGGAAGGCCACCACAGGACACCTCGTGCTGGGGTGCACGGACCAGTGTGTAACCTCATCCCTCTGCCCTGACACACTGCCTGTGGCCTGGGAAGACCCATGGGACTGCACCTTTATTTGTCTTATAGTATTTTAAATTATTTAAGAAATTATCATATGGGTTAGGCGGTACTTCCTTCTGTGGATAATAATGCTATTTATGGGAGGGCGACTCAGAGTCTCCATGTTGGTGGCCCTGGCTCACTTGTGTCAAATCTTGATTTTGGAGAATAAAGAATTTGGACAAAACCTCTGCTTTTTTTCCCTTTATGTGCTCTGTGGTGTTCACCAGCATAGAGACAGAACCTCACCCTGAGCCTATCTAGAGTGCACAGATCATATGTCATATGTGATAATGGGAAATGGTTTGAGGCAACACCATAAAGTTTCCAGCAGACATAAGTATATCCTCCGAGACCTCATTCCCCCACCACATACACCCCCGCCTCCCACATCCTGTAAAGACATAGATATGTCAGATATGGGTGTTTTACATATATGAGTATGCTCCCCACACACACATGTCCATATGCTTGCTTGCTGCTCCCAGCCCCACATGCCGCACCCCAAGATGGTCCCAGGGAGCAATGGGTTGGTGACGTGCACATCAGCTGTAAGAGGTAAAATCCTGCCAGAGGCTTTGAGAAGGGAACAGGAAGAGCAGCTCAGGGTCGAATGGGAGAAACCAGAGGGCGTGGAGCAGGTGTGGTGCTGGGGCTGTCCTGGGAGCTGGCAGGTACCTGGAGATAGTGAGCTGTTCTTCCATCCTCACACTGAGGGCACTGGGGTGCACAGCAGGGCCACTTCCCTGCCCATGCCCACCCCTGTTGGCTAAGCAACACTTCCCAGCACAGAGCCCACAGGCACCCACATGCCACTGTCAGAAGTCTCATGGCATCTCTTCTTACACGGATCTGTCCTCTGAGATATCACCGCATCTCTGCCACCCCAGCCCCCGTGTGCAGCTGGGTCCTGCCGAACCCGGCAGCACTGCCTGCAGATGGGCAGAGACCTCAGCTTTCCTTCTCACCACCCTAAAGGGATTTGCTCTGTACTTTCCCATTTGTGAGATTAAAGGAAGGGCTCAGCTATGCTGCAGGGGAAAAACAGCCACCAGCACACCTGCTGCAGTCATTCCCAGGACCTGGCTTTTCATGGGAAAATAAATGGGAGAAAGCGGGTCCCAAGGGTAAAAGCCCACTGCAATCGTGCTCAGCATCCCTCTGCTTCTGCACACTGAGAAGAAATGTCCCCAACACCATTGTCACCCAGAGCTGACAGGCCTCGCAGCCATGCTGTTCCAGTCAGTATGTCTTCTTCCTAAGAAAGAAGGCTTTCTGTTATTGTTTTGTTGTTTCCTGCAGCTATACATCAGATAGACAGACCCCCGAGGCTGGGAAAGCACCTCCACGTTGCCTTGTGATTTTCCTCCAGCCCTGTGTTTTCCAGGCTGGAGAGCTGGCTGCAGGCTCATGGGGCATCCAAGGAGCAGCATCCCAACAAGGGACAGACGCAGCCCAGCACCATGCTGTGTCCCAGGAGATGGTTCTGGCGATGCCGTACCATGTGGGGGGCTCATCTCCAGCTCAGTGGGGATTGTTCCTCACCGCTCTGCTGGGAGAATGACTAGGGAAAGGCTCTTGCTCAGCCCTGGCAGCATCCCAGTGCTCCCCTGGCACAGCAGGGTCCTAGCAGAGAGTGTCAGGGCCAAGCTGGGGCGACATGGGTCAGCATGTTTGCCAAAGCCTTTTTCTATGGACAGGGCCTACAATTGTGAAGGACAGACAAAGTTCTGCACAGGGGTGTATGCTGTTCTCTCCAGCAGCAGCAAGCAAGGAGGGATACTTGGGGCAGCACTTGCTCTTCCATCTATCTCAGACACAGCTGTGTGCTACTTCACATACACCTGGCAGAAGCTTTCTAAGAAACATATGAAGGACTATTTCTACACCACCAGTAGGTGCCAGCAGCCAGCTGTTGTGAGGGAATAGGCTCTTGACTGTTTAGGAAGCTTTTGGCTTGGCCCCACAAATATTTCTCCCTCTTGGATCTAAGAGTGGCACTTTTTGGGGGGTGTTATCTAATCGGTCCTGGCAAGGAGAGATGGTTTCCAGTTGCAAGAAGAAGGCTGAGAAGGGTCTGCTCGCACTGAGCACATGAGCCCAGTGGAGGGAGGACGAGAAGTTGTTCCTGGTCTCATGTGGTGGATCCAACACAGCACGGCTGAGAAAATGCTCCCAGGCGAGGTTTTGGTGTGTGGCAGAGAAATGCCCAGAAGGTGCCCGCTGCAGGAGACACCAACCATACACTCTGCAGCGGTCACTTGGGTCCGTAGTCCTTCCCCCTGCCTGTGGGTGTCAGCAGCAAGTTGAGGCAGAGCCAAGAGTCTGGCCCAGGGAACCTTCTCTGTATTCTGAGCACATTCCCTTGGCTGGTTTCCCTCACACCAGACAATGGTCACAAAAAGGACATTACCCAGCCCTGGCATGACTCTGCAACTCCATGGTGGTGCATCCCTTCCCCACCACGTTGGTTTCCTGGTCCTCCCCAGTTCCCAACTTCATCACCAGGAAGAAACAACAGGTCTATGCTGACCCCACAGATACTTGGGTGAAGGCATTTGTGAACTTTTTGGGCACACACTGAGATGGCCACCCCCGCCTTATCCCCCAGTGCTTCAGGCCCTGGGATCCCAGGACCAGCCCCAGCTTCTTCCAATCCTCCTGCTAAGGGATGAATTTGGTGTCGGACTAAAATCGTCACAGTCGTGTGGGCAGGGAAGTGGGATTGGTGGCCCCAGCAAGGAGTGCTGGCCCCATCAGCCCACCTCACCCAGCCTGACTGCAAAGGCAAGGTCGTGCCCCAGTTTCCCATCTGTAAGGCTTTAAAGCTTTCTGTGAAGTGCTCAAGGGTCCCCTGTATAAAAGCAAACCCACATGAGCACTGTTTGACTATTCCCACGGTCAGGAAGACATGGCTGATTTTTCTAGCCCTTTGCTGCTTCCCTCTGCTGCTGGGCTGTGCCTTGTCTCCTGCCACAATGGGCTGTGCCAGAGCTGCTTTTCAGGGATACAAACCAGAACCTTGTCCCTCACCCCTACTGCTGAGCTCCCAGCCTAGACTGCAGAGCTTCTGGCCACCAAGCTTCTGCCTTGATGGAAGGGGCATTTCAAGTATGTTGTTAATTTGCAATTTTCATCTTTATTCTGTAGACGTGCTTTCAGGCTGTCTTTAAGGAACAAAGAATCTTTTCTCTCTGAGTCTTCTTGATGCCCCACTGCTCTCTGCACCCCAGGGTGCCCCGCATCCACCCCTCCGCACCCACCTCTACTCTACACTTTTCCCAGGGACAACCACTCTCTTCGGCCTGGGGCTGCGCCACCTTGTGCCCCACCACCAAGGATTTGGGACCTCCTCCATTCCTGGAACCCCCTCCATCCCTCAGCACCTCAACAGCACAGAGGCAGGTGCCCTGCCAGGATGCAGGGACAAGATCAGATCAGGTTGTGGTACCAGATCTCGGTGCACGGACATCTCAGGGCTCCCCCAGCTGCCCTGTTCTCGCTGGGAGGATGCTCTGCCAGCTCAGCCTGGCAGAACAGGGTCCACCAGGGCTACAAAGACCCCTTGCTGACCCTGGCTTCATGGCTGGGACAGTCCTCTCCTCTCTGGGGACCCTTGTTCTGGTCACTGAGAGCCTCCCCTATGCCCTTGGGCTCTGTGAGGTTTCTACACCCTTTTCCTGCACTGACACAGGCAGCTGCTGCTGGGGTTACAGTCCCAAGCTCTGGAGAGCCCAGAAGTGGCCGGTGACAGCTCTGCCCTTGGTTTCTGCCAGAAATAGAGATTTTGAGACAGTTCATAAGGAACTGCAATAGGAAATGTTCATTAATAAACAGGGAGACCTGTGAATGGCGGTGAATAGGGGGAGAAGAGGAGACAACTTGAACATATGCAGATCACTGTGGCACCAAGGGGCTTGGGGTGTTTTACGGACACTGTATCTCACACTGCTTCACTTGCTCCTAATTATGAGGGATCATTTGTTGTTAGAAATGGGAAGGGAGCTGAGAAATAACTCCTGGGATGATGACTAGCTCATTTTGTGGTGGAAAATGTTCTGGGAGGTGAAGATCTAACATGTATAATCTGCCAGGTGGGGATACTATTGGCCAAAGGGTGATAAAGCTTCTGAGCTTTTGCTTCAGACAGCTCCGATGGAGACAGCCTGGAGAGCAAAGGTCCCTGTCACCCACGCAGAGCTTCAGTGGCAGGGAAGTCAGACCTGGAACTCTCTCTACTCACAAAAATATCAGCTAACTTTAAATGCAAACCAGAGGCTGATAAAGTGTTTTTGTGGGTTTTACTTGGTGCAAAAGATCTCTTGTGGTTTTTTTAAACCAAATGCAAGTTTTCTTCCCAAAGCAGTTGAAGAACAGCAGGTAACTGGTGCCTGACTTTCCCAGTAGAAGACTAACAGAGCATATCCAGTGCTGAGCACAGCTCTGGATGCATGTCCAGAGGAGCCCGCGGTGGGGTCGTGGTCCCGGGGGGACAGCCCCTGAGCCACCCTCCTCCGAGCTCAATCCAGAGAGGCCACTGCACACCCACCCTGTGGTTTCCAGTGGGTTCAGCTCCACTGGTCCTTGGCTACTTTGCTACTCGGGGAGAGGTCTGGCTCTGCAGTAGCACAGGGGCTGGGAAAGAGCAGCACCTGGGAGGTGCTGGAGTTGTGATGGGGCCGCTGCTGGGAGCAGGGAGGGGATCCAGAAGGGAAAGCTTTTGGGGCTAAGGAGGCATTTCCAGCTGGGAAGTCGGGATTCTTCCCTTGCATCTCCCAAAACAGTTGTAGTGGAATCCTGTTGGCCCCGTTTTTCCAGGCAGGAGGAGAAAAACTTCTTCCAGAGCTGACACAGAGAGAAAATATCTTTATTCTTTGGCATCAGCAAGAGACATTGTTTTGAGAACAAGGCTGAACAATATGGTTCCACAATAAGCATCCTGTAAATAATCAGTGCACCACTTCCTCCACTAAGGAGACAGATCTGACTCACAGCATCCACCGTACCATGGTAAAAATTCACCCAGATGACTTGGATGTCAGCCTGGCTTTACATGACAGCACTCGTACCTGATTTTGACAGACCAATTCCCACAAATAGTTCTGGAGTTAAAAATCCCCCTCCCATTATAGCAGCAGAGGCACAAGGAAGGGACAGTTTAGCCACGACACGCAGCAGGCTATGCCAAGACGGGTCTGCAAGGGCAGGAGGTCCCCAGCATCACAGCTGCCACTAAGGGTGGCTAAATAATCATGGAAAAATAACATCTTTGCAAGACAAAATGAACTGCTGGGGTTCCAAGGTGGCTCAGCGGGTCCTGGTGCTCAACAGCAGGATTTCTAGGTCTGCAATAAGACTGCTAGATGATGTTGCAAGACTTCTCCAGGGCAGAGACCTCTCAGCTCCCAGCACTCACTGCAGCTCCAGGGCATTCACATATTCCTTCACCCACCTAGCGTCAGGATTAGCACAGACCTGGCGGTCCTTCCTGGTGGTGAACCTGTCAAGTCATGCAGGGAGTTGTTACAGCCCCGGAGAGGTAACAGGACACAAGGGCTTTAGGTCACCTCCTGGGCACATAATTACCTGTCCTGTGGTCAAGACTAGCCCCCAAGGGGATCATCTCCCCACAGGCTCCCACCTCACAAACGCCCAAGAATCAGGGGTCCGCAGAGCCTGCTAAAATCCAGAGGGCAAGGAGAAATCATGGTCCTCTGGGAGAACCCCCCCATGTTCGGTGTTCTTGCCATGTTGAGTGTG
Source organism: Gallinago jamesoni (assembly GCA_025769975.1). NCBI lineage: Eukaryota > Metazoa > Chordata > Aves > Charadriiformes > Scolopacidae > Gallinago > Gallinago jamesoni. The sequence continues at coordinate 481,840 of JAOQGH010000006.1, forward strand.
GAGTTGAAATTGGATGCAGAGAGGGGGCGGGTGGCAGATTGGGTGTAAATCTTGCAGATGGCACATTATGTGCATTGTGCTCATCAACACTGAAAGGACCTACTGTCTATAGAAGGACCTCATTCCCATGCCTTCCTCCCAGCGCCAGGATGCCATTTTTTTCTCAGCTCAAATTTTATCCGTGGTGGCTGCCCTTTTTCCTTACTCCAGATACGGATCCTCACACTACCATGCTCTTGGCCACATTAATCATGAAGCAAAGAGCCCGAAGGCTGGCAGAGCCTTTCCTCAGATGTGGTACTTACACAACTGCTGGTTGTGAACACTTGCTGCTAGTGTAGAAATAATCCTTCACATGACTCTGGGGCAGCTTTCGTAAAGTGTAGCTGAAGCAGCACACAGTTGCATCAGCCCCAACTGGAAGAGATCAGGAAAGCCGACGTGAGTCTATCACTCAATAAACTCCAGGTTCACCAGCTGAGAGCCTGGGCAACCATTCCCTTTGTCAGCTGCAGAGCCCTCTTCTCTTCCTTTCCCCAGAAAGTCAGCAAGGAATTGTTGTGTACACCAAAACTTAAATAAAGTCATTGCTAGGATTGCTTGCTATATGTTTTGCACTCGCTTCCGATGATAAAAATCGCTTCAGTCACCCGGGGACCACTTCTAAACCTCAGCAGTAAAATCAGAGGAGATGAAACCTCTTTGATACTTAGCAGCATAATTCATCCCTAACATAAAATGCTGTTAGAAGGAAATACCAGAAAGCAGGAGAAGCTATTCACACAGCTTTCCAACCATTGCAGCTAACTTTTTCCAGTTCTGCTTCAGAATTACAGGCAGAGTAAAAATCTGCCCCAAGACAGCAGAGAGCGATGTTATACTCACATGGAGCAGGAAAGGCCTGAGAAAAGAGGCCAGCAACGAGGATGATGGAGAGGCACACTGCAGAGATGTTCATTATGGACAGAGATGAGTTCTGAGGGCAGAGGCAGGACCAGGGGAGATCTCTCCTGTGTCTGATGTGGGGGACTGGTTCAGTCCTCGCTTTTTATAGGGACAGCGGCCAGCCCCGTCAAACTCTTGGAGTTTCCATAACGTAACAGCTGATGTCATGGTATCTTTGCTTCAGAAATGGCTGAAAAAAGGGAAGCAGCAGGTCTAGGAAATACTAGAATAGCCCTTGCAGGAGGTGAGGTAAGTCTGAGCAAATCAGCACATGAGTGAGGGCTATACTGACCAAGACAGGATATGAAACCACCCTTGAGCAGCAGGTTCACACTTTGATTCACGAACATAACAGCAGTACTCAGGAACCTCACCTCAGCATCCTCCCCAAAGGACCAGGAGGACCTTAACTCAGCCTCCATTTCAAGGGAGCACCTTTATCCCTTGCGCTCAGACCCTCAAAATGGCCTGGAGACAGTTAGAGGGCAACAAGGTCTCCCCTCACCTTCCTCTTCTCCAAACTAAACATGCCCAGGTCCCTCAGCCTCTCCTCATATGACTTGTTTTCTAGACCCCTCTCCAGCTTGGTGGCTCTCCTCTGGAAGAGGAGTGCTAGCCTGGGAAGCCCGGCTCACTGGTCTAACTCTACAAATACCGTCTTCTTCCAGAGACAAGGGGCAAACACAAGTGCCACAGTGGATTTGGTATGAAGTGGAATGCAGAAGGCAGAGCAGGAAGTTCCCCTGCCCAGGGATTGCCCAGCTCTCATCCAAATGCCTACCCCCATCCCCTTGTGCTCACTCATGGTCACTGGGCTGCCCAGGCACTCCAACGCTGCCCTTGCCACAAGGTGATGTGCTACCCGGGATGCCCCAGAGAGCAATTCCCCTTTTTCCACCTCCCTCTTCTCTGCAGCAGGCACCAAATTTGCCAGCTCACAGCTTGTGGTTTCTCTGGGTATTTTCACGCCTGGTTCCCGCGACAACTGCCATTCATGAAACACCACATGCTCCTCTCCCTGGTATTTCCTCGCTGCCCCATGACCCCTGTAATGCAGCAGGGACCTCAAGGTAGTGCTGCTCTCTTCCACTCTGAGTCTGCATGGGGCCCTTGGAGGCGTCCTTTTGTCTGGGTGTGTTGGGGCTGCTGCCCCACAGTGTCCCTTTCACTGCAATGTCCTTGTGGGTGGGGAAAGGAGGGTGCCCAATGGATCCTGCTGGGGTGGGCAGGAGTCCATGTCTTTCCCAAGTCCTCCCATGAGCCTTCCTCGATAAGACTGGGGACGGTGGTGTCCTGGGGCCTTGCAGACTCCTGTCATCAAAAGCACGTGAAGGATCTGGAGTTGAACCAAATGACTGACACCGCTGGCTTGTCACAAACACACTCTTGTGGCATTTTGAGGCAGCCCAGCAACTTGCTATCAGGTACTCAGGCTTTACAAGGGATGAAATCTCAGCTGAAATTTGCCAAGAGACATCCCACTCTCAGAGATGGGGAGAGAGATTATTTGTTGATACTCCTGTATTGCATGTGTTCCAGTATTGCAATTATCCCACTGTTCTGGCTAATTTATATACGCACATTCATGGTGGTTCCATCCTTGCCCCAAGTCAGGAGTGACATCCTTGTGGGAGGGTGACACTCTTTCCCTCCTCTCCTCCTGGTCCTGCTCTGCACTCCTCCAAAGCTAACCACTGCCTTCTCCTGCTCTCTGCAATGCAGCTCCCCAGGGAAAGGTGATGGCAAAGGCAGCAGCCAGCAGCTGGGATCCACCAGTAATTGCAGAGAAACCTGGTCAGAGATCAGGGCACTAATGGGACAGGGAAGCTGGATGTCAGTTGTCAGTTTGGCCATTTTAGGGAGCTGCATGGGACAAGCCAAACCATGAGGAGGATTTTCCAACACCCCCCACCCCCCACCCCCACCCCCACCGTGTGTGTGATGACACCTGCAACTCAGAGAGACTTTTTCCCTCTGTCCATATACATTCCTTCCCAACCACACCATCCAAAGAGCACTGGGCCCTCTACTGTCTTCTGCAGGAAATGTTCCTGCACCCGTTTCATTCATCTCTCTCTCTCTCAGGCAGGTCCATCACTGCAGTGATGGCATCACAGGCACTGTCCATCACTCTTGCCTGTCCAAGTGGAGGGGGTCTCCTCCCTGCACACAGCCCGGGTGTCATCGTCCCTGTCAGTGCTTGTTGCCCTGGGGTCTGAATCTCTGTTGTGGTTTGGGCAACCCTCAAACCAGGACATCCCTGCTGTGCTTCATGCTAAAGAGTTCACCCAGTCTTTGCAGCTCCAGTTGGAGTCTCAAAAGATGGCCCCAACCAGCTGTTTTCTCCTAGAAAAATATGATGCAACTGTTACAGTGATACCAGCAGGAACAGGGACTCCAGATATACTCCCTCTACCAGCACAAGGGCTGAGACCCCGGGCTCACTCAAACAGTGAAAGTTCTGCTGACAACCACCAGCCTGCACCTACACTGTTCTTCTCCTGATGTGACCCCAGGGAAGCCATGGCTGTGCACCAGGGGTCAGCGTTGTTGTGTCCATGAAGCTGGTTCACCTGTGCCCAGTGTGACATGCCACACAAGTCATGTGACAGCGGCACAGACCATAAGCAGGACTGAATCTCCATGGTGGAATTGCAGGGGACTGCTTTTGGCAATGATCAGCGTCCCATTGTAGCCACCTTCCCAGGCCTGGCAGGGATGGGATCCTCTTGCACAGAGGGTCTTCCCAATGCCACAGATCTCAGGGAGCAGCAGGCATCCCTGCAAAGAAGCTCCCTAGAAAGGCTGTGGCATCCATCCCATCTAGTCTTCTCCTTGGATTGTGGCCCTCAAGTGTCCCAGTCCCTTCAGGGCTTGGTTTGTGACAACCACAATCACCACTTTCTCCCTGGTGGTCTAGCTGTCAGGATTCGGCACTCTCACTGCTGCGGCCTGCGTTCGATTCCCAGCCAGGGAAGGGGGATTCCTGCAACCACCGGAGGTCCTGGCCTTTTCCTGGGTGTCTGCACTGCTCTTGAACAGCTCCTGGGATTCAGCACAGGGTTTGGGAGCTTCCATACCCAGGGCATGGGGCTTGGTTAAGATTGGATTAATATTGGAGGGTTGCAGCAGCATCCTATCCCCAACTGCCATCAGGTTACAGCCCCTAGAAGAAAAAAATCCTGGGTGGAGCGTCTGTGATGGGAACAGGCTCATGGGCTGTAGGGATGGGCATGACAGGGCTGCACGGTGCACATACTATGTATGCATTTCTTCTTGTGAGAAGGAGAGGTATAGCGCTGCTCCCCTGAACATCATCATGGGGTAAGGGGTCCTAAGGGAGGCCGGGATGGGGCCCAGGGTGTGAATTCAGGGTCCCTTACTGAGGGGTGAGAGGTCTGGGTCCGTCCAACCCTCCTGGGGTCAGGAGGGCAGGGGCTGTCGGTAAAACCTCCCGCTGTAAGCAGGATTTGAACCTGCGCAGGGAAACCCCATTGGATTTCAAGTCCAATGCCTTCAGTGTTCGGCCATCAAAGCAGCTTGAGTGGATGGTCTCTGCTGGAGCCCATGGGTGTCACCCTACCCCGGGGGCCACAACAGGACCTGATCCCACCCTGGATATGGGTTCTGCCATCCTGGACCCTGCTGCACACTCAGCACGGTTATTAGTTACTGCTGCCACCTGCCCTGCACGGAGCTAAGGCTGGTATGGAAATCAGCATCCAGCAGTGCTGGGAAAGGGAACTGGTCACCAACATCAGCGGTGGTGACATCGGAGACAGACATAGAGGGAGGTCTATGTCCCATCTTGTCTCCTTGCAGCCAACAAGAAACTTGTCCCTGGATGACCATCGCCTACCTCCTTTCCTAGTCTGGGAACATCCCAGCCTCCTCCATCCCCTTCTTCCCCACTCTATATACATTTGCCTCTGTGAAAACAGGCCCAGATCTCACCAGCTGCATCAGCCTGACATGTAGTCCCGGCAGTGTTTTGCACTACAGCTGGCAGGATGATGTTGCAGACTTGCATAGCTTTCACCAGCCTGGTTGATGTTTGTCTTTTTTTTTGCTGCCTGCCTTCGCCTTTTTGGAAGAGGAGATTTGGAGAAAGGAAGAACAATTGACTGTTGAGACAAAAATCCTTGTCTGGTAGTGACCTTGGCCTCTTCTTCGGAGCACAAATATCCTATTTGGAGACCAGTCCTGAAAGCACTTGTCTATGGTTTTGGGTGGGAGCTGTCTCTGGGAACTCATCCTGAGGTATCCAAAGCCCCCTCTGGATTCCCGGAATTATGCCCAAGAGCTGTGGAAGCATTTTGTTATCTCACTGCCACCCCACGCTTGTCCCATGGGGCTTTATCAGCAGGGAGCAGTTTGGATGGAAGCCTCAGTGTGTAGGAACTACTCCTCCCTGCTCAGCAATCAGCCCACAGGAGGGTCTGCCTGCTCTGCCAACCACCATCTCCACCACTGCCTCACTGGTGGCTTGATTTCCCACCTATAGTTCGGACACTGAGTCAGGCGTGGCACAGTCCCACCGGCATGGATGGATCCCAGGCATGGGTGGCCACCTGCTCAGATGCCTCGATGTGTTGGAAACCAGGTGCTCAAAACATCCATCACTGGATACATAAGATAGTGAGTAGAACAAGGCAGCAAATGTGATACAGCTGAAGAGAGGGGTGAGTGTTTAGAATGCTGTCTTTCGGCAATTATGGAGAGACTCAGGAGAGAGGTTTAATCTTAAACTCATCCCTTTCAGTTATCCAGGTTTCCTTCCCCCTCTCCTAGGAGCCATGTTCATGTTCAGAGCTGGGAGATACATTCCCTGAATCTCCTGAAGTGCCTGTGTTGTTTAAGTTAGGGTGCGGCAGAAGAATGGAGAGGCTTCAGAGCTAAAAAGCCACCAATGCCCTACTGGGAACATGAAGACGAGGTCTGTGGTCTGGAATGAACTATTTCTCCTTACTTCTTTTGAGAATGAAGTACTGTGCATTTGGTATCCAAAGAGGCCCATTGAGGTGAGGTTTCAGGGCAAGGGTTGAAACATCTTTCAGATGGCAAATGGAGGAACCAAACTAGAAGATATAGATCTGCACGTTACTGGACCCCAAAAAGAAGGTATTTGGAGGGGTTCACAATGCGTATAGAAAGGACAAGAGTGGACTCCAATGGAGGAACTTGGAGAGGACCAGAGCAGGAGCAGAGGGGACTGAAGAGCAGTGGTACCCTAGCGGAGAAGCTTGGAGGAGAGAGGAGCTTCAAACAGAGGTCTGAAGGGGTTAAGAACAGTAATAGATATGCTTTGGAGAGCTCTGGAGCCCAGCCAGAAGGTTCTGGAGAAGACAATATCCCCCAACTGCTTCTTGCAGCTTGGCTGAATTCAGACTTTCATTGCACTAATCTGAATCCCCACAATTTCTCAGAATTGGTTTCAGGTTTTGCTGCTGACCTTTTTTCTTATCTAATCTTGTGTCATCAGCAGTGAACACCTATTTTCATCTACAGTACTTGTGATATTTACAGACAAAACAATCTCACCCAGTAGAAAGAACAGGATGTGTTCAAAGAAAAGTCGGAGTTCAACAGAGAGCTGACAGCTTTTCTCTTGTGATAAATGGCACTTTTCATTTATGCAATATAGAAAACCACACGATCTCTCATGGGAGAAATATCTTTCTTCTTCAGAGAAATGTTCAGACTCTGCTTCTACTTGTAAGTTTTCAGCCTTTGATCTTCCAAGTTTCAGAAGATAGCCACTGCCTTGCTTGACTGCAGGTTTTGCTGTATCCAGCTATACAGTGGTCAACCTTCACTGTTGAGTTCAATTACCTGGTGCAATAACACCATATCCTCACCAAAACCATAAAAAAAAACAGTGCTTAAGCGTCTCTCTGGTTGTACTATGATGACGTGATGTTCAAGAAGAGACCGGTAATTGTGCATCGTGAATGCAAATGAACCCCCTGCAACCTCTCTCCATGCAGAGACTTCTTCACGTAGATAAGCATTGAATCAAACCCCAATATTTGTGCTAGATGTTTACATCTACTTATGTATTCAGATTCTCTAGAAATTAAGCTGTAGTCCAGGGAAAAAATTTCACTTCAGCAAATGACTCCCATGTCTCCCAGCTTGTATGGCAATATGAAAACTACAGTGAGTAGCTAAAGCTTATTCCACTCTCTCTTTGTTTAAATTAATCTCTGGAGCATTTGAAGCCATGTATTCACACAGGGGCCTGAGAACTGCCTTGGAGTTGTGTCCCAGATTACCAGATAAGATGGGAACTGGTTTCAGAGCAGGAAGGTAATGTAAAGTGGAAAAATGGAGAAATTCTCTTACTGCCTGGCCTACGAGGCAGCTGAGCTGTCCTTCCAGACTTGCCATCCCCATCTCCTACTCTCCACATTGAGCATGGGGTCAGAGTGTGAAAGAGTGTATCCTCAGCAAATTTGCTGATGATACCAAACTGGGAGGCGTGACTGACACCCCGGACGGCCGTGCTTCCAGGAGAGGAAGAACTTCATGAGGTTCAACAGGGATAAATGTAGGGTACTGCACCTGGGGAAGAAGAATGTCAGACAACAATACAGGTAAGGCATGGATCTGCTGGAAACAAATTCTGAAGAGAAAGATCCGGGGGGCCTGGTAGACAGCAAAATGACAATGAGCAAGCAGTGTGCTCTTGTGGCCAGGAAGGCCAACGGAATCCTAGGCTGCATAAGGAAGAGTGTGGCCAGTAGGTCGAGGGAAGTCATTCTCCCCCTCTACTCTGCACTGGTGAGGCCACAACTGGAAT
>JAOQGH010000006.1:489686-502869 GCA_025769975.1 Gallinago jamesoni
ACAGTGAGGGTGCCAGAGCCCTGGAACAGGCTGCCCAGGGAGGTTGTGGAGTCCCCTTCTTTGGAGATTTTCAAGACACACCTGGATGCCCTCCTGAGTAACGTGCTCTAGCTCTAGGCCATTCTGCTTCAGCAGGGGAGTTGGACTTGATGATCTCTATGGTCCCTTCCAACTCTAAAAATAATTCAGTGAAATATTCAGTGAAATGTGGAAGGGACTAAACGATAGGGCAGGAAGAAATTTTGTTCCTGAGGAGCTGAAGACTTTATTCATGGAGAAGAAGGGATTGGCTCTGGGGAAGGAGAGTTACTCACAAGGAAGAGGTCTGCAGCTAGCAGACACTGCTGCTGCTCAGGACAGAAATCATGTTTGGGCTTTGCACAGACACGTCCACGGCTGTCCTGCCCTGGCAACTGTGCCTACTGCTCAGGGCAGAGTTAGTTCTGAATGCCCTACTCTGCAGAGTCACATTGATTTGGCATAGTACCCACGACTACAGGGGCCGGTGAGAGGTCTGCTGGCAAACAGGGGCAGCAATTGTGCTCAGGCTGTACAGCCTGAGAAGCCCGCAGATGCTGACCATGGGCATCTTTTCTGGAGAGAGGCACAAAGTGGACTGTACTCAGCAAACTTCTCCAATTACCATCCCAGGTTGGAGAGTGAGATTCTCCTGGTGTTCCAATATCCCTCCTCCAGAGCTGTTGCCTGGTGGGAGTAGATTGGTTGAAAAGAAGAAAAGTGCTCTGGCTGAGATGAATTAAGAAGGAAATAATCTCTTAGTCCACAGCTTCTCAGTTTTTCATGTGCTTTCAACTCACAGTGCTACTCTGCAGTTAACCCCTTATGTATTCCCAGAAAGCGTTCAGTAGCAAGTCTGTATCCAGACCCTGGATGTACCCTTGAGTCCATAGAAGGACTATGAATTGTGCAGTTTTCTCACCACTATTTTTCGCCCGTGTACCATCTGCTGAAACTCATTCACTGTGTTTGGCCTTGAGCAAAGAACCAGATGGCTTTCTCCATCAAGAGTTAAAGATAGTTTTTAGTGCTGCAGCATTTATATTTTTAACGATGGACAAACTGGTTTTAGTTAAATGTCAGCCCTGAACGGCTGGGAACCTTCTCTCCTCTACTCACCCTAAAATTTCTGTGCTGTTAAACTACAACTACTTACTTTTTTTCTGCTTTATCTTGTTCACTACATCCCTGTAAAAGATCTGTTGGAACAGAAAATGTATTGAACATGCTTTTGTAACTCTGTATATTTTCTACTCTGCCCTGCACAAGGACAGGCTTGGCTTGTATGGGCTTTTGGCTCTCAGTACTATGTAAATAATTCCACAGTTTGAAATACAGGAAAAATATGCCATTGGCAGGTGAAGAAGGAGCGTCATATATTTGAAGTTGTACCTAAATTAAGTACGTAACTGCTGTTAATATTGGGACTTAGTGGTTCACACTTGTGTCATGAAAATGGGCGCTGAAAGATCTTGCAGGAAAATCAGCAGTGTTTCGAGCGGAGAAGAGGAGGATGTTGCGTTTTGCCATTAGGATGGGAAATAAGTATTGTAAAAAAAAAAGACCTCTTTTTTTTGTGTTGCTTCAGTTTAATCATCTTGTTGCTACAGCTAATGCTTAAATACGGGTTTAACAAGTCAGCGGTCACATAGCTGCAGGTTGCCAGATTTACACTAGGATTTACAGGTGACAGTGTGCAGCCTAGGTAGTAATACGGAGTAGCAATACTAGTAATACTAAGTGCCTGGAAGAGAAGAAATACGCAACATCTAAACACTCAAGACACAGAGAGGATAGCTGATGAAGGAATATTCTGCTAGGTCAGCTAATTAGTGGTTAATTAATATTGCTGCCCAGATATCTTCTATGTATTGCTGAATGATCAACATTCTTGGTGGGCAACATACTCTGGTTTCTCTTGAAGATCAAAAGATTACACCAAAACACCATAAATCCTCATCTGAGGTGATATAGGACAGCTTTCATGTGAAAGCCATGTGAACTGCTCTTACACCCAGGCCTGAGTAACTGGTAGGACACATGATGCATTGTCGGTGACTCCAGTGGCCGGAGAAAGCACCAGGCCACCTGGTAGTTTTGGCCCACACCCTCGATGGCAGACGGTGTCCCTATACATCTTGCAAGGTTGTCACTGAGACACTAAAACAATTGCAATGATATGTGTAAAAAATACATAAGAAATACCAAAACTGCCCTTCAGGTACCTGGACTTCTGTTTATGCACATTTTGTAGGCAGGAAACTGGATGGAGAGGGTAGAGCACCTGCCAGAGTAATCAGAGTCCCTAGGGGATAGCTCCTGCTTTTCGTTTTAAATGTCTCTTTAAGGGAGAAATACTGATATTGTATTTTCAGCTTCTGAAGACCTGATCTCAAATATTATTTTTTTCCAGATATAAAATTATGTAACTTTGTTATGCATTTGCTTTTTCATCTTCTCTTTTTATTTATTTTGGCTTAAAAAGAACTGTGAAGATATTTAAACTCCAGGAAGCTTTAGGTACCTAATCTTCTGAGATTTACATGGCCATTACCAGTAAGAATTCAGCATTGTCTTTTGTCAATCAGCATGATTCATGTTCATAGACATAAGTTATTTCCGGCAGCCTCCTGTTTGTCCACTTGCCTTTTTCCTACTGTATAGCTTTCATAATCCAGGCTGAAGCGCTCAGCTGGTCCAATGCTTTGTTCCTTTCCAGACGTTTCGGGATGGAATCTCCCATTTTGCAGATCTGGCCTGTTCTTGTTTGCACAGCTATAACTTTGTGATGGTCCATATTACTATGATTTTACTGGAGACAGCTTGAGATTACTTTCAGCAGCTGCCTTGCTCTTTGTCCAGTCTTTGACATCCATAATTAACAGCAGTAGTTTTATATGAATTTACAAATCACTGGTGATCTGGCTACTGTTTAGTTATACAAATCACCTTTTTAAATGGAAAACCACTGGATTTCCTGGATACGATGTTTGGCAGATCCACCATTCAGATGTATTTGGACTTGGGTATACTCCACAAATGTATGGTGGCAAAAGAAAATCCATTTCTGGTTTCCCAAACCATCAGAGATGTCAACCAACAGGGAAAAAGCCAAATTCCACCATCATCTTTTACCTTCGTAAAATTAGGTGGATCTCTTTCATTTGCAGAAAAGAAAGGTATGTCTTTATTCTTTTTTCCCTTTTAATTGATTTGTAAGAAGGAAGTTAACGTTTACCCAAAAGGAATGGAGATCTGCACCTATCTGCTTAATCTAGGAAAGCAAACCAGCAGATATTTCCTCTTGGCGTCATCTGGTCCCAGTTTCTCTCTTTTTGGACACACCCAGGTCATACCTGGTTAATCTCTACTCTCATGCACGTCCTATAAAGGGCTTGCTTGGTTCACAGACCTACCGGCTGTACAGAGATGGCAGGTAAGACCAGTGCTTTTTAATATTGTATCTCAATTTGTCTGATTTCATATTTCTGATTTCGGTATTGGTGCATTCCAAGGGTGAGCCCAAGGAGATGAGGAGACAGATAGGAGCAGTAGGAGATGCTAGATGTTTCAGAGTTACTTCTCTCCTGATGTGTGAAAAGAAATCCTTCCTGTCTGATGTAATATAAGAGTGCAAGGAATAAGCAGCCTTCAATCCCTCTGAAGATGGTTAAAGAATTTCCACAGTTTAGACATGTAAGATAACCTACCCCACTGGGAGGATCTTGTTAGTTATTCCAAATTTTCTATATTTTTCCTGTTCTGAAATGTTAAAACTTCGACTGAATTACATAAAATATATCTATTTCTAAGCTTTTCATGAAAGATCTCCTTTCAGGGAGCCATTGTATATAAAACTGTTGAGAACAGATGATAGACATTTCTAGGGCTAATGTGAAAAAGGAATAGAGACAGATTTCAGGGATCATCAAGACGACTGATAGAGATGGTTAAAGGCTGGACTGGTGCCAGATGTAACAGCTTGTTTTGCTCACCATCAAGATTGAGAAGGCTGAGAGGGATGTGTGGTGTCTAATCTCCTTTACCCCAGCCACCTGAGAAGGACCCTCTCAAAGGCAGGACACCAGGAACTGCTCCTAAAGTACCTTCCCAAAAGCCTTCACCACTGAAGCCTGAACTGTACGAGGCTGCCTCCTCCTTGTAGTTACTGTTTCCTGAATATCCCTCACCACAGGGATGTCACTGTGTTCTGCCAACACCTAAAGCTATAGCCCTTGCCAGCCGGACTTCCACTTGTGGTCCTGTATTTTATTCCTGGACCCTGAAACAAATATTCAAAGCCAAACTGGTGCTTCAGTGAAGCCCTGCCCATTCAGAAGACTTATGTTTATGTCTCTAGGCGTAAAAATGAGAATTACTCTGTTAGGATCCATCATCACTCTCTGCTTGGTTGGACCAATGGACTCCTCATTAAAGAGTAAGTTTCTGCTTCTCCTTCAGCTGCTGCTGTGCTTGAAGTTGTGTGAATCAAAACTCAGTCTGATTTGCTAGTTAGATATAGCTCCAATATAAATTTGAAACAACCTGTAGATTGACCCATTATCAATGAAGTCAATACCTAAGACTCGCTCTAAGGAAATTACCTCTTTAACCAAAAGGTCTTCCAAATGAATCATCATGATTTTATGATAAGGAGACTGGGTCAAAGATCATATATTTGACTTCTGCTATGCATCTTCCTTCTCATAGGGAAGAGTAGCTTAAAAACGGAGGGTGAAAAATAACTCTCTGAAAGCCTCCCAAAGCCATCAGAAACACTTCTGTGAAATAGATACCGCTTTACACTTCGTGTCCTGTGGCTTTTAGGACCCCAGCATTAGTGTCAACAGAAGAGCACAGATAAAGGTGTCCAGGCAGCACAAATCACACAGTGCGAATTGCATGTAAAGCCACTCAGTGCACCTCAGCACCCAGTCATGGGGTGAGATATGTAGGTCCTGATGTACATTATGGAGGATCATCACTTTCTACTATCTTTTCTTTTCTTAGTAGAGGACACAAAAGTGCTATCGGACTCATCACTTCTGAGAAGCATTAGTGAAGCCAAGAAGCTGGTAGACAGAGCATATTTGCTTGCCCGAAAAAGGTGAGTCCTTTTTGCACAAGGCCTCAGCATTATAAGGAAAGAAGACAAAATATACATGTGTTTCTTCTGTTTGCCAAAGCATACTTATTATGGAGATGTCTTCGTTTAAGGACTCTCCTTGTTGTAGTTGAAGAGATTCTTTTGCCCAATTTGGATGGATTACAGTGTCCTATTCAGTCCAAGGGCAGCCACCTGCAGCTCTTGCCTCCTCACCTACCCTGCCACGCACATCTCTCAGTATCCTATAGTGATGGAGGCACACTGGGCACATGTGAGTTCTCTGCTGGTTGCTGGTGTTCTGCCCCTCTCCAGAAGGATCACAGTCATGAGACAGTTGTGCAGATGATCACGCTTTCAGAAATAAACTTCAGGTGAAGCCAGTGCCCAGGTATCCCTCCATGTCTTGTCCCAAAGGCTGGTTGCTAGCAACAGGATGCTTTTAGGTGAAATCTCTCCGTCCACCCTATGGAAGGATTTTTCATTGTGCAAGGAAGAGCAAGGGGACCAGGAAGAGCTGCAACAGGACCAAGGTTATCTCTCTGTTCACAGAATGTATCTTGTGACATACTAAATATGAAATTTTATCCTGTCACAGAGTAAATAAGTTTTCCCCTGATATAAACTTTCCACGTGAAATAAAACATTCATTGTGGCAAGGATGCAATGTAAACTTGAAGTAGAGGATCATAATAATTTGTTTACCAGAATCTGAGATGATGGGCACAGCTTGTCCCAGGTGCGCAGAGCCTTGTGGGGACCCTGCAGAGCTGCCATGTATAAGTGCACCCAGCCCAGCATGACATAGAAGGTCTAATTTCAGAGAAGGCTCTTCATGACACTCTTTTGTTTTCAGCTTAGAGAGAATAATAGAGGAAAATGTTGTCAAACCAATGGATTTTGTGAAGCACTTAAAGGACCCAGTAGGAAGAACCAGATCTGCAGTCCGGGCTGCTGATTACTTGGAAACTACTTTGAAACTCCTCAAAAAAAAGCTGCATCTCTCTGGAGAAAGGAGATTCAATGTTACAGGTAATGTGGTTTAGATCAAAATAGCTTACAAACAGCTAAGAGCAGAAAAATCTACCAGAGTAAGAGTGTCAGGCAGCAGCTCTGCCATGATCCAAATAACTGGTGGTAAAACCCTTCCCCTTTAAAGCTTCTTCAGAGGCAGAGTAGACCACCTGGTGTTTTAATCATCATCTTGGGAAGTGTCATATTTTCGATGTTATAACCAAACTAAAAATAAGCATGATAAATCTGGGATAAAACACACTGAATGCCAGAAGGCTCTCACCCCTAAGAACTGAAGACCGTCTTCCACTCCTGGTTCTAAGCCAGGTTGGACTAGTGTGTGCTCATTATTTTGTTCCCAGTCTAAGGCACAATGTGGTGATATTCCTGTGGAAAATCATTCCATGCCAGCACACTTTCTCTAGCCAAGAGGGGTGAGAGCTGATCCACAAAAGGATTTACTCACCAAATTAAAATTCAATTCCGGATGTTACATATCCATAGCTCTGAATCAGATGATTCAAACGTTAACCAACATTACCGAAAAGCTAAGTAAAAGGAAGAAAAGCAGCTGTTATTTTGCATGGTTTTATTGCAGACCTACTAGACAGAAAACAGAAAGAGATGATTTCCAAAGAAACAGGCTGTGACTATCAGACTCGTTCCATTAAATGCCCAACGCATGACATTTACCGAACCATCACTGGAGAGTGCAACAACAGGTAGGATTTTTGCGTGGGCAAGGAGGTTCTCCAGTCTGTACATTGATCCCAGATAGGTGGTTTAAGATTTTTGTGTAAGTACCTTTCAACAGGGGAAGAAGAATGAAACGCTCATTTTAGAAGTGCCCAGAACAAAAAAAAATTATTTCTATCTATGCCTGGCGTGAAAAAGATGTCATTTCTTAAAAAATTTCAGAGTTAAGCCCCTTGCCCTCCGTATGCTTCCTTTTATGAAGTAAAGGACTTCATGTTGGAGGAAGGTGAAAGTTTGAGGTAAGTAGATTTTGGAGCTCTGAAGGCCAGCTTGAGGCCACAGGACATCACCCCGCTCTCTTCTGTGGCTGTATAATACTAATTTTCCTGGGTTTAGGTAGATGCTGTGCTTTGAATGTGTTGAGGGCATTTACTGTCAAATTTTAAACTTCCATTTTCTTGGACTGTTTTCATGAGCAAGATTTTTAAAAACAGGTTTCATGAGCACTGTGAATATGTATAGAATATGTTCACTTTATTCTACCAAGTTATGACATAGAGGACTATATTTGTTGCCCAGTTCATTTGAAAATATACAGCTCTCAAAATATCTGTGCAGCTACTCAAATACACACTGTGTTTTGACGCATAAGGAATGGAAGTATATATGGGTTAAATTCTTGGCTCTTCTAGTAGTGCACATCCTTAATATGAAAAAAATGAAATCTTCAGCTTTCTGTGCATACCTTCCTTCCTGGTTCAAAGCAGATTTTCACCAGAAGATGGCAAAATTTCTAGCTGAATACTTGGAAGGCAAGGCTTGCTGTCCTGTTCTGCCGCAGAGCTGCTGCCTGGCGTGCGATACCCCAGACCCCGAGTCTGAGCACGACTTGCATTCCTTGTGCATCTGGCACAAAAATCGATGTGCCAGACGTGAGGAAATAGCACAACTCTGCAGTCAAATTCATGGTGCTGGTGTTAGTCAGACTGTACCTTAATCCCAAAGCTTTCAGCTCCCCAAGTATATCAGCGTCCAGGCTGAATTTGAGACTTGGAGTAAGTCTGTCCTTGTGCTTCCTAATTGATGGGCCTGCCAGTAAGATAACGAGGTTCTCAGAAGTGAAGTGACTCTGGTATGTTAATATTTTCCCAGCGTCTCAGCTTAAGACATGTGCCATGAGATAGCACTTGAACATTGCCCAGAAATCTGCTTACACGGGCAGTAATAGCAAACAAAACAAGAGCCCTGGTGGTGCTGGACTCTTAATGTGTGACAGAGTTATGGTTTGGCAATTGTTCTAGGGCATGCTTTTACTTCACAGGACATTGCTGTAAATTATGGGTGTAACACTCATTTTTTGGAATACGCAGGTGGTTTTATGGATCCATATTTTACGGTTTTAAGACCTTAAACACATAAAGTTGCTGTGCACCAGTTGATATTCAATAACTGGCTTTCCCAAATTAATCTATATTTCTATATCCCCTGGGCCACAGACAATTGGCTGTGTTATTGTTCTGCTGAACAAGTGCCGCTGAGTTTACTGATTCAAACTCCTTTGAACTGTATGAGACAATATAACAAGTGCCCACAGCTGCAGTTTGAGAAGATCTGTGTTGTACATGGGAAAAACATTTCTGACAGTGTAGCTTTGGCACAGGTTCACGCAGAGCTGGAGGATCTTTATCCTTGTAAACTTCCCGCCCTCAGCTGGACAAAGGCGTGGCCATCCTGATCTTTGGTGATGGCCCAGATGTCAGAATGATTTTGTGTGGAGCAGCAGTGGGGAGAGAGGTGCTACAGAGAATTAAATGGCAGAAAAAAATATTATAATGACATATTGACTCTTTTCTTAATGTCAAAGAACTTATTTTTCGCCACAGTAATTTTCTTGGTAGTATTTACTTGTCAGCGTTTTCTGGCTGCCACCTCTGTTACCAGAATAATCAGGCATGGATTAAAGAGCTGAAAAATATTGGTCTGTACAAGCCTGTTCATTTCTGTAATAAGTGTTTGTTTTTCTTCTTGTGATGCTCCAGGAAGCGTTCTTATCTGGGATCCTCGAACCGCGCCTTTGCTCGCTGGCTCCCAGCGGTGTATGAAGATGGAGTGTCTGTTCCCAGAGGAACAAGCGAAGGAAAGCTGTACAATGGATTTCCACTCCCGTTGGTGAGAACCATTATTCTTATCCAGATATAATTTGTGGACATTGACCTCCCTGCACCCATCAGAAACGAGACAGTGGCAAAATTTGGAGTGTAAATTCCTCGATTAATTCTTCTTATCTCAGGTGCTAGTTTGCGGCTTGTTTTCTCCAACTGAGCTACGGCTTGGGGGATATTTTTTGTTGGATATAGATATGAGTAAAAGGGTTGTGAATAGGTCACTAACCAAAGCATCGGCAAACTAACATTTTTCAGGACTGTGCATCCCAAGGTCTGACGCAGTCAGTACCGCAGTGCGCTCAGACACACTAGGCTGTTTATAAAAAAACATAACCATTGGATACTCCTCAGACATCATCTCAACTTTCTGGATGTGAGCACATACATCAGGTTTTAATGTAAAAGACTTTCGATGAAGTTGGGCTTGGCTGCGTGACTGTGGATCCTGGAGGATGCTACTTTTTATACCTGTTTTAATAGAGCTGGGCCGTGTCACTGGTCCGTTTAATGCCATGATCAGCTCCTACAAGCTCAACTAAGATCATCTTATGCTTGCTCTCATAGTAGGTGTTATCTTGAGAGGAGATAGTCATGCTCCTTTTCGTTTTGATTTTCTGCAGGTTCGAAAAGTGTCAAATGAAATTGCTCGCACAGGCAACAAGAACATCACTCAAGATCAAGCTCTGTCTCTCGTCTTCATGCAGTGGGGCCAGTGGGTCGACCACGACATAGACTTCGCCCCTGCCAGTGGTGCAGGAGGGAGCCCAGAGCTTCACTGCGGTTGTGCTTTCAAGTCCCCTTGCTTCCCAATAAAGGTACTGTTATGGTTTGAGGAGCCCACAACAATTTACTGTTGTTTAGAAAATTATTCTGTCACCCAATGGCCTCTCCCCACCCAGCCCATTCCCCAGCAGAAGATGTGTGCTCCCCATGGAGCTCCCTGCACCGGGGAGCTCAAAAACACTGAGGCCTTCAATGCCATACTGCCTGGCTGGTTATGAAGTAAATATTTTCACAAATTCAGATATTAGTGTCTTCTAAAGATGCAATTATCCCGAGTATTGAAAGAGAAATTAGTCCTGCATTACTCAAACCGGGACAGATACTCTGACTTTCATTCCGTCTCACACTCTCTTAAGATAGTAAAAATCAAACCACATGACATTGAGGCGTCACTTATGTTTGTTTGCTTTAGTTTCCCCCTGATGACACACGGATGCTGAGTTCAAACGCCTGCATGCCGTTCATCCAGTCGGCCTCTGTGTGCAATCCCAGGACGTTCACTCGTGAGCAGATCAACGCTGTCAGCTCCTTCATCGACGCCAGCACGGTGTACGGCAGCCAAGAGTCTGTGGCACAGAGTATTAGAAATCAGAGCAACCAGCTAGGTTTGATGGCTGTGAACCAGAATTTTACTGATGTGGGGTTGGATTTATTGCCCTTTGAGAACAAAACGAAAAGTGTGTGTATTCTCACCAACAGGAGTGTGAATATCCCCTGTTTTATAGCAGGTAAGGTGCATCCCTGCGGAAGGCATGCTCACACAGCTCTCACAGGTGTCTACATCTTGGGTGAATCAAGACAAATTTTCAAACCCAAACATTCACAGTGCTGATATAAAAGAAGATTGTGGCCTTGAGATATAAAAAGAAGGCAGACATTAGATTGTCATAACATGAGACATTTACAGCTCGTTCACAAACAGCGTGAATTGCCCAAAGCCTCTGCTCGAATGGTTTGGACAGAGAAAGGTTTGTCTGTGCTGGAAAGAAGATTCTCGCAAGAATGATGACTGCTAGGGAACTTAACCCCATGAGCGTCGCTGCCAGTAACACTATCAGCTGCTACTCACCTGTCCTAACACAAAACTGAAATAAAAATATTTACAAAATTCCTAAAAATATTTTCATTTGCAGGTGACAAACGGGTAACCGAGAACTTGGGACTTTCTGCACTGCACACTCTCTTCCTACGAGAACACAACCGCCTGGTTACAGAGCTGAGGAAATTAAATCCTCACTGGGATGGAGAAAAGCTTTACCAAGAGAGTCGAAAGGTCGTCATTGCCATAATCCAGGTACCGTTTACTGCTCACTGTTTATCATCCATGTTCTTGGGAACAGTTCTTCCTCCAGGTTCTTTGCAGACCTAGTGGAATTATTTGTGGGAGTTGAAAATTGTGAATAAGGATGGTGCATCAGGGACAGCATGGGTACCCAGAACGTCTTTTTTTCCATTTTTGACCCAATTTATGAATTATTTATTATATTAAGTATTACGCCAAACGCGTGATTGTTACAGCTCTTTTTTGTGAAGATCTTGTGAACTTGCTGCCACTGGACAGACAGTCCAGGTTTACGCTCCGCACTTTGATTGAATTTCTTCTGACAACTTACTCTGATTTTGTACTTTTTCAGAAAATAACATACAGAGATTACCTCCCACTTCTGCTTGGGGAGGAGATCTGCAAGTGGATCCCTGTGTGCAGTGGCTACAAGGAGAAAGCGGATCCTACAGTCTCAAATGTTTTTTCCCTGGCTTTCCGATTTGGTCATACATCAGTACAGCCTTTTGTATCCCGTTTAGATGACAGTTTCCAGCCTTTGGGTGCACTCTCCCACGTCCCTCTTCATTTGACCTTTTGTGCTCCGTGGAGAATTATAATGGAAGGTAAGAACATGGGGCATCCAGCAGTCCTGGTCTGGTCCTGAAGCAGACACTCAAGTGAAGGAGTTGGTAAGACACGTGAGTTTAGATTCCCAAACCAAGACTCAAGACTCCATTGATTTAACTGGTCTGACACAAATCACAGTATCATTCAGACGGGAAGATGCTCATGACGTCCTTAGCTAAGGGGCTGCAAATTGGTGGTCTGCCTAATGTGGGGCAGCAGGACAGTCCTCCAGAGTTGTCAGCAAGCACAGCCTACCAGTCGTTCTGCATTGTGCCCAGGAGAAGGACCCCTGCCAAAAGTTAAGTGCTACTCTATTATAATCAGTAGATGTTACAAAGTACCAGCTCCCACAGAAACAGCCAAAATGGAGCAGGATTTTGCATCAGAATATAGAATTATAGAATCGTTTGAGTTGGAAGTGGCCTTAAAGATCATCAAGTTCCAACCCCCTCTGCCCTAGGCAGGGACATCTCCCACTAGAGCAGGTTGCTCCAAGCCCTATCAAGCCTGGCCTTGAACATCTCTAGGGATTGGGCATTCATGACCTCCCTGGGCAACCAGTTCCAGTGCCTCACCGCCCTCAGTGTAAAGAATTTCTATCTAGTATCTAATCTAAACTTCCCCTCTTCCAATTTAAAACTGTTGCCCCTTCTCCTGTCACTACACTTCCTCATAAAGCGTCCCTCTCTGGCTCCCCGGACCCTTCTCATCTCAAGGCTAAAAAAGCCAGCTCTCTCAGCCTGTCTTCATAAGAGAGGTGCTCCATTCCTCTGATCATCCTTGTGGCCTTCCATTGGACCTCTTCCAACAGGTCCAGATCTTTCCTGTGTTGAGGACTCCAAAATTGGACGCAGTGCTCCAGGTGGGCTGTAATGGATGCAGAGCAGAGGGGCAGAATCACCTTCCGAGAACTGCTGGCCACACTTCTCTTGATGCAGCCCAGGATGGGATTGGATGTCTGGGCTACCAGCACACACTGCCGGCTCATATTGATCTTCTCATCTACAAGCACTCCCATGTCTTTCTCCTCAGGGGTCCTTTCTAGCCATTCTCCGCCCAAACTATATTTGTGCTTGGAATTGCCACGTCCCAGGTGCAGGACCCTGCACTTTGCTTGGTTGGTCTTCATTCAGTTTGCACCAGCCCACCTCTCCAGCCTGTCCAGGACCGTCTGGATGGCATCCCTTCCCTTCTCCACTGAGCTTGGTGTCATCAGCAAATTTGCTGAGGGTGCCCTCCATCCCACTCCCCATGTCACCGAAAATATTGTTAAACAGTCTCAGTACTGACCCCCACCCCGAGGAACACCACTCATCACTGGCCGCCAATTGGACATTGAGCCGTTTACCGCAATCCTTTGGCTGCGGCCATTCAGCCAGTTCTTTATCCACCGAGTGGTCCATCAATCGAATCCATGAATTCCCAATTTTGATATCAGGATGTCGTGTGGGACAGTGTCAAATGCTTTGCATAAGTCCAGGTAGACAACATCTGTTGCTCTGCCCTTCTCTA
>JAOQGH010000006.1:502969-521263 GCA_025769975.1 Gallinago jamesoni
CCTTCCGTGACTTGGGCAGTGTGGTTTGAGCCCTTGCCGGTGAAGACTGAGACAAAAAAGTCATTCAGTAGCTCAGCTTTATCCATATCCTGGGTGACCAGGTCTCCCATTTCCTTCCGGAGGGGACCCACAGCTTCCCTCATCTTCCCTTTATCCCTGATATATATATAGAAGTTCTTTTTATTAGCTTTCAAACCCCTGTCTAGATTTCCTTCTGCCTGAGTTTTCGCTTGCCTGATCTCGTTTCTGGCCACTCGGTCAGTTTCTCCGTATTCTGCCCAGTCTACCGTTCCCTGCTTCCACCCTCTATAGGTCTCCCTTTCCGTCCTGACTTCGTCCAGCAGTTACCTGCTCATCCATGCAGGCCTGCTGGCTGTTTTGCATGATTTCTTCTTTTTTGGGATGCACATCTTCGGAGCTTGGAAAGCAAAACATACAGTCCTGTACCTTCTTTTGTTCGGTTTTTTCAGTGTTGTCCTCCCCATTTCATTCCACGATAATTGCATTCCTAGTCTGATGTTAAATAACCAGAATATGTTGCCGTACAGCTCTCAGTTCAGTGCAACCCAGCAGTGTGAGCATCGCAGCTTCACCCAGACAGAGCAACTGCTCATGCTGTTCCAGGAGGCTAGAGACTCAAATGTCAGTCAACTCAAATTTATGTCTAAGCTCTTGTATCTCCTTGTAAGTAATAAGTGTTTCCGCGGAGTGATGCATCCAGTCTAACTGAGCTAAGATAACATAACTTCTTCCTTTTAGTAGCTATTTCTCTTCATGATTCTAAAGGGAGCTATGGTCTTCTGCTCTTACACAGCTGATATCTTTAGGCAAGAATCTTTCCAAGGAAACAAATGTCTCTTCTCGAATGCGTTATCTAATTAATTACAGAAAATATACCAAAATACATATGTGCAGCCACTTTTCTTGTGTTTTCCGCTCTTCTTAATGGCTGTGAAAAAGACATAGACAGACATAGACTGATTCTATCATTCCTTTTAATGTTTTAATAAATATTTTACAATTAATAGCAAATCATAAACAAAATCAACTGCAAAAGATGTTGTAGAGAACCCCATGTATTAGCATCTTCTGGGGACTGACAGATTAAGGAGCAGTACTGCAGAAAGGAACCTGATGGTCCAAGTGGGCATTTAGAGCTGTGGAAGGGAATACTGACTAATGGAAATTGGAAAGGGTGGGGATTTATTTACCTCATCTCCTGGCATATACACGTGTGTACACATGTAGTAGTAGATGTTGAAATGGAAATACAGAGCTAGGTGACTCCCACACAGCCCAGAGTAGAAAAGATATCTAATGCAGCAGTGTTTAAGCTGCACAAAATGGACTATAAAAGATGGAACTTGGTACACGTCTTTTCTTGGTTTGCAATGATACAGGTGGCATTGATCCACTGATACGTGGCTTGGTGGCTGATCATGCAAAACTGATGAAACAGAATCAACTAGTTGTTGAGGAGCTCCAGAACCGCCTTTTTGAACAGACACAGGTAATGGGTCTGGATCTAGCAGCGCTAAACATGCAACGGGGAAGAGATCATGGCCTTCCAGGTAAGGAAAGACACGTCCTCCTGTGCTGTAAACAATACTCTTTTTTTTTTCTGCTGCTCTTTAAGGTAGTTCCATGAATGTATTAAGTTTTTCATACTTAACAGTACCTGATTTGAGGGTAAAGGACTGATAGTCAGTCAAACTTAGGGAAGGCCACCATATCTTTATACAGATCTTTTTCTGAGAGATTTAAAATAAGGAGAAAAGGGTTGGAAAGCGAAAATGCGAGTTGGGATAAAGAGGGGTAGAAACTACAGTGTTGCAAAGAGAGAGCAGGTGGGGTACAGAACGTACACATGCAGGCACCCAAGTTCAGCTATCGTTGTGGGCATTGGCACCTATGTTTGCCTTCGGACAACCCAGAGATCTGAGCAGAAGTGGCTTGCACCCACAGGTATGATTGCCCCCAGGCACTAAAGAATGAGTGCTCTTGAATTAAGCACAGTTGTTCCTCTGTTCTAGGTCTTTTTCCTAGAAGTTGTGCCTCCCAAAACAGCAAGGCTGGAGAATTCACTCTCAGCATTAGGTAGATCTGACAGGATGTGATGAATATGGAGCCATGTGGAAAGACAACTCAAATTGTTAGTTCACTGAATGCATACAGAAAGGACTTTGTAAACATAGTATTTGTTGTGACTGTCCAGAAAACGTCTTCCAGATCCTTTTGTACCGTGAGAAGAAGAAGATGTTGCTTATGGGCCAAAGGCTCCCTTTAGCCCCTAAGCAAAGGCAGATGGTGGGATGAGATGTGTCCTGATCAGCTGCTGTTCCTGCTTTTGCAGGTTACAATGCCTGGAGGCGCTTCTGTGGGCTCTCCCAGCCTCAAAATTTAGATGAATTTTCTGAGGTGTTAGGCAATTCCAAACTGGCCAAGAAGTTCATGGAATTGTACGGGACACCAGACAATATTGACCTATGGATTGGGGCAATCGCAGAATCCTTTGTTCCCCAGGGCAGAGTTGGACCTCTCCTGGCCTGCATCATTGGTACCCAGTTCAGGACCCTGCGGGATGGGGACAGGTAGGTGGCACTGAGAGCAAAGTTTCTCCATAACATTTATTACTGAAAAAATTTATTGGGAATTTACTGGGAAAAAATACTGACATTTTATACAACACACTAATCCAGCCCATGTCCAACTTGCTAGTGAGTGCTCCTAGCAAGGCTCAGAAAACCCAGTTGCCGAAGAGCTTTTTTTGAAGGCCGTTCCAACAGACCCATGAGGTTGAGAAGCACCAGCTTCAGGCCATAGGTGATCTGCAGTAATTCCTGCCTGAGGTGACATCAGTCAGCTTTGAGAAGCTGCAAGGAAGAGGCAAGCTCTCTGTAGTGGCAGATGAATGGCACAATCCAGACCTGGCCACACTGGAGACACTTCTTCCCAATGGGGTGTTCTTGCTGCTTGATGAATAAACGTGGATCTGAGCAGAGATTCACCTTGGTCAGATCCCCTTCTTATCAAGTAACCAGCATTAAATACCTTTAATGAGACTCTAAGTTGCCTGTAAAAACGCCATTGCAGATTCTGGTGGGAGAATCCGGGGGTTTTCACTCTGCGGCAATTGAGTGCATTAAGAAAAATCTCCCTTTCAACGGTGATCTGTGACAATACTCGTATCAACAAGATACCAAGGGATGTGCTCAAGTACAACAGTTATCCTGATAACTTCATTGACTGTCATGATATTGATAGGCTCGACCTCTCACCCTGGAAAGATGAGCCTGGGAGAGACAAAAAAGGTAAGCAGTTTTCTGAGATCTCTCAAAAATAATAAATGCCCTACAAATCCCGACCTTTCCGTGCCTAAAGAAATAAAATAATTAAGGTCATCACACTGACTCTGCCCCTTAAGATGTCCTGACTATCCATTCAGCCCCATTAAGATACCAGTGGAATCAGAGGTGCTCTTAGCCTAGACTCCTTGCAGTCCATCGCCTTCATCATCCCTTACTAGTCTGCCTGTTCCTCTTCAAATAGGAGGGAAATCCCTGAAAATCCAGTCTGTTTCAGTCTTTGTGAAAGCGTCCTTCTCTAAGCTCTTATTCCAGGGCAATTGGAGTCTTCCTTCACAGGAAGAGCGTCCATGAAGAAATCTATCAGAATTATTACTTTGCTGCTCTAAGCCTCTGCTCTCCCCTTGCCTTCACTAAGTTTTTAAAGCATTTTAAGTTATATCTGCAGGTTTTTTTGACTTTGTAATGCCTGACACATGTAGTTTAATGCATATCGTCAGAGATTATCACATACCACATCCTGAAAAACGCTAAAACAGTGTCTCCAGATAAGAGGTGTGGACATTAGCTGTGTCCTCCTACTAATAAGATTTAGTCAGGAGCTCTTCCAGTTAAAAATGATTTAGAGGGGATCAGAGACTTACAGAATACAGGTACAACCTGACGAGAATGGACTGGACAGAAATTCTTCTTCTGGTAACCCATTTATAGATGATAACAATACCTGGGGAACACCAACTCTGTCTTACTGCAAGGCACAGACCACAAAGCATCTCCATTCGATTCCTGTGTTGATTTTGATAATCTATTTGAGAGAAATAGCTGCTGCTTAAGAAAGGTGTTTGCACTTGATATAAATGCTAAAGTATAGTGACTTCACGCCATTCTTTAGAAACCGAGTCCAGCTGTTGCTCATTTTTTCTTTAAACGACATGTGTTTCCTGATTTCTTTTATTAACTTAGTTTAATGATCACTAAAAATTGCTCAGCTGCTTTCTGTGGTTTTTTATCACCAGGCTGGAAGTTGAGATGTATTTGCATAACCCAGAGATGGTGAAATATCAGTCTTAAAAAGCAACTGCTAAAACTTTAACCTATACAAGTGGCAAGAAATTGCCCCAAAAGCAGTCGAGCTGTTTGATGTTAGGTCACTGTAGGTACTTTTTGACAAGGATGGAAGCACCACAGTATCTCAGAGATAGAAGGATACAGGGGTTACCTGGTAAGCAGTTACCCTTTCATCACTGACTATGGAGTCAAATAAATATGTGGGGAGAAATACTGTGTCCTGAAAACACTTTCTGCCGCTCTTTCCGGTTCGCTGACAGTTTCTAGTCCTGCTCGTCACGCCAGCCTTGGAAACGCCTGACAAGGCATTGAGCTGCTCTTGGGAAACTGCTGCCTGTACATCATGCTCAGCTGACTGCTGCCCTCAGGAACTTTGCACCTGATTGCCCAGAGAAGAGCTTAAGACTCTGTCTACTGTTTGTAGACACAGATGATTTTTACTTCATGCATTTGCAAAACTTTCCAATAATGTAAATTTTCAGAGAGAAGGATAGTGACGTTTTACTGTCTATTGCCCTAAAAAATTGTTCAGAGTTTTGCAACACTTGGTTGGGTGCTGAATGCTTTATGACTCTCTAAAGGCACAAGCAAGATAGAGTTTCTTTTTTATTTCCCATCCTGAATGCATGTCAACTCTGGAGTTTGGCATGTTTACATTTCAAAATCAAATTCCTTATCATTTGTACTCAGAAACTAGGAGGTTCATGTAATCTTTATCAAATCTTTTCTTATTTCCTTGTTTTGCACATTAACTCTTCAGGCAGTTTCTAATTAGCAGGGATCTTTCAGCCTTTTGAAGACACTGGAGAATAGCAGCTGCATCTTGAAGCCTAGAGACATCTTCTATTAAATCCTATGGTGAATGTGCACGTTTGTGTGTGCTGGCCAGTAATAAAATACATGATATGCTCTCATATACTTTTGGAATCAACTCTGGTATATTGTGTGTCCAAAACCTTCTTCAGCTGTGGTTCATAGCTAAACGTATCAGCAAAAAAAAGCAAACCAAAACTGGCTGGTACATAAACCACATGCGTTTGGACTAAAAACGAATCACCTAGTTGGGATCATCACTTCCAAAACCAAAATAAGTCAATAAATGCCAAACACATAAAAAGCATATTAAGTTTTTCTCTCTCCTTAGCACTACTGGGAGGGGACTGGGAGGAAGAAGTCAATCTGAAATATAGTCGCGACTGAAGCTTCTTGGCGGAGTAGGTGACTGTCTGATGAGGACTAATGATGGAGATACTTGGTAAAAAAACCCAACATCAAGTGTGTTTCTTGCCATGGATGTGCTGGCAAGTCCTGCCTGTCCCCGCACAGAAGTCTGTGCTGCTCATCTCTGGCGTGGGGAGCCCTCAGGAGACCCCCCCCAGGGCTTCTGGGCCCCAGGAGAGTGATGGAGCACAGGGACTGTGCTATTCCGTGATTCTCAGACTGTGGGGAGAGGGGAAAGGCCGTGGTGACCCTGACAAAGGAAGGTAAGACAAGATCCTCTGACACGCAGAAGATAGGGAAAAGCCAGGCAATACTCAGAAATCAGGATCTGCAGCTCCCAGAGTGTATTTGGACTGAAATATATATATATATAGGTTATGTTAAAAATAATGACATTATGAGGGCACAGGAAGGATGTTAAGTAATGCATTTCTATTGTTTGCCTCTGAGTCCCCAGGCATGTTCCCCTCACACTTCCAAGATCTGCCCATCCACTGAAAGCAAAATTTTGTTTTGCTTTAAAAAAAGGCTATGAAAAGCAAACAAACCACCACCCCCCGGAGACGTATGTGAAGTCTTTCATTCCCCTTTCGTGGCAGAGTTACCTCCCAAGTCCACCCTGCAGAAAGAGGCAGAAGACAGTGCCTTCTTTCTGAATGTGCTTCCAGGGGAATGTGGCAGACCTCAAGCCCCAGAACAACCACTCCTCCAGGCAGGATGGTCACGGGCTCAGGGATATATGCCTCCAACTTTTTGGTTTGGAATAGGAAAAGTTGACTATAAGGTGCTCACAGGAAAGTCCAGCTCTGTCTGGGGTCCAGCTGGAGAGAAGTGTTTCGGGTTAAGATTACAAAGAAGTATCCATTTACCCATTCTGTATCTGTACACAAGGGGCAAAATTCTCTGGAAGGAACAGGGCATCCATTTTACCACCTCCACTTGCAAGGTTATCTTCCTCCTGTGTCTGGTACGTCAAGGTTGCAATCCATAGTTAACTCTGCTTCCAGATCTTTTTGTGGTTGCCATGCCCTTCCCCTCAGCTGCTACACACACAGCTGGGGCTGGAAGATAGGATTACCAATGGGAAGTCCCATTCTTCATTCCTGTTATCCCCTGATAGGCAGTGAGCATGGAGTCACGGACCTGCTCAGTGAGCTTGGGAACATCCTCTGGACCCAGGCCAACAGTATCTACTTCTGGCAGGATCTGGATGATGCTTTTTCCTGGAAGAGTGAGAAAAGTGGGTCAGAGAAGGGGGGGGAGGAAATATATGTGTGACGTAGAAGAGCAAGGGAAGATATAGTGGAGACCAGTACAAGTGAAGGAACCAGACAGACACCAAGCCTCTTTCCTACACCAACAGCTTGTCCCAGATGTGCAGAACAAAAAAAAAAAATCAAACCAGATTTTTCCCATCCACAGAGACCACAAAAATCATAAATACAGAAACAGGTGAATCTCTCCTCGAATATATTCAATGCAATGATTCATATCAAATAAGTTTTCAAACTGGAAAAACCTCAGCCAAGACAATGACATATCTGTAATACAACACATCCAAACTGGCCGTGCTCTGATCTGTGTATACCAAATTCAGCAAAATCCCTCCTTCCAGAAACACACTTTGAGATGAGAGAAATTGAGCCCAATACTCCGTTTGGCCAAGATGACTCAATACTCCGCCTGGGAAGCTCCACTGAGCAATGGACTGGTGCAAACAGGAATACTGGGGAGCTATAAAAGTCCTCTTCTGCTCTTGCACACAGTAGCCCTTTTTCTGGCCAGTGGAGACAAGGTACTGCCTGCACAAACACCCACCTAAGGATTCAGGGAGTGTCTGTTATTTTTTAACTGTCTTGCATGTCCTTGCATGTGTGCTAGGAAATGAGATCCAGAAATGTGGCAAGAAGAGCCGTGCAAGGGAGGCAAAACAGAAGTAAAGAGAAGGGTTTCACTAGAGAAAAGGGCATGATCCCTGCCTGCATATCCTACATCCAAAGCTAAGTCTGGTATCTCAGGAGTTTACTCTGCTTCACATGGTCCTTCAGAAAAAGCTGGTTGATAATGGGGCTATGTTGAAAAAGCAGCTCTGTTGGGGTGAAACACACTTCCAGCAAGCACCTGGCTTCCTCCATGAATGATGCTGAACACACACCGGACACAGAGTTGATCCCTCCAGAAGGTCATCAGCGTGCCCAGAGCCACTTTGGACATGACCTCACCTATCCTGACCTGAGGAACAGCCTGCTCAATGCGCAGAAATCTTGGCCATGTGTAGGACATCTTCAGAATCAGCCCTGGCAAAACTTGCAGGTGGGAAAAGCGGGGAGGTACAGCAACTGTGGTTCTTCCTCCAGCAGTGAAGGTCCTACTTTTTTAACAGCAATTAAGAAAATGACTTAGGGGTTAGCTAACCACAAATTCCCAGGACAAAGTTATTATAAAGGCATTTATATATAACATGCAACTGCAGTTTTTCCTAAAAAGCTCAAGGAGGTTGAGAAATCTCCTTCCTTGGAGTCACTTCAAACTTTGCTGGACAAAGTACAAAGCATCTGTCTTTGGAGTTGGCTTTGCCTAAGCAAAAGGCTGAGCTGCTGCAGAGTTACCTCCCCACTGGGTTGTTCTCTGATTTCGCAGGGGAGTGCTCTGTCTTGGTTGCCCAGCTGAGCAGGGATGTGATGGGGAGGAGAGGGCAAGCAGAACAGTGCTGACATCCCTGCTCATGCTCTTATTGACCGCGCCATGGCCAATGCTTCCAGTAGCAGAAGCCTTCTTAATGTGTGACCAACGGCGACAGGATAGACCAAGCAGGTGAAAGATGGGTAGAAACAGACAACACAATGATAAGTGTTTGCACCGTCTCTTCTAGGTGTGTGTCCTGCAAGGAATGACTACACCCAGGTACAAGCAATGGGAAAATTTAGAATTTCATATGCAAATTCTCCCCTTAAGCAAGAACAGGGCTTGCCTGGGGAGGGTAGGAAGTGGCAGAAGCACATTTTGGGGTACATCTTAGGGAGGGAATTGGAGGAATAGAATGGGTTAATTTGTTTGAACTAGAAAGATTTCTTCTGCATTTCCTTCTTTACATCCTTTTTTTTCCCCGTCAGTTACCAGCAGAAAGTTTTGTCACCATAAACGCATGAAACATGGAAAGAACAGTGTAACTGGGAGGAAAAATGCCCTCAGCCTGACTTCTTCTGAAAGCTCCCTGTTTGTTATTGATCCCTATCTCTCCATGCACCTGCAGATCCAAGGACAGCATGGTTTCTGCCCGAGGACTCTGCTGCTTCTCCAGGTTCCCTCATATACATACAAGCTGTGAGAACAGTTTAGACTGTGCTTTTGCCAAGAAAGGTTAGACCAGATGATACTTGATGTCCCTTTCAACCTGGTATTCTATGATTCATTGAAATATAGGGAGAGACGCAAAAGTGATGCCTGAAATCACATATTCCCTCCCTCCCCTTCTGAGAAGTCAGAAATTGCTTTTTTCCTGCTGCTCTCTCTACATTACAGGTGGTCCTCTGCCCACCTAAGGACTGAGCTTGCACCAACAACATGTCAGGTCTCTGCAACAAGTCATCCTTACCTGGTGTAAATCTTTTCTCCTTCTGGTTGTAAAAGTCCTGGTAGGAAGAGATCACTACAGGAATAATGGGGACCTGGAAGGGAGGAAATCTATATTGAATTTACACATTCCTTCCCCAAAACCGAACTTGTATTCCTAGGTGAAATTTGCACATTGTTGTAATTATCCCAGTCAGCTCTACAGTAGGCTCTTAGAGGGATATTTAGATCATTTAACTGTATCACACCATGTCCTCACTGCTAGTTTTTTCTCTTTCCTCTCTATATTTAGGCCAACAATGCATAGATTACTAAATCAGTATGTACAGAGGCCTGTTCAGCAGTTTTTTGTTAAGGTCACACCTATTTTTTCCCCAATCTGTGTCATGAATATTATTCACTTGTCCCTGAAATAGCCCATCCTGCTGCCTCTTGGATGTTTGGTCTAAAGGGAAGCCAAGGACCAGAAGCCACATATCCCTCGTTACTGGTGGACCATGGTAGGTAAACTGCACCCCAAGGGGCAGGAGGAAGGTAACTCTCACCTGGGCTTTCACAGCCAGCTGGAAGGCCCCACGTTTGAAGGGCAACAAGGAGCCACCATGATTGCGAGTTCCTTCAGGGAAGACCAAGACGCGAAACTGCAGGAGAAAGAAGACATTGAGATAAAGGCACCTCCAGTTACTATTCTAAACCACTGCACAGATATCCTCCCCTGGGACTGATCTGTCTGCTCCTTGCAGACTATGCAAAGATGTCCAAATCCTCCACTTCAGGCACTCTAAGAACACACCAGAGATTCTCTTATTCTGTTCTGCCCAGTGCCCAGCCCAGAGAAGGAGATCCCTTTCCAGCTGCATCACGGTTCAAAAATGATTTCCAGTAGCTCCTCACCAAGAGTCCTCCCTACTCACGTTTTCTTTGTGCATAGTATGTGCCACCTCTGTCAAGGTAGTGATTGACTCATCCCTCTTCTTGCGATCAATGAAGATGAGTCCTGAAAGCCAGCATGCTAGGCCAAAAGTGCCCATGTACAGGATTTCCTTCTTTGCAATGGGCACACAGCGATTTGGTAACATCTCCATCATCACTGGAAGGGGAAAACATGGACAGAAAAAGTTGCCATCTGCACTGAGGTTTCTTCCAGATTCTGGGCTACAGACCTCTCCTCTGGGACATGCCATACCTGCAGAGCTTATCCAGCTTCGTATGTTCAGAAACATGTTGGGAAAGGCATTCTAGCAGTCTCCAGACTAACCACCCACACAGAGAAGGACACCAAATGATAACAGCTATGACACAGCTATGGTCAACTAACACTCATCCCCATTCTCTTTGAAATGATGAAGCTGATTTAGCTTATTACTTATTTAGTTCTATTACTTATTGGATTCTATTACCCTGAAGAACAGCTCTGGTTTGGGACTAGCTGGTAATGGACTACATAGCAGCTGCTCCTGCCCCTCTGTCTGTGGTACTTGGTATTTTCTTCTACCTTCCTCTACAGCCATATGGGGCTGGGGACAGGAGGCAGGATCACCACATACCCATAATGTCAAGGGACGTCTGGTGATTCAACACGAGGACAAAAGGTTTCTTTGTCCTGAGATTCTCCTTGCCCTTCACCACTATCTTGATCCCAAAGACGTATTTGAGAGGCAGCAATGACATACGGAAATACCTGTGGAAAAAGAGAGTAGACATAAGGCAAAGAGATGTTGAAATTGTGTAAAGGAAGAAACATCCTTCTTTCAAAACAGCCCATCTCACAGACTGCCGCTGCAGCTTGTTTCTCTGCATTCCTAGATTCGACCTGAGACTTGCAGAAGAGCAACTAGTGCATGTCTTCAACTCATCACTTCATTGGAGAAGACAAATATATCTGGTGGGTTTTCTTCAAGCCAGGCTAGACCAATGGCCAAGTAACTTCAGCTAGAAAAATTCTGTGCATCAGCCAAACATTAGCTAATGCCCAAATTAGTAGTGCTCCTGGTTGTACTCTACTTCCCTGCCCACCTTGTTGAATAGTGAACATATACCATGCACTTAACTCTGCTATTGCCTGTGCTGTGGAAAGAGAAATTCTGCCCCATGTGACATTAGACTGCAACTCTAGTAGCTATATTTTAGCAAATACTAGAAAAATAAAGAAATAAATAAAAGTGAAACACTAAATAAGAAAACTGAAGAAAATTTCTTAAAGCGAAAGGCTGATGCTCAGTTAAGAGATAAGAACATCCAATGGAGCATTAAACGTTAAAGTTGTACATCCTGCCTCTGCAGCACTTCAGGAGACTACAAGCACTACGGTGCCCTGTATCCAAGTCAGTTTCCAGCCCCCATTCAGCCCACAGCCCAACTTACTAATGCACATCTCTGCTCATCACAGGCGTACATCCAGCCTCTGGGTAAGTCTGGCAGCTCCTTGCAGAGGCAATTACGATGGGATGGGTAACAATGTCTGCTTGTGTCTGATCAGGTGGGAACGAGCTCAGAATAAATTTGAAAAAGATAAGAGCACCTGTGGAGTCTTTCCTAACACAGCTTAGAAAGGGAAAGGCCAGCCACATGGATGAAGGTAATACAGCTCTGAAAACCTGTTAGGTCTTCTACCTGTGCATAACATCCAGCTTGTTGGCATTACCTTGTCTGTTAAATTTATGTCACATTTTACATCCTTTCTTTCCATCATTCGTTATTCTTTTTATCAACTCAATCACAATACTGAAGCTCGTATCACTTCTCTGAACTGTAGAGTCTGGTAACTTTCCCTCAATATGCAGCTAATTGCTCCCCACTGCAGCGCAATTCCCAGGACCCTCCAAAACAGAGCTTGAGTTGACCCTACCCATGCCCAGAGCAGAAAGAATCCACAGACAACTTACTTCATGTTTTCCACGTTACGTCCACGAGGAATACTCAGCACAATAACCAGAATGCTTAGAGTGAAGAGCCAAAACTTATAGAAGGTCATCTTGCAGAAGAATCTGAATGCAGGATTCACCTGGTAAAGGACTAGAAATGCAATGAACAGAAAAGTAAAAGGGTAGTGAAGGAGTAAAAGCTCCATCCTTCCAGCTCAGAGTTAACCAGAGGAGGGTTGCAAAGAGCAGTAAATGACTCACGAGCACCCGATATTATGCAGCAGTTTAGATTCCCTTGATAGTGGGTGGTGCAAAGCTGGAACGAGGTTCGAGAGCAATACTTTCAGACGGGCTGTGTTGGCTCCTCTGTGTTTAGCTCTAAGCTAAACTAACCATGGGAAGCCAGTTTGTCAAGGGATCTCCAGCAGCATGGTGTGTAGGAGCTGGCTGGCAAGCAGGGCAATTACATAACAGCAAGTCTGCCGATGTGCTAGGTGTGTGGCTTTGGGGTGGTAGAGCAATGACTACTTGTAGACACACTCCCGCTTTGGGTGGAGCGGGGAGAGAGCTCTGTGCATCAGAACACTGTGAATCTCTACAAAAACTGTTAGTGGGTGGGCGCGGGTTGTGTCGGACAACACAGACACCATTCTGTCCCTGAAATTCAGAGACACTGAACTTCACCAACAACTGAGCTGGCTGTAAGATGTTCAGGAAACAAGAAATTAGTATTATGGAGGAAAGAAAGAGAAAACCAGAGATCCAAGCAGCCAGTTCCTGCCCCATACGCGTAGGTATTAGAGGAACCAAGCCAAGCAAGTGGACATTCCTCAAGCACAGTGGGAAAAGTGGAAAAAATATCACATGTCTAGACAAAAATATAAACAAAGCAAGAGCAGCTATTCCTGATGTTTTCATGGCCAGAGGCAGACACATTTTTAGACACATCTACATATGCAAGAAATAAATCATGAAAATGCAAGTATAACCTGGGAGTGCTACAGATGCATTTCATTTTCTAAAACTACTGCATGAAAAGGATCTTTGCAACTATTACAATGAGTACGCTGAAAAATAAAAGTTTTGTGTTTCATCATCTGCACGACAGGCCTTGGTGAAACAGCTCTCACTTAAGAGAAGCAACAATATTCAATTCAGCAAGGCCTGAAAGCTGCATATTCTCAAAAGGGAATGAGGAGTTCTGAGGACCCATAAAAACCTCTTTGATTATTACTTTTGACATAAAGATCTAGATCAAATCCCTGAGGGTAGTCAAATGGAAAAGACTCGGCAGTATTTAATAATAAACTGGGGAAATTATAATAAAGGCTTTGGCTGTGCTCCCTGCTGCCTTGGCTTAGCCAGGGGCTCCCCATGTCCTGTCTTTCTTGGGAAAACTGGAGAGAAGTGTCTGAATTCCCTGCTGCTCAGATCTCCATAGGAGCTGCATCCACAGCCTCTTCACTGTTTCTGTACCAACAAGTGGAAAAGACAAGAATTTTTTTGCACACATTGGACCCAGGCACTGTCACCCCTCTGTGCTGGAGCTACAGATATGAGCTCCCTTTTGGAAACATTTGGTAGAGACCAGCTATGGCTGCTTTGTTCTTATCCAAAGCCTGGACACAGAAAAGGCTGGAAGGACAGCCATAGCTTTCACATCAAGCCTGCCTTATTTAGACTCCTGATGCAAGAGGAATATCTTGCACAATGACACTGAAACTCACCCAGAATGCCTAGAGACAGGGAAGTGTGCAAATAGGAATTGAAGAGTAATTAACTGAAGTGAAGACTTTACTTTTAAGTCACTGACAGTATTTTACAAATATTCCCAACTCACCACGGAGAGACAGTGAGTTCAGATGTAACAAAACACCTAGGCTCGAAACCCACAGATACCAAAATCCTCAGCTATAATTTTCTTCTGATGCAAGACTCCCTAGCACCAACATCCATCATGCTCCCACGTTAAAAGTAATCAGGTCTTGCCTAATTTGCAAGCTTGTTCCAGAAACTACAGCTCTAATGAATCTCCCAGTTTCCAGAGCTCAGATGCCTCCCTTTTGCCCCTGGGTATTTGTACATTTCTAAGAGCCTGGCCCAATTTAAATGAATCTTAGCTTTCTTCATGCAACTTTAATGATTCTCCTACTCACCATCTTTAAATCACACATTGGCCAGAAGAGA
This sequence comes from Gallinago jamesoni, assembly GCA_025769975.1. NCBI lineage: Eukaryota > Metazoa > Chordata > Aves > Charadriiformes > Scolopacidae > Gallinago > Gallinago jamesoni. Next base: position 517,188 of record JAOQGH010000006.1, read on the forward strand.
GAGGAGGAGGCACGGAAGGGGATCTAATCTAATTGGAAAAGGCTAAGTCTTGTTCACAGTAGATGAAGTAGTAGAAAAAAATCGACTGTAAATACAGGAAACGGGAGAGAGAGGAGTTACTTAAGCTGATGATAACAGTCAACTTTTAAATGCAAAAGCAATGATTACAGGACAAAATAATAGGGCTAGATGGGAGCAATTTCCACTGGAAACTGATGAAAAAATAACTCCACTGGAACAGACTGGAACAAGCTATGAAAGGGCAAAGTGTTCGGACTGCTCATTGCCAAGGACCATATCAGCCACACAGTCTACAACAGGAGAAGAGTACTAAAAGGAAATCATCTAGTGCATAGTTACTGTGCCGTTCAATAGAGGAGTTAACATTAATATTAAAAACTTCAGCGGGATTCCAGGGTAAATATATTAAGGACAGTTCATCCAGGCTGAGGAACCTATATATTATCATGCTCCGGCTGCAGATCCATGATTATTCGACGCATCACTCAGTTTTACAAGGCACAGATTATCTTTGGCTAGCTACTTATGAAAAAAGCCATAGCTGGGATCAGAATGTGACAGCCTAGTGTAGCTTGTGCTCTAGGATTTATCTTCAAGGGGCCTGTACAGGCAAGAGGATTTTGGGCTAGGAAATAAATCAGTTTATCGCTTTAATCAGATAAATGTTGGAGTGAAGAGGAACCTCTGGAGGACTGCAGTCCAACGACCTAGTCAGAACAGGATTAACTCCAAAACCAGATAAGTTTGCTGAAAGCCTTCTCTAAGCAAGTTTGGAGAATCTCCGAAGGCGGTCTCAGATTATTGTATCCACATTGCAGCAGTACCATAGGTAATAGTACTCTTTGTCCAATGGAGATTTCTCTTGTTGTACTCTAAGGTGTCTATTTCCTCTTAACTTTCACTGTGTGCCTCTGAGAAGCACCTGGTTTCATAGTTATTCATTAGGAAGTTAAAGACTGAAAAGCAACCAGGCCCCCCTTCTCCAGACTGAGCAAATCCAGCTTCCTCAGCCTTACTTTGTACATCATGTGCTACAGCCCTCTGACCACCTTGGTAGACCTGCACTCCAGTGACACATAGTCAAAACTGAGAGAAGGCCCTGAGTAAGATGGACTCAGGATCGACATCCCTTCCCAGAGCTGAAACAGCCGGGGAGTCTGAGGGCTGGAAAGAAAATGAATGAAAGGCCCTGACAGAGTGGGAGTGAGAGCTGCATGTCAGCAACCTGCAGCAGAAGCTGAGCAGGTAAAACAATCCCATCGCAGCTCCCGCAGGATGTGTACCCCAAGGAAGGCACTCTCCAGGCAGTGCAATTGCAATAGCCCACATCCTGCTCTCCAACTCCAGAGGTCCCTTCCAACCCTGTAACATTCTGCCATATATATATTTCATGGGTTTGATTAGGCAATCAAGGTGATAAAATAGATTATATTTTCCAAATTTCAGCCTTTTTGGCTAAAATTGGAAAAATAGGTCGTCTGTGCTTAGGGTACGCAGAAAGACTTGAGCCAGTTATTTCCTCTCCATTAAGTTAATTGCTGAAGTCAAAAGCTAATGAATGAGAACTCCTCTGTTCCGAAGGCGCTGAACAGATGGTGGAGGTGCAGCCATTGGGCAACAATACTAGAAAACTAAAGCTAGAGAGACTGAGACACACATTCCCCATGTAGTTGGACATCTCACACCCACCAAACCTATTGACTGAGCCCTTTTATCCCTCAGCACCAGGAACTCACCCAAGAAACAGCCAGCTCCAACCCACTTCTAGGGCAAGTTTGCATGCTTTCTGCCTTCAGAACGTCGCTCAGCCACACACCTGAAACATACAACGCCCCTCCGCCTGGGCTACGGACTGCCAGAAGTCAGTTTCTATGCCTGCTCTTTTTCTCCGAGGATCTGAAGAGAATTCTTCACATTTTTGAGGTAATAAGGAAGAGAATATTGTCAAATATTTTTTGGAAATAAACCTGCAAATGTGCCTTTCTCTGAAGAGCATTTCATAGGGCCACAAGACACAGGAGTATAGATTAGAGGCTTTGGCAAGAAATATCTTCTATAATTAAAAACACACAAACTCTTGGATTTACGTGTCCAACATCCCCATACAAAAACAACCACCATTCTCCACTCACTTGTGGTTAGTGTACATTTTACAAAGTGAAAAGAACATTTCGGACTCAGATCAAAATTTCAATTTATTGATCGATAACAGTTACACAGCGCCAGCAAACTCCAGAATATATCTCTTAACACCAATGTTGTCTTAAGAAGCAGGCATTCTTTTTATTTGGCCCCGGGATCGTGGGGGACTCTCCCACCAATATGTACAAAAATCTTTCCTAGCCGTAGTCAAACTCTCTTCCATGTAGTGGGAATCTCTAATCAAGGGCAGAGCTGCTTTTGGCCCCTGAGCAGGATGTGCTGACAGCCTGCTCAGAGCTATGCGAGAGAGAGACCAGTTGTCTAGACAGAAAGACTGGCCTCCCCAATCCGGGCACCACGTCACATACAGAAAAGCAGGAGCATCAATAAAGAACCAAACTGAAAAGTCTGTTCATGAGAAAACTCACAGAGCAACCTCCTCAACTTGGTCTAGCAGTGCTGTTGCTTGAAAATCTGCATGCTGGAGTAGCGTCTCACATTGGCCCTGGTCCATCTAAACCTGTGCTAAATGCGTACCTGGCACATGGGTTCAGACCAGTGTTTGGAGCTCTGATTATGTCACGTTTGCAGGCAGGAACTCTCTGCTCTTCGAAGCTTATACCTCGCTCTCTACCTTCTCATATATATCTCTCATTTTCTCATACTTCATATGTACTTCTCATCGATACCTCTCAGTCTCCTTCGACTGACTGTGAGGTCAAACTTTGGGATCTGGTTTCAGCTCACAAAGCCAAGAGGATATTTGTCAGCCCTGAAGATGTGTCTTAGCACTTCAGAAATGTAAGTATTGTCACACATATTTTGTGACAGGAAGGTTTTAGCTAGGGAAGAGTGCGGCTGAGAAGTGCAAAACCCACCGTTCTCCCACCAAAACCTGCAGGAGAAAGACGATGACACAACAGTTTCTCCCCCCTTCTGGCTTCTTCATAGTCAAGGATCCTGCAACATTGTTTCCTATTAACACCAATAATACATTTCTTTTGCCAAGAACAAATTTAAATTTCTTTTATTTAAATCAAGAGTCCTGACTCACCAGACGGATAATTTAAATTGCTTTTCTGTCATGGATATATAATAGTGATGCAATTGAATTAAAGCCTTTCCTTGTCTTCCTTAAAATGAGGAACAAGCACCCCCTTTAAAACAGAAAAGTCAGCACATACTGAATGCCCACTGTGGTTACAGCCCCACAGTTCCCCTTCTGGAACCAGTCCTATTATTACCGTCTTTTTAAAAATGGGTTCTTTTCTCTTGCCATAAGGACAGAGTGCTTGCCTTTAAGCGTCCCATACAGGGTTTTGAGCTCATAGTAGACAGAAAAATGTCCCAGAAACACTGGTATTAAATCCCTTTTTCAGGTCATACTGGTAAACAGTGCAAGAACCTTGCTTCAGTAGTGCAGCTTAAAATGAGGCATATAGCTCACTTCTGCACCTGATGCCTCCGGGCAATTTCAAGGTGGATGAGGACATTATGTAAGTTGAAAGCAAAACACTGCTCAGGTGATTTTGGCTGAAAAGCAAAACCCCACCTATCTCCTGGTGAAAGTGAAGCCCAAACACTGCTACACGTCATACCACAGGGTTCCAACTCACAACTGGGCTGGAAAGGAGAAACTGTGAAAAATCTTCTCAGAAGGGCATAAACCACTGTGATGGTACAAAGCTGTGCAAACTCAGAATAAGGGAAGGTGGACAGATGTTTGACTTTTGGAGGGCACAACAGTCCAGAAGGAGAAGTCCCAGAGAGGGATGCCACCACTGCCAGGGAAGCAGCTTGGGCAGAGCGTCTGAGCTGGGATTTAACCAAAAGAGAGCAATTAATTTCTTTTACTCCCTGCAAATCCTGACATTGTGCTAGACCTTCAGCAACATCCCTTGTTCTGCAAGGAA
>JAOQGH010000006.1:521363-532521 GCA_025769975.1 Gallinago jamesoni
GCAATTAATTTCTTTTACTCCCTGCAAATCCTGACATTGTGCTAGACCTTCAGCAACATCCCTTGTTCTGCAAGGAAATTGTCAAATGACTCAAAGCACGAGCCAGCACAAGAATACTGTCAGTGAGAGGAATTTAGGCAGATTAAACTTGATAGCTTTTTTTCTAGTTGGTGAAGTCAAACTATCCTAGTAGTAGTAGACTTACAGTCACACCTGGTTTTCTTGTTGAGTTTATGTAATGGCTGGAATGAGCCGCTCTTTGATCCCTCAGTAACATGGGCTCATTTGCACCACTTATCTGAAGAAGAAGGGCAATCCAATTTGGACAGTTACGGAATGGACTGAGGGTGAAAACACTTCGCTGGGAAAGGACCTTGGCTCAGGATCTCAACGATGATAGATCTAGACAGGGAATAAAAACATCAAGAAACATTTGGAAGAGTAATGAAAAAAAAAGAAACCAAAAAATACTGGACAGTTTCCAAAGCTGCATAAAGAAATCCACATAAACTCGAGTCTCCTTCTCTCCTTTGTGATTTGTATACCTATGTCCTTTCTTATCCATTTCCATCATGAACATTCCTGAACTGGGTGCCAATGAGACAAGTCACGAGAGGCCCATCTCTGCCTCCATACACAAAGGATTCTGCAAGTTTCCCAATCCAAATATCAGTATTGTTGATAATCCATACAAATTCATGAAGTGGTGCAAGAACGTCACTGGATTAAGTTCTCTGCCAGACTATGATTACCCAACACTTGAAAAAGTGTCTCCAATACTAAGGGTTGTGAGGGCCCAGAGAATTGCCTACCTATGTTGGGTATCAGACCAGGCAGAGGTCAGTAATATGTTTTTCCCTACTGGAAAGATTTTTTTTTTCCTCTTTTCCCAAAGCTGAGGAATGGGCAGGTTCCCAATATGTATATTTTTTTCTAAATTTTTGTATATTTCTCTTATTGCCATTGAATTTGCACTCCTCCAGAGCCAGTTCATCTTTCCTGGCCTTTCAATGCTGTTTGTTGAAGAGCCAAGACTTTCCAAGTGATCTCTGCTCAAGGGAGTTGCTCTATCTTCTTCCAGTGCTTTCTTGCTATTCCCGTCATTAGTAATCCAAGTGTCTGTGCTCCAGAGCTAGGGTGTGTATGAAACATCCTCCTGGTGACGTGACCAAGGAACTACGGCAGACCCATGCTCTGCTGAAACTCAGCGGAGAGCCAGAGGGGTGATCTCAGGGCATTTCAAGTAGCAAAGGAGACCTGTGTTCAGGCATTTGCTTGTCCATTTGCAAATGGTGTCCTTCACCACTAGCTCAGGTGAAGGGTCTGGGCATTCCTAATGGCTGCATCGTTTTCCATGTGACCCATGAACCCTGAGGGATCTCATGGACCACGCAGTCTCAGACACTTTGGACAGAGCCACTGGAGAGATATTCTCAAATACTCATTGATGTTTTCTTCACTGAAAGAGAATCTGGACAAGATGTTCATGCTACTGCTTTCTGTGCAACTTGATAGTGGCCAAGTACTTCCCCACAGCTGGTCTCACTCGTGTCCCTGTCCCACTCTTGTCCCTGTCCCTGTCCAAGCCATCCCACACTGCAAAGAGAGCTCAACATAGTCCAAGTTACTTCAGGTGGGAGAGGACCACTGGACTTTGCCAACCACACTAACTTATGTGTACTGCGAAGAGCTAAAAATCCACTGAACCAGAACTGGGGCATAATTTTGCATCTTTGGACAGGGCAATTTGCAACTCAGTGTCTTATCAAATGATAAGTAGAGGAAGTCTATGGACCACTAGTGCATCCTCCTACGTCCCAATCCAGTGAATTGTTAGGTGCAGAGATGAGATGATGCTGTACCACACGTCTTTTTAAACTGCGGATAATTCAGGGGAAAGGATTCAGCATCTGGTGCCTGGATGACATCACTATCTAACAATCCAAGGAGACTTTATCAGAAAAAGGATTAGGAAGCTTTTTTTGATCTTGCTATACTATCATCATCTTCATAGGATGTGTAACTCAGTGCTGCTGAGTTGCAGCACTCAGGAGTGGGCTGAGACTGAAAGGCTAGGAGCTAAACAAAAATTCACACTATCAGTTCCACAGTAGTCAAAGCTATAAATTCAGGATTTGTGATTCGGATCAGGTTCTCCACAATAGTGTTCCTAAATAAAGCATTGAAAAAAAGCACAACCTTCTGCTGCAGCAAAAGCAGAGCAATCCTGCGTCCTGCCCATGCACCTGGGTGTATTGCAAAGCCTCTCCCTGGGCTTAAAACCTGTGAGTCCAGCATGCTTTTCATCACAGTTTCCAAGTCAGCCCCGTTACATCTCCCAGAACATTACTGCCACAGCAGCGCCAGGCGATTATGTCAGCCTAATAACACTGTTGGGCAACGAGATACCCATGAGCCTGTTGCAAACGTCTATCAACAATCTATTTCTCAAGAACATCTTGCAATGCAATTATACTGGTTTTGCATCTGGTAGAGCCCTGAGAGTGGTTCTGACATGCTTTTTATTTTTCTGGGACACCGTATTTATAGAGAGATTACAATGAGATTGTCTTCACATATTGCATTCTGCTCTTCCACTCATGTGTGGCTGGGCTGGAGAGGGAAACCACGAGGGACTTCTGACCCGAATTCCAGTCCTGAATATTTGTTGCTGAACTACTTTCCCAATTTTGCGATTTGAACAACAATAAAAAATGAATCAATAACTGACCACTTTACTCTGGTCTGTGCAATGAACCGTGTTCTTCTGGCCACACACCTCCATGTGTCTCTTCCAGCTTCACGCAGGCCCTGATATCACCGCTCAACCCAACTGCCTGTCCACATAAAGAAATGTACAGAAATGATGAAAAGGATTGAGAGAGAGTAATTTCAGCCAACCATGGGCTGGAGATATTTCTCGGTGTTAAATCACAAGATTGCCTGATTTTTGCCTGTATTCCTTTGGAAGCTCCGCTCCCCAACTAGCTCACTTCAGAGATGACAATCTCTGCCACGCTGCAAATTGAGACAGCTAAAACTACAGCCAAAGCAAGGTGACAGTCACAATCAAGCTTTCTCTCATGAGAAAAAGTAAGGGCAAAATGAGTCACAACTTGAAGGAATAAATTACAAATAGTATCACTATGAAATACTCAATCCTTCTTCAAATATCTAGGGCAGGAAACCCGAGAGATGAAAGTATAAAGAGGCACTCATAGAAAAGTAAATATGTCGTATTTAGTCCCGTAGTTTCCTAGTAAATAGGGGGATTTGTTCTTCCTTTCAGCACAGCGCCCTTTTCATTTACCGTCAAAGGCTGTCTGTAAAAGACTACGGAAGAAGAAACAAAAGAAACACTGTGAGGTTTCCTCGAGCAGAATGCCTCCACCCAGAGCTTCCAACAGAGAGCCAGCAAGAAATCGCTGAATCCTGTTGGGAAACTCCGCACGTACAATTTCCCCAGTTCTCAGGGACCGGAACAACCACAAATAAGACACTGAAATTTCAAAGGAGTTTCCGAGCCAGCTTGAACTGTTCACTGTAAATTCATAGAATCGTAGAATAGTCTAGGTTTGAATGGACCTTTAAGATCATCTAGACTAACCATTAACTTAACTCTGATTAAATAAAAAAAAGCCATCACTACCCATGTCACTAAGTGCTATGTCAACCTGTCTTTTGAATCCCTCCAGGGATGGTGCCTTAAACACTGCCCTGGCCAGCCCATTCCAAGGTTTAATAACCCTTTCTCTGTAAACACTTTTCTGAATATTTGAATCTGATCCTCCCCTGGCACAACTTGAGGCCATTTCCTCTTGTCCTTCTCTTCCTTGGGAGAAGATACAGATCCCCCCAGCTACAGCTTTCTTCCGTGTCTCCCCTTAATCTCCTTTTTTCCAGGCAGCTCCCTCAACTGCTCCTCATAAGAGACTTGGTCTCCAGACACCTCACCACCTTCGTTGCCCTTCATTGATCGCTGTGTATCCTGCATGGAAGAGCAACTGCTCCAGCAGCCCTCGGTCCTGTGGGCTAGGAGCCTACCCTGGGAAACATCCGATGTGCCTGTCCATTTTCCTCCTCACCGGGCAGTGGCCTTTGGCCATGGGTCCTGTGTGGTCCTCAGCAAGGAAGAAGGAAGCAGCTGAAGATGTGGAACAATGGATGAGACAGATGGACAGATATGAGAGGAAACGTGAAAACCAAGCGATCTTTTAAGGCACTAGAAGATGACGCGGAGCAGGTCTCTTCCCACTGGTCCCACTACCACGTCCTGGTGGTGTCCAGTGACAATGGGGTTTTTGTTCAGAGGAGTTTGGGCCACATATATGTAGGGAGGCAAGGGAACAGAACTCAGATCCACAGCAGATGAGATCTGTTTTGACCTCAAGCTTTCTCTGGCAGTGCCATGAGCAGCCCAGCGAGGCCAGAGCTAGCACGAGTTAGCCAGGATTTCTTCCTAAATAGGGCCAGAGAGTTAAAGACTAAGTCATAAGCTGTATCAGAAACCTCTCTCTTTGGGCTCCCACAGGCTTGTGGTAGCATCCTGGTCCTTACTGGCAGAGGCCAGGAGAAGGGAGAAATGCTCCAGATTAGTTATATTGAGTGCTGGGGACAAAAAAAGACAGCAAACGGCAGCAGATGGGAAGGTTGTGGTGGCTGTGCAGTGTCTTGGCTAGAGGGCAGGCATGGCCTTGGGAAGATTTGTCCAGGACAAAAGGAGTTATTTGGGGTTGAAGAAGTAATCAAGAAAATACCAAAAGCATAACAAGGGGTCTATGGAGCAGGAGGCTGTCTTGGTGGACTGAAGGCCTGTGCTCATGTCCTGGCTAGTGTTCTGCCACTACACTCCCAGCCTTCTCAGTGGTTTGGACACAACTTAAAAGGTCACTTTGGACTGTGGCTGTTCTCATTCTCAGTCCAGCTGGGATCTAAGCTCCTCTCACAGTGCAGCAGACACACTGATATGCAACAGCACTGGCAAAAGTGTCATGGAGGTGACCCAGCTCAGCAACAACACACCTGTAACCATTCTGAGAGACAGCCACCAAAAGACACGTATGGACAAAGTATCACCTTCAGGCCAATGTGCTATTGCTGGGTTTGCTCAGCTCCATCATGGCATGGTGCCCAGTCAGATCCAGCAGCTGTGTGCTCTCTGGGCTCTACACCAGCACTGCCGAGCACAGAGGGACCTGCTTCACTCCAGGCATATAGTCACAAAGAAGACCTGGAGACTAAGACCTGCTTAGTCTTAGTGCAGCCTGTCTCAGTCTTTCATGATGTTTTGTTCTTTTTCCTACTTAAGAAAATCAAACAATTAAAGAAATGAACTGGTGAACAGGACTGGTGGAAGTCCTCACTCTGTATTTCAGGTTTAGGGGGTCACAGCACCCAACCTACCTGCAAGAAAGTAAGGGATTTTAGCTTCCCTGCTGACTTTAAGGCAGGGGTCCTTCTTCACGCTGTCAAAGGGTGTATATGTCATCCCACTATCCCTGAAATTCCGGCCAAAAGCCAGCAAGCCCAGCTGGCTGGTCTGATCCCTCAGTTTGCTGGCCAAAGGCACTTCACTGCCCAACAGCACGCTCCCATCAGGAAAGGAGGTGAGCACGCTGACCTGATTTCAAATTGCTCTGCTGCCAGTACAAACAGGAGCTGAGTGGAAGAAAGGAAGGCAATCTCTAGGGTTTTTAATTTGTGGGTTTTTGGGTGAGACCTGCAAAAAGACAAAAGAATAATTTATCTTCTTTTCAGGGGTGGAGAAGCTGTATTGTGACACTACAGTCATTAGAAAAGCCCGGTAGGAGCTATTTAAAAGGCAGTCCCCATGCTAGATAGGGTGGAGATCAGTCACAATTCCCATGACAGGAGTATGAAGGGTCAGATTGACAACAGAGATGCTATTTTAGGAGTCCAAGTCCTAATATATGCATGAAAGACTGGAGATGCCTAAATTTACATAAAGTCCTATGCATAACTAAATGTTTTCCCTTGATTATATACGTTGGAATTAATCTTTAGTTTCAGGTGTTTCTATCTCATGTTGGACTCTAGTGACATTGTTGACAGTCGTTATTGAAAACTTGTGACCCTGACTGCATTCTCAAATGCACGCCAGGCAAACAGTCAGTGTTGCTCCATCGCCTCAGAGTTTTCTTTGAAAGGAAATCTGGGTACATGGAAGAGCCAGAGCTGTAGTACATCTTCAAAGGCAGGAGACCAGGGCTGCAGGGTGGACACGCATATCATTAAGCATTTATTGGACATCCATCAATCATCTCCTTCCTCTGCCATGTTTACTATCATCCAGACATCACCTATGTTGCCTTTGCACCATATCACCAAAGAAAAGGCATATCATCAACGGAGATGATGGGTAAATAGTTGGAAACAAGGGAAATACAGGCTGCGACCGCGCCTGACATCTGGGGACAACCACTGGGATGCAGCACCAACACCAACTTACAGCGAGCGGTCTTGACCCCCTTGGCCTGCTCTGGGAGGATGTCCCCCCATGGCCAAGGACAAGAAAAGCCACCAACATCTCCTGGTTGGAGTGTAGATACCCTCTCCCCTGCAAGAAGGCGGCTAGCTCTACCTCAATGGGAAAGCAAGGGGGTTGTTTGAAACAGCTTGTGTCACAGTGCACCTTGCACTGAAGGTGACTCTGGCTGGGGTGTCCAAACTGAACTATAGGTCATGGTCAATAAACTGGTCCCATTGCATGAACATGAGTAATCTCTTCTGGTCCATCCTGAGCTGCTTGGGGGGGAAGCAGACAATCTCGTTGGACAATTTTTAAACCTACAGGGGATGAAGGCAGAAAATGCTGTGTTAGGAAATGACTTGTATGAGTGGGTGCATCACTTGATAGGGTCACAGCAAAAATTCACAAGGCAATTTGTTATACTTCACAGAAAAGCATCCAAATCTCTGTCTCTGAGTTGGAAGGCATTACTAAGTGCCTCTTTGCTGAGCATTGCATTGTTCTGGCTCTAGGCAGGTTTCTGATTCTCCAGGCCAAGAGTAACCCTTGATGGACATATGAAAGCAGCAAAGTAAGAGCTGTACTGAATAGACTGGGAAAGGGAGACATGAGATTTTTAAAGAGTGGTTGAAAAAGAACTGTGGGAAAAAAACTAGTGTTTGGGAACTTCTGAGTTATATCAGTAAATTCCTTCTAGCAGGACACTTTCCCAAAGCCCTCTTCCCTTCACTATCCATCATAGTTCCCTTACCAGGTCTTCCTTCATATCTTACTAGAGAAAAAGTGGTGAAAACTGCTCAAACCCTGACACTGTTCGGTAGAGCAGTTAGGAAGTATCATGCAAGCAAAACCAGAAGGCACACAGAAAATTCCAGAGCTCCGCATTAGTGCTGCTGTTGTACCAAACCCAAGAGACTAGAAATCCCATCACAGTGCCCCTGCTCCTCTCCAGATGTCATGAGAGCCACAAGCATCCATTCAGGTCATCCCACTCATGGACCCACACGTAGAACTTCTAGCTGGATGGTTTTTTTCTGGGACTTCACTTATTTTATCCTCTGTCATGTTGCTTTTCATGAGACAGCCAGCTTCCACAACCCAAACCAAAAAAGGAGAGTAAATTAGTTTGGCTTAAATGCACTTAATTTACAAGAACACATTATGTAGTTCTTTCTTTTTCCCGCATTTCTGCAGTAATCAGGTCGCTTTTCCTTTGCTTTTTCTGAAAGCATAGGTGTTAGAAACATTTCTTTTACCTCACCCTGGAGATTCTCCCACAATGAACCTCCTCCTGGTGGTGAATTTAACTTCCTCCTCCTGATCACCAGCCACACCAGCTGGTGGACCTGCACTTTGGTGCCTGTGATCGCTCCAAGGACTGACAATCCCCGAGCCCTGATATTGCATTTTTAGATGACTGGTACAAATATTACCAGTGGAAAGCAGAATCCAGAGAAACACTTTCGCCTGTCCACCCGCAGGGCAGTGACACACCATCCTCATATTCTGCTGGTAGGGCTCTGTTTGAAGCGCCTAGCGATGGATTTCTCCTGACAAGAGTGAGTGCAAAACAGCAAACTATTAGTGTCACCAAGATCACAGCAGGTCCAAGAGCTCATGCATGTGGAGAGACACAGGAACCTTGTAACAGGACCACAGAAGTGATGCACAACAGCTGGGGAGCTGCTTTGATGCTATTAATAGGCCTCAGGTTTAATAGTAACAACAATAATTATAATAAACACCAACCCTCAGCTTCTTCCAGGCAGGAATTCAGATTGCTGGTGACGTCTAGTATCATCTAGCCTGAAGAAACGTTCTTAGCTTCAGACCATGGGTGGAAAACAAAGGTGAAAGCTTAACATCAGAGAAAAGGGACAGAATGTTTACTGAATGTTATTACCAGTAATCTTTAGAACAAATGGGGTGATTTGGATTGTGTTACGATGCTGTAATTGGATTAAGTGATTATTATGTTTTGATTAGACCATTAAAACCTAAATTAGACTAATAATATATTTAATATTGGAGTGCATGTAGAAGGTGTGTAGAAGAAGAAGGTTGCCTACCATACGGCGTGGGTTTAACGCTGCCTGCAACCAAGCAATGGCAGGACACAGGGCACAGCTGAGCCCACCTTCTCCAGGGCTTCAGGTTCTGGTTCAGCTGTGATGGAGCTGTCCTTTGCCCAGAGCCCAGAGCCCTCCACTGAATCCTCCTGTCCAAAAATGGAAGGAGACAGGTAGCTCTCTACCTACTTCTTGTAGAGATATCTGAAGGATAAAGTATCCCCTGGACAGGCAGACCCCTCTGAGCTCCTTCCTGTCAGAGGTGCTCCCAGGAGATTCTCTGGGTTATTGGAGGATGGCAGAGGGATGGGGAATGTTCCTATACAGTCCCGTCTAAAACACTCCGCTCTTTAGCACAGCTTCCCTTTCATTACAACAGGATATCTCTGGATACACTGAGAAATAGTTCTTAATATCCCACGTAACAGTCATGCCCTTCCATTTGTCCAACCACAGGACATGCAGAGGGTGCTCTCTCCCGGCCTTTGTGTCCAGATTTCCCCCGAAGCACACTGTGGGCCATGGAAACGGTGAGGTCATGCCTCAGTATGGCTTTGGGTCAGGAAGCACTTTGTGACCCTGCAAAGGGGCAGAGCCAGGGAAAGCCCAGGAGGAAGCAGAGAGATGACAGAGACTCTGGGATGGAGGGTCAGTCCCCAACACAGAGATATTTGCATTTTGGCCAAAGCGCTGGTTCAGGTACAACACTAAGAACCCTCAAAGCAAGACTGCAATTAAAACCCTCCCACAGGAAACAACACTGTGGATTGTAAAATCCTGAAGAAGGCATCCTACATGGCCGATCACTGGGGATGTGTGTCTAGTTCTACTGATGGAGGACCCTTCTTTTGACACAGCCCCCTCACCTGCTGCTGCACTCACCTTCGGTAGAAGCGAGATACGTCACAGTCTATTTTCTTACCCTGCTGGCCACATCCAGTTGCCTTGAAACTCATCCCCTTCTGAGGTGGTGTCAGCAGGTCTACCAGGAAACAACAGAGAACAAATACTCGGGAATGTGCCAGCCCTGCTGGGTCTGCGGTGCCTCCCAGGCCAGGGGAAACGTTTTCATTGTTCTACTCTTAAAATGTATCATGTAGGAGAGCACAAGGGGCTGCCATTTAAGGTTTTCCCGCTGAAAGCTGTGCTGAGGATGCTCTCTAAATCAGCAGATTGCTTTTCTGGATTGGAAAGCATTAAACCCAACAAAGTTGTGGTCAAATCTTATTTATAATCACGTTAGGTCTGTTCAGCAGCAGAATGATTTTCTACCATTAGCAATCCTTTTTCTTTCCTCACGCCTCCCTTTTTCTCTCTACCATAACTTTCTAACAGCTACAGTTATCCTAGTGATGTGTTACCGGTCTTCTTACCCCTGGGAAGCAGCCAGCAGCATGTACCGCCACTGTTCAGAGTTGCCTGGAAAGGAACCACTAGGTGTCTGGGCTGCCCAAGGGGACACTGGTTTTGCATTTCCAGGAAGCAGATTTCCCTGTGCATGGGAGGTAAGTGGCGCGTTCACTCAGCAAAACCTTCCTGACTATTGCTGCTAGCACAGCACGTCCTGAGTCCCTTGGAGGTTTCCCAGTCACTGCTGCCACCTGCAGTCTGGGTCACAGCAGGGCTCAAGAAGCTGTGGACTCCTGGGCAAACAGATGGGAGGTGGCAGCCGACTGGTCTGGCAAGTCCCTGGGACGGTGGGGAAGAATCAGTGCTGGAGATTCTGCTCCTGGATGGAGAGGCTGGAGCCGAGCAGTCAGACTTGTCTCCTTCTTCCCGCTCACCCCATACTGGAGTGATGTTCGAGCACCCAAAGCTGTGTGTCCTGGCCTGCCAGTGCTTTGCTGTAATAATGGGGACCCCCATGAGTCCTTCTTATGTGGCAGGAGAACTCCCTGCGCCTCCCTTCCTGCCCCCAATTTGCCTTCTGCTCTCATCAAACTGCTCTTGCCAGGAGGCCAGGAGGACATGGCTCCAAAACACGACGAAAGGTCCTTTCACATTGCTCTGTTCTCATTCTCTATTTGTGCCTTTCTCACAGCATCCTGTTCCCAGTGCAGGACAATCTGGCAGTGACTTTGATTGTTATTAGTTGAAGTCTGGCAGAAAAAGCACTTATCTTGGGGTTCAGCTGTTGTAAGTCACATCCTCTGCATTTGGTCATTCACTGCTCAAGCAAAAGAATATTATCTACCGAAATTTTACAAGCTTTGACCCATTGGTACACAAACCTCTATATTGCAGAAAGAACTAGGGGAGTGCACAAATCACTTTCATTAACTGATCACCCCCCAAATAATTTCTTAAAATGGAAAAAGAGCACAGAAAACTAACTCGGCTTTGCCTCACTGCAGGCATGATTGGAATTGTGTGGCCCATCATAACCCTGTTTCACTCACAGAATCACCTAGGTTGGAAGGGATCTTTTAAGATCATCTAGTCCAAGCAATTAAAAAAAAAAAAAAAAAAAAACCCAAACAAACCACACACCGCCACACAAAACACCACCCAACACTAATCCATATCCCCGAGCACCATGTCAACTCGTGTCTTGAATACCTCCAGGGATGGTGCCTCAACCACCTCCCTGGGCAGCCCA
>JAOQGH010000006.1:532621-550442 GCA_025769975.1 Gallinago jamesoni
GGGCCCAAAACTGGACACAGTACTCGAGGTGGGGCCTCACCAGTGCCGAGTACAGGGGGATGATCACCTCCCGGGTCTTACTCACCACATTGTTCTTGATACAGGCCAGGATGCTGTTAGTCTTTTTGGCCACCTGGGCACACTGCTGGCTCATGTTCAGCCGATAGTCCACCAACACCCCCAGGTCCTTTTCTGCCACACAGCTTTCCAGCCAGCCAGCTACAGGCAACTGTAGCGCTGCCTGGGGTTGTTGTGACCCATTCCCTCCTCCCTAAGCCCCAGTGACCAAGCCCCGTATCTTCCTCCTTTGTCTTTCTTCCAACGAAGAGAGATCCCTGCCTGTTACATGGCAGTCCCCTCTCACAGCCCGTTGCAGCTTCTCCGTGAGGAGGGTCAGGGTGGTTTCCAAGGAATCTTCAGCCTGGATGGCAGCCCGAACTCCAGCCACCGGCTGTTTGAAATATCCCAGAAGCTCTACTGGGGTCAAGGCATCATTCTGCAGGTGCTCCTTTATGCTGCAAGGGAGAAGAAAACAACACCTGCAGGACTGAAATGAACCAAAGCCAATGGTCCCACAGGTTACACACCCGAGTGTCGGGCACCCCAGCTGTCCTGGCATGGGATGAGTCTGACTGCAAACAAAGGCAGAGCCAACCACTTCCCTCCCTGGAAGAGACCAGGGCTGCTCTGGCCACCCTCAGCAGAGGAGCAGAGTGAGCTGCAGGAAGGGAATCTCAAATTGCCCAGCTCCACCTGCCAGAAGACAAATTTTGGGTCTTTGTATCCTTGAGGCAACCTGACCTCACCTGACTTTTATGCAGCTCCTCTGTATCTTTGTGTGATTTTTCTCCATCCAGAGGTCCCAAATGTCGCCAAGTCACCATCTTAATGCTGTTGGAGCCTCCTCCCCACAGCCTGACGCTCAAGCAGAGCTTCCCCACGTGTGTTTTAGGCACTGCGACTTAGAGCTGCTGCAGCTGTATTACTTCCAGACTTTCAGTCTGTCCTTGTCCTAACTCCTGCTCACCACAGGAGATAGGAATTCACTGCAATATCCTCCTGGAACATCTGCCTCCAAGGTGCAGCAGCTTCCCAACCCTCCTGCCAGGGGAATCCTGCAAAATCCCCAGAAAAACCCCAGACTTTTGCCACCACGGCTGCTTTCCCAGAGGACTGAGGGGCAGAACTGCCTTCCACATGACTGACCCAATGGTTGGGTGCCAGTGGCCTTTGCAGACCCCATGTTTCCACTGGTGGGACTATGAGGCATGAGCTATTCTAGGAGTCTCAGAGCCAGGTAGCAAGACGAGACCTGTGGTCCAACTTCAGGGCTTCTGGAGATTCCTTATTTTTTTCCCTTCTTTTAGCCAATGTATATTGCAGCATGTAAAGACTATCACCTGGCTGAACTGTTCCAGCTGGATGAGAGGGGGAAAACACATTTTATCTTCTCTTTTCTGGGGTCAGATGCCACAGACAGCAGCTTTGCTCAGCTCCACACTAAGTAAACGGGCTGAAAAATTGCAACTCCCAGCAAGACTTGAGGAAAGCTGCATCTGTTCCCAGTATCTCCACTCTTCTCCTGCCAGTTCAGAGAGACTACATGGGGTTGAGGCCCGGCAGAACAGAGCAGCTGGAGCAGGTCCTCACTGGACATCGAATAGCCCAAGACTCATGTGTCTGCTGTGGTGGCATTACAACAATCGACACCAATAATAATTGCATTGTTGATAATACATGTTTAAGACTCTTGCACAGGGCAGCAGTCCCCAGAACAACCCCAAACTGGGAGACACAGAGGCAGCAAACCCTCTTCTCCAGGCACAGCACTGACCCAGGGCTCCTGGCAGGAGGCTGTCAATCCCTTGGGTAAGAGATATGGAAGAAGACCTTTTCAACAACCTCCGAGCAGCTGCTGGTAGTGCTTGGACAGGTCCTGCTCAGTGGACAGGACCAGTCACTGCTGGCACAAAATGTGCCTGGACTCTCTGGCAGTTGCATCAGATGTTTGGGAAGCCTGTAACTGGAGTGCAGATTCCACCTACAAGATCCTTGTGGTGGGGCTGGTCTCAGTCTATCACCTGAGCACTGCAGAGGCTGTGTCAGAAGGCACGGTAACTGCAGAGAGTTGGTCCATGCCAGCCAACCTGTTCTGTTGGCACAGCGTGAAAAGAAGCCAATGTCTGCAAGGGATACACAGGTGTTCTCCACAGATATGTGCGCCCAGCCTGGCTTGAAGGCAGCTCACTGTGGAGGAGCAAAAAATGGAAAACAACAAAGCATCCGAAACTTAAAAAGCGAAAGCTGTACTTCTAGCAGGACTCGTTATTGACCTCTTGATTTTTGTTCTTTTCTAAAAATGAAATTGCCAAGGAACGAAGCACTGAGGTCTGGATGCAGCCACCACACCTGATGCTGCTTTCACTGCTCTGCCCCATGGACACGACAGGGCAGTGTCCGTGTGGCTGAAGGGCCTGGCTGCTCCCCACAGCCCCTCTGCAGAAGGCAGCCCCCTGCCCTTCCCTTCACATCCAGGAGCACACCCACACACAGGTCCCACTGAAGAGCAGAGAACAGGACTGCGGGAAGACACCCGGCTGTGCAGGTCCTCCAGGCTCAGTGGCTCAGTCCAGTGCCCAGACCCAGGGTCTGGTGCTTGCATGAAGCCACCCGGGCAGCGCAGGAGGACTATGAGCACATCCAGCTCAGGTCTGGACAAGGTATAACTGCGCTCAGGCACAGTATAACCCCGTGTAAATGCACCCCGGCGCTGCCTCCCCCAGGATTAGGTCTCTGAAACAGGAGAGGCAAAGATTTTTCACTCCCAGAGGATGCAGCTCACACCATGATGACAGGGGAGGCGGGCTCCTATATGAAGTGCTGCACAGCATCCTCAAGGTGCAAGTGATTGGTATAATTTTTCCCTTTGGCCCCCCACCCCAGAAGAAGCATCACTGAATCTTTTGCTTTTTTAAGGAAAATGTATTTTTGTGAAAATAGACTTTATTATAATAAAATTTTATATTAAATAAAAACATACCGTATCACCAACACTCGCGGACACCGTGCTGGCATCATTCACATACCTCACATAACTGACCTTCTCAAAACAAGTACCCACTGAAACATGCAAAGAAAGAAGCACTGAAAAGGATAGAAACCATGTAGTACAAAACTCTCCGTGGCTTAACTCAAGGAACACATCATCTCATATGAAAATAGCTGCAATCTCTCCATTCCCCAGCTCTGCTCTCCAAATGCTCCAGCTCAGGAGCAGCCCACTGAAGCAGCCAAATGAAACTGCAAAAGAGGCAGATGAAAAATAAATAGATAAATAAATAAATAAATAAATAAGGCGGAGTCCCCAGCCAGTGTGTGGTCAAGGTGAACCACCCAAGAGCAGCTCACCCTACGGCAGAAGCATCGAGCTCCATCACAGGGTACCGCTCTTTCCTCTGTGGGAACCCTCGTGCCGAAACGTGACGGAGGCAGTGTGGGATGCTCCTAGGCACCGCTGCGTATTTACAGGTTTACAGTACAAATAACTCACTCGTCAGCCCAGAGACAGCAAAAGGGGTTCACGGGAACAGAAAAGTGCAAATTTTCTTTGCAGGATGTGAAGAGTTGACACAACCTCCTTTGGACCAGAGAAATACTAGGGCGTGTAGTACAAGGGATATATTCCTAAGGGGCCAGGGCTTTGCTGGGAAAAGCCATTTAGCTAACTTACAGCCAGAATATACTTTTTAAATTAACATATTTACAGGAAACCGGTGCATTGAGGGCTGCATGGAGCAGGACACTGGAGGTAGCTCTATCCTGGAGCTGAGGCCTCACACACCCCAGTGCCATGACACTGTGTTCACAGTCACTGCCCACGCTGCGCGGGCACCCACGGCCGGGCTCTCAGCAGAGACCACAGCACACAGACCCACTGAAGAGTTTTCTCTATTCAACATACGCTTTTTCCCCTATGAAAATACTCTAATCAGCTTATTGCAGAAGGCTTCTCCTGAATTTTCAGTCCCTGTGTGTATGGACTGCACAGGCAGTCTTTACAGAACAATAAATCCTTTGTTAGTTTTTCTTACTGGACCCCAGTTTTTTGAAGAGCTTTTTTCCTTTGAAGAAGAAGCCTCTCTTCTTTTAACTCTGACCAGGTAAATCACTGCATTTGAGAACGGCCAGCGATGTCTGCTCTGGACACTGCTTGCCCATGACAGGGCAGGAAGGTGGCAGAGTAGAAGGAGTTGGTGAGGACTCGCTCTGATCAACAGACCCATCTGCACTTAACTGAGGGGGAAAAAGAGAAAACAAAAGAAAAAAACAGAAGTTAGAGCTGACAAAGGACATCACGCCAACAACAACCTCAGCCAGAGAACCCTGCCTTCTCCCACCAGTCTGTCCCTCACCTTGCAAGGCTCAGCTCCTCCATGCAATTGCAGATCCAGTCAGGAAGTTTCCAGTGGATTTAAACATTTCTGTATCCACTACCCAGACCCCACCTGAGCTCACAGTCTGAAATTCCTCAACTTTGGGCTAACTTGGGACAGCAGAAAAGTCCCACTGAGGACTTGGTGAAAGTTGCTGCTGAAGATGCTGTAAGTGAAGCATCTCCATGAGAGGGATGGACAGATACTGACACATCCCTGTGTGCTTGGTGGACCCCCCAGAACACGCTGGGACTGAAGGCAGGATGTTAAGAAAAACCTGACGTAATAAAAACAAGGGCTGTGCAAGACCTTCAGAATCTCAAGGAGGCTGGCTAAGCTGGGAGGCTTCTGCAACAGTAACCATGGTCTGTCACGGTAAGAAGAGAAATCAGGGGTCTTGCAAGGCTGCTCAGCATCCATCAGATCTAGTCACAGAAGAGGCAGAAAGCAAAGCCTAATGCTCTGTAGTGGCACCAATAATGGAGAAAAAGTTCACGATGGAGCAGGACATGGAGAAGTCTCAGACCAAGCAGCACACAGCAACTGATGGGTTCCTAAGTCACCTGAGAGCATTAACTGGGATCTACAGTCCCAAATGACGCACTTTATGCTGCTCCTTCTGGAAAGGGTTACTGGAAATCAGAAAGTGTCCTGGTCCTGGGCTCAGTTTCCTCTTCACAAAATACTAATGGCAGGTCAGTTCCCAGAAGCAGCCTTATTTCCATGATCTCCTCTTGCTGGGTTTAAGTGTCCAGACAGTGGCCATTTCTGACATGGCAGGGCAAGCTTTCCCAAGAAACTGCAAAGTTCACCAGGGAAGAGGCTCTGGGTTTGAGGCGTTGGAGAGCACTTGTCCCAATGCCTTCTCTTCCACACGGCTTTCACAAACCAACATCTCCCAAGCTCCCAGCTGTACCCCCTGTCTTGGCATTCCCCAAAACACAACATGACAGAGGCTGGAACTGAAACATCATGTCCTCATCATCTCTCTGCTTGGGTCCCACCAAGTCAGGGAGAGTCGAGTGCATGTCCCTTCAGAGTCTGCAGGCAGCCACAGGTCCAAGAGGGAAGATGAGTTAATTGCAGTGGCAGCACTGGGGAGGAAGCTCTACTGAAGGGCACAAACACTAGCCCCGCACAGCAAACGTGGAGAAGTGCAGCAGCTGGAGTTCACTGGCAGGGTCGGGTGGTTGTGTTCTGGTTGAGTCCCACGCTCTGCCTGAGGAGAGCTGCTGAGTCCAGCAGATGTACAGACATAATGTTACTGCCACAGCGAGAGCACAGTCATACTTTGTGTGCTGTGGGTTTGTTTATTTAAGGTTTCCTGGAGTCAAAAGCAAAAGCAGCACTGCTCCTCTGCCCTGCTGCTGTTTCAGGGGTGAAACACCTCCTGTATGACCAAGAGCACAAAAAGCAGCTCCTCCTCTCACAGGTTGAAGTTTTGCTGCTGTATTCCAGCCACTTCTCTCTGCTGCAGGAAGAAAGGAATTCTGGTACAAGATGAGCAGAAGCCTCTTCTCCAGTGACACTTAGTACATTGCAATGCCTATAAGGTCAGCTCTGAGCAGACAGGAGCACAGCACCTTTATGGAGCTCTGTCGTGGTGAGAATATATGATCTCTTCCAAATCCAGAAAGCTCAGAGTCAACTACTGTCTTGCAGCAATGATTCTAAACTGTCTCAAGTGACAGTGCCATCAGACTCCCTCTTACCTGAACTCAGGGAATGTGGGTACAGTGATGGAGATGTAAGTCCCCCCCCTCGTCCTTACAGTAAACAGTACAGTGGCTGATTTTTCCTGAGCTCACATTCTGTTTCCCTTGGAAATCTTGTTCCACACACTTTCGGAAGCACCTCTACAATTCTCCAGATACAAAGCGCTGTGTGGAAAAGCCAGCTACTGCCAGGACCACGCTGCAGAGGGCTCCATGGCACAGCCTGGACTGTGTGAAAGCTGTGCTCTGCCGGCAAGATCCTCTCCTCCAACTAATGCTGCAGCATCAACTGTCATCTCCATATCTCCTGCCAGTAGGCATGTGTGAGCTGCACACTTGGTGTTGATGGCCCAAACACCAGTCAGGTCTGAGAAGTCTGGAAATAAATCTGAATGAATCTAGATGAACCATTTCCAGCCTCTGCAAGACTTACAGAGGCAAAGAGAAAAAGTAAGTCAGATGAGAGTAAACTTGGTACCTTACTGTGTCAGCTGTGTGCAAAAGTAGGAATCACTGGTGTCTTCTCCAGAAACTATTTATGCATTGTGCAATGAAGAATCCTTGGATAAAATGTGCAAAAGCATTGGGCTGACATCAGAAGGGGTCTCAATGACGCACACCGAGTGATATCCCCTACAAAGCTCAGCCTTGTGCAGTCTGGCTCAGCAGCCTCAAAGGATGCAGAGTGATTGTGAAGGTCCCTGCACAGACAGGGTGGCAGAGGCTTGGTGCCCACCCACCACTGGGAACTGTTTTTCTGGCAAAGGTGGGACAGTTTTAGGGCAGTTCTGAAGTGGCCCAGAAAACCTCACAGAATTTCTCCTGTAGAGCATAAAAGACTGCCTGCAAAATGAGAGGCCTGGTACCTGGGACCCAGGTGAACTCACAAATGTCACAAATTATTTACTGTAATAAGTATTCCACAGCATCAACATTATTATCAAATAGCCAACAGTTAAGAGGAAGTGACTAGCAGTTTCCTGTCTTTGTGGCCCAAAGTCCTGCTGATTCCCAGCCGTGGTATACATTGCCCAGGCAGCTTTCCATGCACGGAGGTGCTCCCACACACAAGCATGTGGAGATATTCTCAGAGGTCTCTATAAGGCAGAAAAGCAACAGAACCAATTCACAGACTCATCTGGTAAGAGACAAATAATACTAAACTTAGGGTTTCTTCCCTAAGAGAAACACGAAGGAAAAATGGCTCTGTCAAGATCCTGATAAAAGCTGCTAGGGTTGATAAACAGAACAGTCATGTTAGTTTTCAGATGGCAGTTTTCAGTGCTGTCTCAGGTATTGATTTCCACAATTTCAGGAAAACAATGCTTGAAATTAAGAAAAACAGAGATCTCCTCCCACTACCCCCAAAACAGGGGTCTCACCCCCGAGCCCCAGAACTGTTTCTTTAAGCACTGTCAAACAGAACAATTATCCACGCAAGGTTGGTTTTACGGACTAAACGTTACTACTTGAACTTGGTGGTGTGCAGGGGGGTTTCAGGACTATGTTCAGGAAAGGGTAAAATCAAGAAAGGAAAAAGCCACAGGCTGAATATGGGGCGTGCTCAGCCTGAGCAAGATGCTGCACAGGCTATACGAAGCTTCGGTACAACAGGCAGGCTGAATTACAAACCAGGTCTTTTCTAAACCTGAATATCCAGCACAGTCCCATCACGATTCCCAAAACCACCAGATAATTGTTCCAAACAATTGCATTTCCTGTGCTGACCAGATTATGGCTTGTCTTTAATACAGAACCAATCTGGCAGGGAAAGGTCTGCCACTGGAGGATTTGAAGCTAACAGACTTACTAACAGAGCCCCAAACCAGCCTGTCACACTACAAGCAAAATAAAGAGTAAACTGCAGGTGCAGGACCCTTTAATACACTCGGCTGGGTGGGAGATTGAAGAGATCTTCTCATACAAACTTACATGGTTGCTCTCTCTCTATGTATCATTCATATCTATCACTGGACTCTTCTCTTCCTCATTCTCTGAAGAAAAGAACCGTCACGGGTGCATAATCCAGGCAGAAATAAATACATGAAATTAGAATCAAACACTTTCTGAAGGTGCTTTACAATCACTCTTTGACAGATACTGCACATTACTGATGCAAAAATATTCAACAGCCACAGCAGTGACACAACTGCTCTAAGTTGTGAGCATGAGCGCCTCAGGGCCCTGCCTTGAGATTGTAACTTCTTGGATACTTCTCTTTGGGAGTAATTCACTCCCAAAATTTTTTATTGCTTAGTCAAATCCCCAAATATCAGTTTGAAAGTTAAACTGCTTCATCTTTTCCAGTTGCCAGCATTTTAAGATTTGCTCAGAAATAATTCAAAATGATCCACCTTTCCCAGTTCAATTTGGAGAGTGAATTGTCCTTATTCTCAGGTCTTCGGCATTGCAGCAGGGAGAAGGGAAAGGTGAAAAGCAGACAGGCTGGAAATATCAAATCCAAGAAGTTACAAGGGATTTAAAAATCATTCATGATCATGCTGGAGAAGCTTCTGTTAAGATTGAAACCTTTAATACAAGTCCAAAGCTCTGCTTTGATATCATGATGCATACGCGTGTCCCTGGCGTGTGAGGTCTCAAATTCTGGTGAATTTGAAGGGGATCTGCTCTGCCCTGCTCTCTTCCATAAGATTCACACTACAGTTCTCTAGAGGCTGCCAGGCACCTTTTGCCTTTGGTGACTTTTTGCATACCCTCTCACCCACCCGAAACAGCAGCTGCAAAGGTGCTTCTGCTTGTGCTGTATGTGCCAATAACTCATTACGACAAGCAAGTTCCTTAACTCTATGGGACATCATGGGACATCCAACTGGTGTCGCGATTTCCTCACCAGCAAAACAGAAGAGAGGGATGCAAACAGGAATACTTGAAATAAGGGCAGATTTGTTGTATGTGTCACCCTGTTTATCAGCAGAGTTCCGCTCTCTCACTTGCCCTTAATAAAACACCATTAGCTAAGCCAAACCTTTCACGTCTACAAGTGGCAAATCAGCTCTCTGAGCCCTTGTTTCTGGGAGGACCCAGCCTAGGGCTGGGATAACAACCCTGGCATCTGAAACGGGCCCTTGTTGCTGCTGGCTGATGCCAGAGAGAAGGGTAAGATCCGTAATAAGCTACACTATGAATTCAACTTGTATGACCCTTACTGGTTCAAGTCTCCTTTGGCACTCTATGTTCCAATAGAGGAGTAATTTGGGAAGAGCAAATCATTCGGAGATGGAAACTGAAGAAGGAAACCCACTGGGAACTCTTGTTTTGCCCCAGGAAAGTCAGACCTGTGTAATCGTGGGGTTCTTAAACCCTGGTAGGAACAACTAATTAACCTGTGATTCCCCAGCATGGAACAACACTTATGGGCTGGGAGGAAAGAGACTGAGCATCCTAAACACGTAAGCACAAGGGACCCAGACAACTTCTGAGTTTAGAAGACAATCCAGTACGCTACCCACAAACCTTATTTCTGAGTCAGGCCTGCCACCTGCTCTTTGTAAGAGGGCACCAAGGCTCTAGTGCAGACCCTCTACCCACAAAGCCTGAAATGCCTGGAAGACAGAAATGGGACGTGGGTACAGAGAAAAGCAAGAACTGAGCATGATAAATAGGACAAGGAATGCTGCAGAGAGCAGGAAAGCTAGGGTGGCACCAGTGGGGAGTTCAACATAGGAGGATTCAGGGCCACATACTTCCTTAAGGGCTGGCTCAAAGCCAATCTGGGCCTGCTCTTACATACTTTTATGGGTCTGGCACCACTTGACGGTGCCAACAACCTCCCAAGAACTGAAGGTTGAATACATGCGAGCTGGGACTGAGCTGCGTCTCTGCCTGCCTCCCACTCTCTAGAATGACACAGCATAGTCAAGAGTGACTAGGGAGGTGCTACAATTTTGATCTCACCCACTGAGGACTAACACTTAACTGACTTAAATATTTATTTCAAAAGTATCAGTAACTTAAAGCAAGGGGTTAGCTCAACCTTTGAATTCCCTGCATCCGTGGGATGCTTTCAAAGCCATAGGATTCATTCCACAGATCTGTCTGGGAAACTCCCCAGTGTATTTTGAATTTATCTGGAAGCACCTCGGATAGGATTAAGATATATCTAAAGTCAGGACGGGTGGAAGAACATTGGTGTTTGGGTGTCCAGAACTCTTTGGCATGGATATGAGCATATCTGAGGAATTTCACATGTCTGGGGAGCTGCCTGAACTGCTTTGCTTGCAGCAGAATTCACCACTGACCCTTTTGGGGATCTAAAGAATTTCCTGGAGGGACCTGGGATGCTTTTTGCTCACCTGACCATAATGAGACTGACGCCCCAGTGGATGTTGCTGTTTTGTGCCTCTTTTTAGCGCTACAGCTAAGTCTCCAAGAACAGTGGCTAGCACTCCCCTCTAAACCTTTGAGCATCTCCCATGGGATGAACTGAGCAGCATGCAATAATTTAAATGATTCCATCAGGTGCTGCATGCTGTGTAAAGCCCATTCTCCAGCCACACCACAGTTTGGGTGTCTGTACTATGCAGAGCCACAAAATCTTACCTGGCTCTCAGCACTCAGTGGAAAAGCTTCTTTATCTTTTGAATAAATTTCCTCGACCATGCCTCCATCCAAAGGTACAGCTTCCAAGAAGTTAGATGGGACAAGCCCTCTCTGCTGGTTCAGCTCTCCCTGGAAGATCAACATTCAGTTCTCACATCAGGTTTCCTGGCTGATGAAGAAGTAATAAATAGAGGAGCAGTCCCACAGCTAGATTATGGTCTGAGAGAAGCCCAGGAACACACTCAGGTTGGAAATATCCTCAGCAAATTTCATTACTCACATTCTTGCTTAGTTGTGGAACAATTTAGAGTGCAAAAACACAGAGGATAGTAAAGGAACACAAGCTGGCAGCAAGACATGACAAACCTCTTCCAGCAACACGCTCACTTCTACAATCTCAAAAAAATTTCCACTGCTATCCCAGACAGAACATGACTGTGCCA
This sequence comes from Gallinago jamesoni, assembly GCA_025769975.1. Classification (NCBI taxonomy): domain Eukaryota; kingdom Metazoa; phylum Chordata; class Aves; order Charadriiformes; family Scolopacidae; genus Gallinago; species Gallinago jamesoni. The sequence continues at coordinate 543,773 of JAOQGH010000006.1, forward strand.
CAGGCTCTCTCAAGACACTTGATTTGCTCTGGTATTTATCTACTTTTTTAAAAAATGAGGTCCTACTGGTATGATGCCTGTAGGAATTGTTCCAGAGCTGCAAACCAAGCTCGGCTGTATTCCTAAAAACTTGTCTCCAGTTAGTTCAACAGCAGGGGGTTGGGTGAGACAAAACCAACGCCAGCAATGTTGTTTGGCCACCACTATAAAGAAGTCAAACAGAACATTCACAATGATCCCCTCCAGACTTTACCTGGAGCTGAACCTCAAGTGTGAAGATACACTGCTTTCTGTGCAGGAAAACGTGGGTGATCCAAGAGCCAGGGATGGTGTCTAGCACATAGCCCCTTGGCAGGCACAGTAAATTAAATAGATACCAGTGCTTACTGAAGTGTGGCCAGATGGGGGTGGTCATATATTTTTATTCTCGTGTTACCATTTTAGCCTCCTGCCCTGGATGAGACCACGTGTCCAAGTGCTTGGTGACAAATCAGCTTCTAGCAGATGCTGATTCAGATGATGTATATACAGAAAAATGCACCTTAGGCTTCAGGAAACCTGCAGTCAAGTTATGAAAAGACATAAACTGAGAATCATTTGGATATTGGGTTTACAGGAGGAACATGGACTGCCAGAAACAACCTGCCCTGCACTAAGTAGATATGGGTTTATTTTTTTTCCAGTAACAGAATATTTTGTTGCCTGATTTGTGTTCTCCTGCCCCATGCCCCTAGATGGACTCCCACGAGTTCGGATGTAGCCACAGGACCTTCCCAACCCCTATACTTACGTAATAGAATCCATCATCGTCCATGGACCCAAACACAGTGATAACGTCCCCTGCACTGAAAGTTAGTTCAGCCTGCAGAGCACAAGAGAACAAGTGTCACAAGAAAAGCACTGCAGGAATTTCTCACCAGTAACACAAGGTCACCCAGGGCTTCTTGCACAATCCCAGGGGGAGGGAGGGAGGCCACAATGTTAAGACTTTTAGGACCAGGATGCAGAACAGCAACCGAAGTGGGTAAATTCACAGAATCACAGAATAATATGGGGCAGGAAGGGGCCTCTGGAGATCATGTAGTCTAACCCCCCTGCCAAAGCAGGTGCACCCAGAGTAGGTTGCACAGGAACGTGTCCAGGTGGGTTTGGAATGTCTCCAGAGAAGGAGACTCCACACGCTCTCTGGGCAGCTTCTGCCAGGGCTCTGCCACCCTCACAGGAAAGAAGTTCCTCCTCGTGTTGAGATGGAATGTCCCATGTTCCAGTTGGTGCCAATTCCCTCTTGTCCTGTCACTGGGCACCACTGAAAAAAGACTGGCCCCATCCTCCTGGCACCCACCCTTCCAATATTTATAGGCGTCGATCAGATGCCCCCTCAGTCTTCTTCAGACTAAAAAGACCCTCAGCCTTTAGTCACAAAAGAGGCGTCCTGGGCCCCTGTTTCTTAAACCGATTTTGAAAGGCTTCAAAGCAGTATCTACCACACGTTCCAGAAAAGTATGTTGAGAACAAGCTGAACGAGCACCAAAAATACCTTTCATTTCTTTAAATGCAAATATTAAATCCCACTCCCTTAGATAAGCCTGTTCTGTATGCAAGGCTCAGGAATTAGTCACTAGCAGGAATGCATACAAATAGGAAGATCTGAGCTGGAAACAGAACATTACTGCACAACACGTGTGACTCTTCACCATCAGATCCGGCTATCCTGTCAGCTACCCTGGCATGCCCTCCATGGAGCACAAGGCCAAATAGAAAGGTCTAAGTAATCTCTTCTAATGGAAGGAACTGCCCAATTACAGCAAGAGAGCTGCTCTAAGATAAAAAAGGTGGGGTCTCCAAATAGGCCGTGTCCCAGTCCAGACACACAGACTGTTACCTAGGGGGGACCTACATCTAATATATTTACCTTATTATATCCCTAAAATATTCAATTTATCTCTGGAGGCTGCAGGTTCCTCCTGTTGGCTGTGAATGACTTTGCTCTAGCAGAAAAACACTCGGAGGGAACTTCACTCCCACACAGAGTAAGGCATGGCTGATGCTGCTGGGTCTGGCTGCAAGTTCCAGCAGCAGCCTCACAGCAATACCAGTGACCACATTTTCTGGGAGTTCAAACGGGAAGCATCTCCAACAACGCAACAGAACCACACCGGGTTGTTTCAATAATTTCACCTCTGTTCACAGGAATATCAAATCACTGCAAGAAGTAGTCATATTGTTGACAAGGGCTAAAAAGTGTTCTTTGGCCAGATGTATGAGTGCCTATAAGGATGCTGGTTGCTAGATGCTCTCACTGAATCTCTCCCAAAATAACCCACCATCCTTAAAACATTCTGTCCTCAGAGGCAGGTTGTCTTGCTCATGAGATACTCAGTTTGGGAGGCTACCGTTACCTGAACTGGGCTACCTCTTTGCCATACACTCCTTTCTGGATGCACGGAAAGAATCTGATCCCAAACACCATGTTTCTGTTTGCTCAGAGTAGACTAATGGTGCTATGGAGGAACAGAGAACAGAGCACATTCCAATTTAGAAAGTCTTTTTGCAGAAAGGATTCTGTGTTGCAATCTTTCCACCTGAAACAGATTCATCTACAAAAATACTGTTTGGATTATATGAAGGTAGTCCCTGAAAAGAGGATCGCTCCGTTAAATTGGAACTAAGTCTTCTTTGTTGCAAAAAGACGTACCCAGGCAGTTAACACAAAAGACGTGCTCACCTAAAGTATATTACAATTCCATTCACACTCTTAAGTGGGTGGGTGCCCCGGATCAGTTGCTAATACAGGGGCTGCTTCCTCCTGCCCCAGAACTGCTAAATCCTGTCTAAGCACTAGAGGATGGTACCAGGCCACGAGATGCTCACAGAGTTTCACTGAGACACATATTAAAAATCATTAGGGGTATGTTGCTTCGTGTTCTCCACAGATAACTGAACGCTGCTATCAGAGAGTGCAGAAGAAAATCCATCAGCAATCTCTACATTTTCTGACTTCAGTCAACCCCTTTTAGCAGTTATATTACCAAGCTATAAACATCTTGGTTTTGATCAAACTTCTAAGTATCTTGGCATGGAAGTAAAAAGAGAGAAGAAAAAGAAGCCTGTAAGAGGTGTGAGCAGGTGATTGTTACCTCTACGTCTGCATTTGGAGAGCTCTCCTTGGGGTTATAGTCGAACACAGCCACCATATGTCGAGGAGTCAGCAGTTCCGCTTCGAAGTCATGATGCTTCTGGCCTGCAGAACAAAAATAAAGCAAAATATCCTGAGCTGGAAGTTGTAAGACAAAATCCCAAATCACAGCAACTCCTTCACTGTTCTTGGAATGGACTGAGCAGAAAGAATACTAGGGGGATATTGTCTGGGGAGAGATCTTAGATGCCCCAGGTAAAGCAGTTTTCTGATCTTCTGCATCTTCCAACAAGCACAGAACTGGGAACATGTCCCCATTCCAGCACCCTGGTGTTCTGTCTATATATACAGGAATGTTTTATGTTATGTTTCCTATTTATACACATATATATATATATGTACACACACACAGAGGACAGCAGTCTCTTCACAGTGTCTTGAATAGATGTTTCTAATCCCTCCAAGCCATGCTCTGCCATCGAGCTACAAAATTTATCCTCCAAGTGCCAGGGGAACAGTAAGAGCCCCAGGCATCATTGGCTGGGACAAAGGTAAGGGCAGGCCTCACTGTCCAGGGAACACGCTGCATTTCCACAACCACCTGGCTGCTCAGCCCCGTTTCTTACAGACCTGCTCTGAGTCTGCAAACGCAAAATCTGGTGTTACAGAAAACACATTTTGTCCAATCCTTCATCTTATGAATTTAATCGCTGCTTCGGATCAGCATTGGATGGGCAAGCAAGGGGTTTGAAGGCTTGGCCTCCTAGACATCAACAGCTGATGGTGGCCCCAAGCAGAGCAAGCTTAGCTCCTTGCATTTTAGGGTCTTTGGATCTTAACGACTGCAGCATCAGATGAGGAAGAGATTTTCCTGCTCCTCTGAAGCACAACCATGCATGCTCTCCATCTACAAACACCCCCTGTTTAGTCAAAAAACCACTTCTAAATAAAAGAACTAAGCCTTTTCTTTCCTGAGAATGACTGTTTTCTCACAGTGCTCTGAAGGAGCACTACAGGGTCTTGCATTGGCTCTTGACTGCAAAATGCATCTGTATTACGATCATGCAAATGTACCGCCCCTCTTCTCATAGTAAAAAAGAGCAAATCTCACCTGGATCAGACTTGTACTTCTTCTGTTTATCCAGCCCTGCTGGATAAGAAGAAAATATCTCATCAGTGGGAGTCATTTTTCAACAGTGACCACACAACATAACTGACAAACAACAATAAGAAGAACAAAGACTGAGGCAGCAAACAACAGAAGCAAACTGTTCATGCGACTCAAAGTCTATGCCAGTAACCATGACTGAGGGACGTAACAGGAAGCAGAGGTCAAGCTCCAAAACTATAAAAGACACCACTGTTGTTAAAAACTTAACACCAGCACAGGGATGAACTCTCTTTCCACTTCCTAGCAGTCGTACAGAGACAAACAGCTGAGGGTCCTGTAAGCAAGTAGTAAAACTTCAATGCAGCCTGTAACCCTAACGCAGAAACCAAAGAGGAAGCAGTGGGTGACACAGACCTTTCTTGGAGCGTCTGGGTTTTGGAGGAGGGACGGTTTGGCGGCGTGGAGGTGGAGAAAATGTGCCATTTCCTTAATAAAAATCCAAAAAAGCAAACAAATAGACAAGAGAAACAGACAGTGAATGGAAAGTGAAAAGCATCTTGAAGAGTGACCAAGCAACAGAGCAGCATGACGTGCTTCCCCTGGGAAGCAGACACCGTGATTCCTATGGGCAAAGCCTCTCAGATGAGGCATGACCCACATCCCAAATACGCACAGAAACCCACGTTGTATTTATGCCCATTAGCTTTACCACAGTGCGCAGCAAACTTCCCTGCACTTTATCTTTCAGAAGCACCCTCATAAGGATAAAATAAAACCTTGTACCAAGCCAGCTGAAGTGCAGCCAATAAACTCCCCTGGGTGGGAAGGGACCTTGGGGAGGTCTCCAGCTAAAGCTTCTGCACTTAGCAGGCCAGTACTGGATGAGTCCCCCGATAAGCTTGCAGAAGGAGTTCACAAACCAATCCCTCCAATGCATTTCCTTAGTAATAAGGCCATAATATTGGTTTATGGGGGCAGGGAACACCAGAGGTATACACGCCTGGCTGGTTCCCTCTCTGATGCATGTGTAATGTCACCACCCTCCTGAAAACTTTCAAACACACTATGTTTCATGAAGTCTTCAGAGTGAGTAAGTTCCTTTATTCTTCTGAGAGAAAGCGGCGGAGCAGGAGACAGAGAGCCTTGTGCATCCACACAGGGACAAAGCCATCCAGCCATCTCTTGGCAACAGAGGACACACACAGGAGAAACATTATCAATGTGTCAAGTGTGAAAAAAAGCCTTACTCAAATCTCTCCTCTCCCTAGACAAGAGAGAGGCCAAAGGACACAAACCTACCAAAAAAACCACATAGCCACAAAGCGAAAGTTTCGCCCCCTGTGCTCCTCAGGATCAACCTTCCAGAGACCCACATTTCGGAGCTGGGCCCTGGCAGCCCCTCAGCCTCTCGGGCTGATTACTGTGTTTCACTGCAGAGAAATGCACTGGAGTGCTGTGATTGATGGCTACCAACTTTTCAGAAGGAACAGACAAGGAAAGAGAGGTGGCGAGGTGGCCCTTTATGTTAAGAGCAGTATTGTATGCCTAGAATGTAGCAATACGCATGATGACAGTGTTGAGTGTCTCTGGATAAGAATCAAGGGGAAGACCAATAAGGCAAACATTGTGGTGGGAATGTTATAGACCCCCAAACCAGGATATAAAGGCTGATGAAATATTCTATAAGCAGCCAGCAGAGGTCTCACGATCACTCTTCCTTGTACCCATGGAGGACTTCAACTTCCCAGATATCTGCTGGAAATGTAACACAGCAGAGAGGCAACCGTCCTGGAGATTCTTGGAGTGCATGGAAGACAACTTCCTAACGCAGATGGTGAGGGAACCGACTAGGGAGAGTGGTCTTGTGGGGGATGTAAACGTTGGAGGTCGTCTTGGACAGAGTGATCATGAAATTATCGATACAGTTTTCAATTCTTGCTGAAGCAAGGTGGGGGGCCAGCAAAACCGCCACCCATGACTTCCAAAGGGCAGATTCTGGCCTCTTCAGGAGCATGGTTGAAAATGTCCCTTGGGAGACAGTCCTGAAGGGCAAAGGTGCCCAGGAAGGCTGGCTGTACTTCAAGGAGGCACTTTTAAAAGTGCAGGAAAGAGCCATACCCAAGTCCCAGAAAACAAGCAGGAAGGGAAGAAGGCCAGCCTGGCTAAATAGAGAGCTTTGGCTGGAGCTCAAGAACAAAAAGAAGGTTTATGATCTTTTGAAAAGGGGCCTGTCAGGCAAGGAGAAATACCAGGAAGCAGTGAAGATATGCAGAAGGAAAATTAGAAGGGCCAAGGCTCAAGCTGAGCTCATCTTGGCCACTACAGTTAAGAACAAGAAAAAGGGGTTTTTTTTTGGTATGTAAACAGTAAAAGGAAGATTAGGGATAATGTGGGCCCATTGATGAATGAGATGGGCACCCTAG
>JAOQGH010000006.1:550542-603672 GCA_025769975.1 Gallinago jamesoni
CATGCTCTAGGCAATCCTGCTTCAGCAGGGGAGTTGGACTAGATGATCTCTATGGTCCCTTCCAACCCTAAAAAATTAAGTGAAATTCAGTGAAGTTTGATCCTTCTGTTTCTTTCATTACTTTTTTTTTTTCCTTTTATTGTTTTTCCTCTGCTGCCTGTGAGAGGAGGTGGAACAGCTCGGTCAGTGTCAGAGCTTCCCTTTGACCCTTTGAGCACCCATCAGTCCCAGGCCTGATCTGCTTTACCATGCTGAAGAATTTCCTCTTGTTTTAACAAGTGGAGCAGTTCAAATAATTGACACTGGTGGCAGGCAGTACCCAGAGAGGTGCAGGATGAAAGCTGGGAGGAACAAGGGACAGGTACTGGGACTGCTGTATGTTGACAGCAGTCTCAGGGCAGCCCACAGCCCCTGAACTGCACAGCCCTCAAGAGGTTCCTCTCCTCTGAGTCCATCACTGGAAAGAAACAGGAAAGTCTCTGCAGCGCATAAAGCACAAACCAACTTCAGAGAGTAAGGAGCAGCCCAAGGACCAGGTCTGCTCCCTGTACACTCCTGCCTTCCTGCCTCACACCCTTCCTTCCCTTCCCCACAAGTTTCTTCCCATCTTTTTCCATTCCCAAGTCACAGACTCTTACCCAACAGCAGGGTCACCACTACAGGTTTCAATTACAGACTCGCAAAACAAATTAGAGAACACAGAAGTGAAAACTCTTGTTCACATCCTTCAGATGGTCTTCAGATTTTTTTGATTCCCCTCCTCTTGTGAGGATCAGCCTCTCACTCTCCACATGGAGTTCACAGAAACGACATCCCAAGCACAGGAGCAGCTCCAGCTCCCACAGCCTATGTTCAGGGGTGAACTGAGACCTCAGAGCACCCGCCTCACTCATCCACCGAGACCTCCCCACTTCCTACCACCACTAAACAAGCCTTCAAACCCTGGGGACCAGCCCTAGGTGGCCTGCACTGGCCACGCAGCTCAATAGCATGACTAAGCTTTCCACATTCCAGCAAGGAAAGATGCTGACAACAGCACAGCACAGATGTAAAGGTGATACAGTACCTACGCTCTCCAGAGATGTGTCAGCATGCAGGAACGCTTGTTTTAGGAGCTGCTTCTTGATTTCATTATTCTCCACCGGGACTTCTGACACCATGTTGCAGGGGATGTACCCCTCCCTTCCTGCACATTCGCCCCGGTAAAAGCCATCAGCGTCCTTGTCTCCACATACCTACAGGGGAACAGACAGGCCAGGGACTGTTTGTGCTACAGAGACTGAGACGCAGAGAGAAATGAGAAAGGGAAGCTAAGGAAACTCGTAAGATGAAGGAAGCTCTGCCTCCCAAGATTTATCCTGTCCCTGGAACACCAGATGTATCCATCTCCAGAGTAGGAGACGTCCACTAAGGTATGCTCTTACTTTCAGGATCTGTCCCTCCTTAAATGGGAGCTCCTCTTCTGCTGCATCAGGATTAGGAGACATAGAAATGGGATCGTAATCAAAGAGAGCTATAAATATTCTAATGCCATCATCTTTAACAGAGGCTTCTGAAGCGGTGCTCCTTGGAGGACCTATGTGAAGACAGGGGACACAACAGAGAGACTGTCAGTGCCACCCCCTGCCATAGCCCTGCACAAACACTGCGCGTAGCCTCTCCCCACCTCCCTCCCCCTCTCCTGCTTCCCAGCTCTCTCCCCCCCTGCCCACTCACCTGGGCTTGAGAGCAAAGGTTTCTGCATTTGGCTTCTTCTCATGCTCTTGTTCCCTCTCCTGCTGGGAGGCTGCCAGGCAGCAGAGCCAGGCAGCTCCTGGCCCCTTGGATCTTTGTTACCAGACGCCTGCAAAGGGAACCACCAGAGTTAGGAGCAGCCTCCGCCTTGCGATTCACATGAGCAGAGCTCAGCCCAAACAAAGAGCAGTGCATCCAAATGCAACATTCCTCTTCAGGGACACCAGAGCTGAAAATACCAAGGGAGCTGGAAAACAGAACTAAGCACAGGCAGGCACCCTGCCAGGCACCAGAGACGTGCCCCTTGGTGAGCGTGAGGATGCGGGAAAGGGCATTTTGAGGGGAGGCAATGACAGAGTCATCATCTACACCAAGCTTTCACAAATCAGCTTACTTCACCAGGGATTTTCATTTGGGTCCCACAGCCTCCTGCTGCGGGGGAGGAAGACTCAGTGTGAAAAGGAATACTGCATCGGTGACACTTGGTCAGTTAGCAGGAAAAGCGAAGCAGCTAATAGAAGAAAAGCCACAGAGCAGCACAGAACTACAGAATCTCTCAGATATTCTTCCAGACAATCCTAAGGGAGGGTCCTTTCTCTGGACAACACCAAACAAAGCAAGATACAGGCAGGCCAGGGAAGCAGAGGGAAGCTAACACCACTGCAAGCTGCTTCAAAACCAGAACAGGAAAAGTCACCCAACCCTTTTGTGCAAGGAGGTGCTACGTATCCCCTTCGAAGGATGTTCGAGCCTCCTTCTCCAGCCAGGTGACTTACAGTCCAGCTCCCAGCCCTGCTCCTCAGAACTGCTCTCACATCTCAGCGCCTCCTTCTCCTGGCAGAAGAATTGCAGGCACCGGCTCGGAGCCCCAGCCCACTCCATACTCTGCTCTTCCATCATCTCCAGTCTGGTCAGGTCCCTTCTGCTATCCACGTGGGCAACCTCAGATTGAATGGAGCAATCACTCCAGTCCCCCTGGCACCTCTCGGACCTTTCTGGCCACAGTCTGCTCTCAGGGGGGGATGCACAGGTCGAATCCTGATCATCTTCAGAGTCATATTCAATGTCTATTTCCAGGCTCCTGGAGCTGGAGCAGTGTGTTGCCATCACAGCAGGTTCTGCAAGCCCTGAAACCGCTGGTTTCCTGTGGCTTTTTCGTAAGGTGCCTTGTCTGGCAAGACTGTACATATCAAACCCCTCCTTACCAGCAGCACTGCTCACAACATCCAGCTCCTCCCTGAGGCTCGGAGCTCTGTACAACCCACCTCCCATTGGGCTGCAGTTGCCCAGCAGACGACTGCAGTGCTCTGTTAAATCACTCTGTCTCTTCCTACCCATCTCAGGCCGACTCCAGATCTTCTCTCGATAATTATTTCCCTTCTTACTCCAAGCAGGACTTGCACCAGTCCCAGACTTCAGATCATTCTCCCAGTTCCAGTTTGCCTTCTTCTGACTCCAGGCCAGCTGGACAAAGGCGGGGTTCACATGGTCGGCATCCCCTCTGCTCTCCTTAACACCATGCTCCTCCCGACGAAGCTGAGAGGACAGATCCACGGAGGAGGTATTACTCCCATCTGCCTTTAGAAATGGCTCCTTGATGTTGAGTGGTTTCTCTGTCCTTCCTGAATGGCAGGTAAGCATTTCCAAGGAGTCTTGAGGGTCTGCCTTTTCCTCCATAACACATTTGTCATCCTCATCTTCATCCTCATCCTCAGTCACTTCAGGGATGCTAAACAATTTCTTGCTGTGGTTTTTCTGAAGTGGGAGCTCTAGTATCCTCTCCAGAATCTCCTCATCGCTGTCAGTATCACAAAGATCCATCTGTACCCAGCCCCCGAGAAAAGCCACAGCCAGGACAAGCAAAGGGGAAAAAAAGAGGAAAGAAACATTAAAAAGAGAGGTAAAGTTACAGCTGATTCCCTCCCAGCACAGCAGTATGGAGTGGCGACAGTGGTCTGCAGTGAAGCAAGGGTTGGAAGCAAAGGAGAGCAATGGGTCTTCTGGCAAAAGACATTCAGATGAATCAGCAATGCAGCAGAAAGCAAGAACGGCCAATGCATGGAAGAGCTCCCTCCCAGCCTCTCCTCTACACACACAACTGTCTGCAGCACCCTCCACCCACAGTCTCAGCGTGCCCAGCCTGGGATGACAGGACACAGCTCCTCCACGGCTCTTCACTGCACCTGGAGCTGATGGGGTTCACTCCTCCCTGCAGGGACGAGTCTCACAGCCTGCGCTCACGCGAGGACCCACAGTCCTCACTCACCTCCCTGTCCTCGCACTGGAAGAGAAGGAAGTGATCCTGTGCAGCAAGACACCTCTTGGAGATGTTGCTGCTATGGGAGGAGCTTCCCTAGGCCCTTCCCATCACCTGTCGAGGTCCAGCTCTGCAGTATTTACTGTCCGCAAATCCAGGTGAGCAGAGCTGCCACAAATACACATGCAAACCCTTTACCATCAAAGGGGTCGCACAAACTTGTATCTCACTTGCAGCTGGGTAAGAGCCTACCAGGTTATACATAACTTTTGGGAAAACGCTGCTGAATTTCAGCATTTGTCTTGCACCGGCTGTAGAATTTATGTTTTGTCTCTTACTACATTTACACTAAAATAAAAAGGTAGGATCCCAGATGCATAGTGCAATCAAGGTTGGAAGATACCTCTGGAGGTCTCTTGTTCAACTTCCCTGACAAGTTACATCACGACATGTTCTAAAAACATTTACGACAGTTTACAAAGCATATGTTGCTCTTGATATTTTGAGCTAGAGGTATGAGCAGGCCTGGTCAGAGATAACTAAAAACTGAACCACAGCAAGGGGAAAGAAAAAAAGCAGTTATAAACTGCTTATTGATTATTCCAATATCCATAACTTTTTCCAAGCAAAAGTTGGTCTTGAATTATATTTAGAATTGGTTGAAGGGGCCTCCAGAGGTCCCCAATTTCCTAACAGCAGCAGGACTGTTGCGAACAGTAAATCAGTGGCTTTGCTTTGCTGGGACTTAAAAACACCAAAGACTGGAGATCCCCCCCACCTCCCTGAGGGCCTGTCCCACCACCTTCCCGAGAAAAAAGTTCAGACTCATCTCCAATATGAGTATGCTGCTCCCAAGCAGCAATTCATGACTGCTGCCTCTTTTTGTATCATCTGCCACAAATGAGAAGACTTTTGCACTCTCATCATTTTATCCATCATTCAAATAGTTGTAGGGAATGATAGGATCTCCCGTTAAGTCTCCTCTTTGCCAGATCAAACAAGCTCAGCTTCCTCAAACTCTCTTTACAGGACATGCACTCCAGGCTCCCACCTCGTTAGCATCAATTAGGAATATACAGAGTTTATAAATGCAACCATAGAATAGGTCCAGTAAGACCTATTTTAGCTGTTGACAAAGTTGTGACTTTTGCTTTTCAGTTTTAATATAATAAATGGTTTCAGAAATTAAACAACTTATTTGAGGCTAACCATTTTTAAAGCAGCTGAGGAGTCTTGAGGTAACCCAAAATGTTACTAAATATGCAGAATCCTAGAGAAGAGCCCTGCTGAGGCAGCGTTGGGAGCTCTGTGCCCTAAAGCTTCCTGCCTCTGATGCTCTCGCCCCATTCAGCATCTTGTCATGTTCACACCCTCAACTTATCACTGCCGGAACAGACACCAATCACTTTATCGGGTCAAGAAGCACCAGTTTGCTCAACTCAACAGAATGTGCATGGGGTTTTGGTGTTTCTTTTTCAGAAAAAAATAAAACAAACAAAAATGTCCAGGCAAATAAAACATCCAGGAAAAAGAGACAAAGAACAGTGTTCTTGACTGTTATTATTTCCTCTTTTCTCCTTCCAGGGAAACTGCTTTTCTTCCATTTTGTTCCAGTGCAATCCTAACCCTGGAAGCCCTTTCAAGAACTCCTTCCCAGGCAGCCTCGGCATCTCCAGCCACCAGGCTCTCCTGGGGCTCCTGACACTGCAGATCCAACCTCCCCACCTGGGACGCAGAACCCCCTTCAGAAGAAGGGGAGCAGCAGCAAATCTCCTCCAGAATCATTAGACTGCCTACTGCTGGCCATTTAATGCTCATCAGACGTATCCTGTCTGTGCTGCAGGCATGGGTCAGCATTGACAAACCACAGATGTTCCTTGATCGCATGAAAAAAATGAGGGTGCTTTCCTGTTATCCAGGCATATCACATTTCCTACAAATCTTTCTCATTTCTCAGTCAACCTCAGTACTTTCCCTCATGCACATTCATCTCAACTGCTGTAATTTGTATCATCTCATACCACTTTCCAGTCATGCAGCTTTAAGCAAATGCCGTCACACACACTAGATTTAACGGTGGTAACGTCAATTAACACAAACACTCCCAGTTCAACTCAACTCGTGTTTCCTCACTCGCAATATTTGAGCTCGAAGCCACGGCTCCGCTCATTCAAGCCATCTGTTCCTACAAACAGCACCAAGGGCTAAGCAAAATAATCTGTGCTAAGTTACTCACATCCAGGAGCAGTTGCAGGGCTGAGACCAAAATATTCCTGTGTTGCCTTAGGAGAGAAGGTGACTTGGCACAGGATCTACAGATGGGTGGACTTTACAGACTCCTGTGTGCTCTCTGGTTATATCTGTATTAAGAGCTTGATCAATAGGATTGATTTTTAACCCTGGGTTCTAAAGTCCACATTACATGGTGTGTTTTTCCAACTAATTAAACCCTGGGTGTATTCTTTACATATAAACACCCTTTCCTCTCCCAAAGAACTTGCATTTTCACTATCTTATGACAACACTGGGAGTAAAAGCAGAGCAGGCAGGCACTTCACCAAGCACTGGGCTCTGCCTGGCAACTCCTCCTGTGAGCTGATGGCATGGAATGGCTGTGCTGGAACTCCCTGCAAGTATTACTCTGCTCCCAGTTACCTTTTCCCCATTCTCCTGGTAACATGGCTCTCTCTGCTCCCATTTCTTTTCTTCCAGAGCTTCTGAAGACAATTCATCTTCTTCCTCCTCTTCCAAAATATCTGAGAGGTCAGAACTACGGTTGTGCTCAGCAAAAAGGGTCAGCTGTCGTCTTCCCACTTCGGACATTTTTTCTTCTAGCTATTGAAAAGCAAAACAGATTTCCTCAGCCCTCTCAGGCACTCTATTGCAGCAATAAAGTAGCATTTTACCTTTCTCTAGTACAGATAGATCTTAAGTGTGAAATAAACTGGAAATAAATGCCCAGTAAATAAACTGGGCATCACCCAGTGCAGCAACTGGCACATGTGTACACACACACCACACACACACAAAACTGGCAGACACATTTTATGGCCTGCAGAAGAACCCTACTGTGCTGGGCTGTAAAACCAAGGGGTGTCACATACAATCCACATCCCTCCATGGGCAGAGACATTCAGCCAAGGTTACACAAACCTCTTTCTTCACTCTGGACATTTCTTTCACCACCTCCTGGCCAGGGGACAACCTCAGGAACTCCTGACAGCTGCTCCCATCCATACTCATGTCTCTGGAGGTGCCCTCTGTCCCCTCAGCCTGGCTGGGGGAGGGCAGAGGCTCTGGGCTCAAGTTCTTCTCCTTTTCCTCTTTCTCTCTTTCAGTTCTGGGATCTTTTGGAAGCTCTTCCACAGAGCAGGCATGGCAGGTGTCCATATGTATCTTCAGACTATTGTCAGATGGGCTTTCCAGCTCTGGCGCTTTGGTTACAGATGGATCCATCTGGGAAACAGACCAAAAAAAAGATCATTGCAGACAATGAAACCTGGGAGAGATGTCATCCTATACGTGTGAACCAAATGGGGACCTTACCCCCAAAAACTCTCTGAGAGAAACATTATGCATTCTCTGTCTTTGGCATAGGAAGATTTTAGCAGGCAATTTGCAGCTGGGAAGGTTGGTCAGCTCTGAGATAAACCCCTCTCTGCTGTTGGCCACAAGTGCACACATGGTCTTTCCACGGCTGCGGCTCACGTTAGTCACAGAAGGGTATCAGCAATAACTAGTTTTAGAGCCACAAGAAGAGTCCAGCCCATACAACAAGGCCAGTTCCCATTCTTGTGTGCCAGAGGAATGTCCTACAGACCAGCCTGCAGGTCACCTTGAGCTAAAGACTCAGTGCTTCTTGGAGCTACTAAGGGCTGTGAAGAAAAGGGGAAATAATGAAGAAGGGTGTACACAGAGAGTCGAACTGTGCAGACTTGTGGTTAGCTCACCTAGTAGGATTAAAGAAATTTTAAATTGTGGTCTGTTTTTCAGGCAGTTTAGTCTGGTGTTTAAGAAAACCTCTGGGAGATGCAGGAGTGAACCCCAGGAATGAGGAGAGTAAGGCAGGTGGTCAGCCACCCCTTTCTCTAACTCTTACTCTAAATTAAGGCAGCCTCCACCATATTTGCAATGGAGTACAACCTTGTCCTTACGCACCAGGCATGCTCTGAAAACATTTACAGGATTAGAGCCTTGGGCAGATTTAGACACTGCAGCACCTGGTTTCTAAATGTCCCCTGGGCTCAGGGAAAAGAGAGATGGGTCTCAATCTCATGTTTAATCTGACAGCTCAGATCCTTCTGCCCTATTTCTCTTTGTTGACAGTTGAGTAAAGACACACATTCTGAGCAAGAAGGATCATTTGCACCCTGGAAGCTGCTATTTCACTCCACTGACTCCAAGTGACCCACCCATGTGTAGCCATCTGCACTAGACATCTAACTGTGGGCAAATCAAACACAACAGCTGACCTAACTGACCATGAGCAAAAATGAAGGTTGAAGAATGGTGACTGAAATTCTGGACTCAACATCTTGATTCTTCTGTGTATTTACCTGGCCTTTGGTCTTGGGCACACACAGCTGCCGATGCTCCAGCAATTATCAGAAGTCTTCCCCATTTTTGTCTAACCCTGAGCCCTTGGGTTCAGCCCTTATGTTCATTCATAAGAACATGCTGAATTTGGCAGCCTGACACATTCCCTGGAATCTCTGATGTTAAAGGTCAGAATGGGAAAAAGATCCTTTTTCCTGACATAATACATCACACCCCAAGATCCATTTCCCTCCTGTCACACAGCAAGTACCTTATAGATCATTTACGGTTTTCTTATTGGGCTTCCAACATCATAGAATAGTTGGGTTAAAGGGACCTCCAAAGTCCAATATCCTCTCCCCACTGTCCTAAAAAAGCCCTGAAAACACTCATCCACCCTACAGGTTTACAAATACCCAATGCCATGACAGCTTGCCAGCTCTCCTCCAGACATGGCTACCTTGCTGTGCTGTCCACTACAGTGCCCCATGGTGCCAGAGCACCTACTCTGCTTTGCGCGATCCCACCAGACCGGAGAAGATCCCTTCAGGTCAGAGAGCACAGCAACGACAGACTAACATGGACATCATCATCAGTGGGAACATCCTTTCCACCTTCAATCTCTGCTGAATTCTTGCTTTCCTGACTCTGTTCCTGCTCTGCCTGCACACACAAGACCAAGCCATGAACTTCACCTGCCCTCCCAGGTACACAACAGCACCCAATGTCCCTGCTGATTTGTCAACCGCCAGACCATGGCCCAAAGTCAACTGTGTGTCACAGAAAGAGAAAAAGGTTTAACAGCATTTCGTTCCACTCCCCAAAACGATCCATTCTCCTTCCTGGCACACCCGTACTGGGCAGGAGATGTGAGCGCTTACCTGTGCCTCCATCCCTTCGCCCAAGCCTTGTAACTCCACTTCCCTTGGAAGGACTGGCTCTGTGCCCTCGCTGGGGAGCGCGATGCTGCCAGCTTGCCAAGGAGGCACCGTCAGGCATTGCTTGTCTCGTGCAGCATCCGACCCCTGTGGGAAAGTGCCTGGAACCTGCACTGAGGAAGCACTGGGAGAGGAGAAGTGAGGCAATGAAGAGGCTTTCTCTGGTGGAGGACGAGCCGAACCATTGTGGTTGGAGGAGAGATCAGTCAATTTGGCATCTGAGCTGTCAGTGGGAGGTTTTTGTCGAAGCAGGGGTGAGGCTGTCTGGTGCCTGGGTGAGCTGCATGGAGGCAGAGAGCCCCGGGGCTCTCCTCGGGGCAGTCTGGAGGTAAAAGTGGTAGAAACAGCAGAATCTGAAGGTGAAGACCGGTGAGAAGCTTGCAGCAAGACTGAGGAAATCTGGGCTGGAATTGAATCCACTGACTCCCCGTACAGAGACATCGTTCTCACAGAAACCTCCCGGCACACCTGGAACATCTGAAGCTGGAACAAGTCCACCAGAACGCTCCCAGCTGTTGGAGAAGTAACTTCTATCACCTGCAAGCAAAAAAACAGGGAACAGTTATTTATTGTGTGCAGCTCAGCCCTTCTGAGAACAATTCCTGAACCCAAAGTTAACGACTGTCCCCATAGCTCTTGACAGCAGGCATGCAGGATTCCCACACTTCTGCACAGTATTAGGGAAGAAGGAATCACAGAATGATATGGGGTTGGAAGAGACCTTTGGAGATCATCTAGTCCAACACCCTGCCAGAGCAGCGTCACCCAGAACAGGCTGCACAGGAATGTATCCAGGTGGGTTTTGAATGTCTCCAGAGAAGGAGACTCCACCACCTCTCTGGGCAGCCTTTTCCAGGGCTCTGCCACCCTCACAGGAAAGAAGTTCCTCCCTGTGTTTAGATGGAACTTCTTATGTTCAAGTTTGTGCCCACTTCCTCTTGTCCTGTCACTGGGCACCACTGAAAAAAGACTGGCCCCATCCTCCTGACACCCACCCTTTATTTATCAGCACTGATCAGATCCCCCCTCAGTCTTCTCTTCTCCAAAATCCAAAAAGACCCAAATCCCTCAGCCTTTCCTCATCAGCGAGATGTTCTGGTCCCCTAATCATATTTGTATCCTCCTCTGGACTCTCTCCAGCAGTTCTCTGTCCTGCTTGAACTGGGGAGCTCAGAACTGGACACAGTGCTCCAGCTGTGGCCTCCCCAGGGCAAAGTAGAGGGGGAGGATGACCTCCCTTGACCTGCTGGCCATGCTCTTCTTGATGCAACCTCAGGATGCCATTGGCCACAAGAGCACATTGCTGGCTGCCGGTCATCTTTTTATCATAACTATTTGAGAAACTGGACATGCTATAAAATAAGGTTATATTCCCTCTTGCTCCCCGTTTTAACTCCCCTGGATCCCTATAGCTTTAAAAGGCCATCCTTTTTTTTGGTCTCCCTTTTGCCTACCTTTCGAGACTCCTCCTTTTTTGACCTGTGTAGAGGAAAAGATATTTCCATGCTACCCAACACAGCACCACTCTGTTTTGCATTGTGCTCCTTTAAACAAGTGTGCTTTGCCTCTCCCATGGCCAGTGGCACAACATTATGTGTGCAGAAGATCACAGGCCACTCTTAATACGGAATATCCTTGGAGGTTCTTTACCATTATTAGTACTGGACCCTGGGGTGTTTGCACACCTCTGCCTTAGCCTGCTCCTAATTTAAGAAAGGGATGGAGAACAACACCTTACTCCTCATAGTCCGGAGACAAGCCCCAGGTAGTGGCAAGGCTGTGTACTTCTCTCTGTCCATGCTCTGTGAATTCATTGCTTATTGCCATCACTGCTTCCCTGAGGATCAAGCCAGTGCCTGGGCTGAGACAGAGGAGGCTGACGCTAATTGTCCCTTCTTGCTAGTTAAGGGTCCCACCACAGAAACGTAGCTTAGTTATACCAAGAACCCATCAAAAATCTGGACAGATATCTTTTTTGGTGTGCATCAGTCAAAACAGACCAAGCATTGTCCCTACTCTGATATTATTCCTTTCCATGCCACAGACTATCGCTGCTTCCTCATTGCATGCTTACTTTTTGAAGCCCTTTCCATATTTCTCCATATTTTATCACATATTTTCAATTTTCCCATATTTTCTACCTTTTCCATTTTTGTCACTATCGATTTCCTACGTAGAGTGTGTGGGAAGATTGTTTTTGAAATGTGGCATTTTTTTATTGCTCTTCATTTTAACCAAACCACAACTTTTGGGTGTAACACCAGTGACAGAGAATAGCTTGTCAGGTGGGTCTCTGATAGGCACCATTGACATTACACCTCTTCCCACCCATGTTTCAGGTGGGTACACTGGAAACATGGCAGATGGAATACACTGTAATACCAGCATTAAAAATACACAGGAGAGATAGTCAACAGCAAGGATGAGCTTAGAAAAAAATTAACAAACAAAGCAGTCTAATGAGGAACAAAGAATCTCTCTACTGAAGGAGCATGAAACACCATTCAACCATCATGGTTGCATTCTGCTGTTACTGGAAGCCTGGGTAGGAGACACACAAGTCTGGATCAGCTGTACATTACCAACCTGCAGCCAAGATGGTCTCAATGCATCACACTAGTGATGTATTAATTAGAAAAAGTCCTCTCTCGGTTTAAAAAAAAAAAAGTTTCCCTGCTTTTAAGAGCATGGCCTGGTCTGTCTTTACCTTTCGCAAATACATAAAGTGCTGCCCAGTCCTGGGTAGGTCACAGGAATCCCTCAGTGACGTGAATATTCATCATGTCGGGGCTGACCAGTACAGTCACTAGCTGCTTTCCTGGTGTTTCCCTGGTGCTAACCCTGCGCCAGCCGCCCCGGCACAGCCATCAGCCTTGCCCAGTATGCACAATACCTTCTGTCCATCTGCGTACACAGCATAACCGGTGACTCGAACCCCGTTGGAAGATCCTTCGGCGTCTATGGTGACAGGTAACCAGCTGATAACCAGGATCCCTGGCGAGGGCCCAGCTTCCACCTGGACGTCCAAAGGAGCATCAGGTGTGCCTGCAAGAGACCAAATGGATTTTCCTCTTGCCTTCCTCATTACAGCGTAAAGCTAAACTAAACCCTGGCTGGAATCAAAGAGAAAACTCTCACACCGGACCCGCAGTGCAGAACCACGGTAGAATAGCCCAGGCTAGTCCTGGGAAATGACAGACAGAACCAGAGAAAATAAGGCACTCTTGTTCTGTCAAAGCTTCAATGCACAGAAAACAGAACTTTGCAAAAGTAGCTGAGGCCAAGATGCAGCAAACCCTTAGAGCAAGGTCATGGCAAACCAGGTCTTCCATGCCCTGAGAGGCATGCTGTTCAAATCAGCAAAAGGGATGTCTTCCCAGAGCAAATGAAAACAAAAGAGGTAACAATTTTTTAAAATAAAGGAAGAAAACCACTGAGACAAAACAGGACAGCATCTCAGGCTTTAGGACCTAATAAACCTTCCCTTCACCCCAAAGTTTCACAGCACAGCAATGGCAGTGTGCATGTCTCCATGCAGAGTGGGAATGGGCACAACTGCTCTGGTACCTGCTAGTGGGGTGGTGAAGTGTATCACTGCCGAGTTCTGCTCCTGCCCCTCTGCCACCTCTTCCCAAGGTGTTTTCAAGGGCTGAGCCTCCAGCTTGGCCACGTACTGAGTGCTGGGCTGCAGGTTGCGGAAGGTGTACCAGTAGACCCCAGGTTTGGTTACGTCACATTCCTCCCCATTGAGATAGACCGCGTGGCTGTAATTGCTGTTGCAGGGAAGCCATGTCACCTCTGCTGATGTGGCAGTGACGCTTCTGACTTTCAGCATAGTTGGTGCCACACAAAAATCTTGCCCCACAAAGAAGGTGCATCGCAGTTTATCAGAACTGCCTTGCTCTGTCACAGTCTGCACAGATACACGGTAAGCCTTTGTCTTTAAATCCAGCTTTTCAATCACTGCTTTGGTCTGAAAGCTACTCTTCACATTTTGACGTAGCTCTTCATCCACATAGATGTTGTAGCTTTGTATGTCTGGGCAGCCAGCTGGCAAAAGTGGTGGTTCCCAGCCTACAACTATGCTTCTGGCAAGCTGCTTGATCAAAGTCAATTTTCTTGGGTAAGGCACTGCTGTATGACTAACGGGTTCCTCCTGGACTCCTTCTGCTCTACTGGCCAGTGGACTGATGCTACTCTCTTCAATAGAGAAATCACTCTTATCTCCACTGATGGTGCTTGCACTGACAAAACTTTTCTCCTGGTATGAACTATGGGTGAGATCATTCAGCTCCGAAGGCAGAAACGTCACGATGTCATCATCTGAAACTCGCTCAACAAAATTGGAGGGGACCAGCCCTCGCCGGCCATCCATCAGCTCCCCTAAACAAAAAAACAGGAAACCTGTTACCACTACACCTACTATTCCGCCTTCCAACCCAGCTGTGAAGACAATGTGACAACATCTACGCTAGGCCATAAGTGCACTCTAGTCAGGAATGAAGGAAAACCTCTGGGAGGTTATTGCTGGCAAAGTCTCCTGCATTTCCTAAGGCTTCCCTAGTTAGATCCTAATGGCCACTGCTCTGCATATTTCAGAGCAAACTAACTAGAAAGTTATTTTGTGTAATTAGCTGAAGGGCTTTTCCTTCTTCATTGTTCCTCATCACAGCTTTCACATAACTCAAGTGTCTTTTTCTAGCCTTCCCAAACTATGCAGATTGATGATTTTACGTCTTCTCCCAACCACACAGATTTGGCTTTTGTAGTACTTCCTCAAAAAAGTCCATCTTTCCAGTTCTATATTCAGCTCTCGCCTTCTTTTTAGTTCCCTCCTTTGTTACGCTAGCTGCTGTAATAACAATGTCCCAGAAGGACCCACGGGGACGACTGACACCACAGCACTCTTGGGACGTGCAAGAATCACTAAATCACAGTCAAATGAGCAGGCCGTAGGGACTGCACTTACTTTCCCCTTTCAAACTCTACCTACAGCAAATCAGTTGAAAGCAGGGAAAGCAGAAAACATTAGTAAAGAATAATCTTTTTATTCTTTAAACAATAAACAAATAAACAAACAAATAAATACATGAGAAGCTTGGAAACAGAAAGAAATAAGGAGCCACAACAGTCAAAGAGCAAGCAGTACAACATGCATTTGCCTCAGCTCTTGCAAAGCACCTTGGTAAATTAGGAGCCTTCAGACTATTAAGTATGTCAGCTCCATAAAAACACTTCATTACAAATGAAGTCCACAATTCTTGGTTTCAATTCCATCTCCCTATTAGTCAAGCAGGACCATGTTTTCAAAGATGCTGAAAGAGAAATACACTGTACGACACCAAACAGGATAACGCCTGTAGTTTGGGCTGCTTAGCTTATACCCTTCTCTTCCAAAGCAGCAAGAGGTAGTGAGGCCAACAACTGCCTGCGGTCCCTGGTCCACCACAGGGAAACACACCATCTGCAGAAGGTGGCCACGGCTGAACATGTTCCTCTGCATGGCCAGGGAGGAACCATATGGGGATGAAACCTGAAGCCCTGCTGAAAGCAGTGGCAAAACTCCCACTGAAATCACTAGACTGGGATTTCATGTTTTAAACTTAATTTAATCATGACTTAAATAAACCCTTTTCCAACAGAATCTGCTCTTCCCTCTAACAAACTACCTCTGGGCAGAAAAACTTTATCTTTAGGTTTCAAGATTCAATAAATTCATCTCATTTTTTTTAGAAGACATTGCCTCTTCACAGCAGCTCAGTCACATTTCATTCTACTAAAACACACCTTCAAAGAAGCCATCTTCATCCATGTCTCCATAGATGTAAATATATTCTCCAGCAGTCAGCGGCAGCTCTGCCTCTGGATTTTCATTTGGTCCATCAAAAGGATTGTAGCTGAAACAGTTACAACACGAAGACTGACTTTGAATAGGAATATTCACAGGAACATGTTCAAGCTGTGATGTTACATCAGATTACAATTCATGGGGACTGCATCCCGGTTTTGGAAGCAGCAAATTCCACAAAGGTCAAGACTCTAGTTTACACTTCCCTATGTAACTAATAACATATCAGCAAGGATTAATTTCCTGAGTAGCAGAAGAGATGTCTTGTGAAGGAGCAGATCAGAGTGACTCAAGAAAGCATAAAAAAAAAAGATTTGAATTACCCATGTGTCTGCTGTGTTTCTGAGCATACCAAGCAGGTAAGTTGTAGGTCACTACATTTCTAAATTACATATTCTTGAATTCACCTGCACTCTTAATTCTATGTCATTAGCTTTCTACATTTCATGTACTTCATAGTTTTGAAACAAAAAAACCAAACAAACAAAAAATCCAAAGCAATGAAAATGCCTCAAACATCTATGACACACTGATAAAGCCAAATGACCATCACGGACAAGCACAGCACAGAATCTCAAAATTATTATGTTTAAAACCCTAATAATGAACTGATTTGTGCAAGAAGAAAGTTACATGAGTAAAGAAAAGGTTTCTAGCCTTTTTTTTTTTTATAATTATCCAGCCCTCAGGATCCAAACGATATACGTCTCAGTACTGTAACTCTGCATTTGAAACAGCAGTTCAAAAGCTGCACTAGCATGGAAATGAGAAATACACTGGTGACAGGACTTGGACTCCAGTTCTAACCTGCCTGCCCAGGGATCCTTGAGCTAATCAGAAGGTCTCTCCCAGGAAAACGCCTCATAAAAAACCTTTATCTTTGCAAGCACCTATGGTTAATTCCTGCTCTTTAGTCTTCCAAAGGGATTTCAACATGAGAAAGGAATGTTACCCTCTCTCTGAGCTGAACAAGACTGTATGGGCCCAAGACCCTGACATGAAGACACAGCTCATATTTGATTTGCTCCTCATCCTAGTTCTCCTCCTCCCAACCCATAGACTAAATGCTGAAGGGTATGGTAATACCCTTTGAATTGTAATAGTTACTGGTTATTTCACAGTGGATTGTGAGAGTTATCAGAAAAATCTGGGTTTATTCTGTGCTTTCTTTTTTTTTTTTTTTTTAATTACAACCAGAATTATTTTGGTCAAAAAATGCAATTCAGAATTTCTGGGTTGAAATTTTCTTAATTGTTGCAATAAGATTTTCTTGGAGAAAATTTCTTAGACTATTCTGGAGAAATCAGACATTTCACAGATAGTGTCAATTCAAACTCCATTTCCCATCCAATATCATATTAAATAATAAAAACTTTCACACAGTGCTGTTCGCTGAACAACAAATGAACTTACTATGTTTTTGTTAAGCCAAGCACATTGGATTTGCTTGCACAGGAAATAATAGGTCACAAAAAATCACATGGAGGAATAAGATACATGGTCCAACCTAACACCCATCCCTAACCATGGTCGGTGCTAGAGAACAGGGCAAACTGTGAGACAACCAGTCTGTAACTTCATAGACCACAAGAAATGACCCAGTACCTGTATCGAGCTAAGAACACCTGGAGCTTTGCAGGGCCTTGGCTGCTGGGCTCTGGCATTAGAGAGACACTGTCAACATCCAGTTCTTCCATTTCACTTGCAGTGTCCACCTAAAAAGATTAGAGATGAAGGATATGACATGGACCAAATCAGAGTAAAGGAACACTCAAAGGGTTCAAATGTCAGTGAACAAGTCCTCTAAGCTCAATTATAGTGACAGTCTGGCCACTGGGCTAAGAACCACCTGGAAAAATGACTTCTAAGGTGAAGTAGCAATAAGAGGCAATAGTTCCAAGTTGCAGCTTCAGGGGTTCCAGTTCAGACATTAGACTCCTTGCCCAGGTGGACAATGCAGCTGCAGAACAGGTTCCCACTGAGGTGGGGATCTCCATGCTTGAAGAACTCAGAGCCTCAGCTAGGCAAAGCCATGGCCACACTGATCTAGTGCTGGTGACAATGCCACTTGAGTAGAAGCTTGGACTAAAGACTCTGCAGAGCCCTTCCACCCTACATATCCATAATTTGGTATATTAATTTCTTACTATTTTGAAATGGAACAAAGGAGACCTTACAGCTCTATCAGATGTCTAAGTATCCAAGAACTTTTGTTCAGGCAGTTCACCTCCAGCTCCTCTAAATACTTCAATATAATGTTTTTGTACATTCAGAACATTAGAAGGCCCTATGAGTTCCAACCAAAGCTCTATCTAGTCCAAACAGCTGGCTCTGGTAACAGCCATTAGCATACACTGAAGGAAAGTGTACAAGAGACAGGGCAAGCATGAAACTTTCCTATTCCTGGTACAGCCCCTTGGCTTCTAGCCATCAGCTACTTACGGACTTCCTAAGCTGGAGGCAGCACACTGAATACATTTGGTGGCTACTGGCAGGACCACCTTCGAGAAATCTGTCTCTTTTTGCTCCCATTGGCATTTTGGAATTTTACATCCACTGGCAATGAGTTATGTCATGCAATCATATTTTTTGAGGAACTGCACTTGAGGAAATTCAGGCTGCCTTTTTTAAGCAGACCTCAAGGCAAATGTATATTGATGAAGACTCATCACAGGCAGCAGAATACAAAGTAGGTATTTTTCCTAGTATATGAACTGCTGAAGTTAATCCCTGAAAGAGTTCAGAGCACCTATTCAATGCAGCGTACTCCTTGTAATGCCATCTTGCATTATGTGCTAGAGTAAGAAACACCTGAACCGTGTGACACCCAAAGGTAGACCCAAGTGGAGTAGCTTTTAGTAACCTGGCTAAACTCTGGAGTCTTGCCATAACCATGTGCTGCTGAAGCCAAATGCTCTACATGCTGGCTCTTTTCCAAGGTTCCCACCCTGACCCCTGTAGGCACTACTGGCCTTGGAGACATAGTGGTTTCCAAGCTTTCGCTTGGACTGACTATTTAGTAATTTTTCCCACTACAGAAATGATAGTAGTCACATACCTGTTCCTCCCCGGGCATGACCTTCTCTTTGTCTCTGAACACGACCACTTCTCAGAGCCCTTACATGCCCCCTGTGGCAGACACAGCAGCATCCCTTCATTAGTGCCCTGACCCCAGTCGCTCAAGACTTCACTGTCCTCCACACATCCAATGATGCACTTTGTGTTTTAGCACTCAGGAAAGAGCAGTGGGCCAAAAGAGCAGAAGCTGCCTCCCATGCCATCGCTCCCTGCCCCACTCACAGCACTGCTTTACCCTGAATTGTCACACTAAGTGACATAGAACAACAGAGTATGAAAGACTGCTTAAGTGAACCCTACAACACTGTGTAGGAGCTCCTGGGGAGGAGAAGCAACAACCATCTATGAGACCTTGTTGACACAAACAAGCAAAGCCTATTAATTTCATCCCTCTGCTAGCACAAACTCAGCATCTTTTTATGGTTTCTTTCACCAAGTAAAATTTGAATACCTAAAAGCACCAGCAAAGAAGTTTGAGCTCAAGGCCAAAAGTAGTCTGGACACAGTTACTCAACTTGTCAATAATCACACTTTGTAGTCTTTGTCTGTTTTAACAGCAGCCGAGATGTCACAAAGAAGCAAGAGCTTTCCCACACTTTCCACTAACTCACCTCCCTATCCCACTCCTCCCCCAAGCTCCTAGCCCTGTCTCACCAGGTGTTTCCTTCCTGCAGCACAGCAACATGTTCAATAAACATTACAGACATGGGCATCCAAGGCCATTTTATTGTTGGGTTTTTTTCCTGCAGGTTTTCTCTTGGTTTTGCCCCATTTTCTTCAGGCAGCCAGGAGGGAATAAACGCAACATTATAGGTGCTCTCTGCAATGTATTTATTCCCTTTTGGCTAGAAAGCACAGATTGCAGAGAGGACTCCCATACTGACCTCTGGAGTTGGGCAGGATTTTGGACTGTTCTGCATGGATTCTGATTTTGAAGAGTTTGACTGAGATTCCACTCTCTTGGCCTGTTTCTGAGAACTGGTAGCAGCAACTGGGGAGCCACCAGTGGCATCAGGCGCCTGCTGTGACAACTCCAACTCATCAGTCTCTTCATTATGAACCTTCTTTGCATCCTGGTGAGGAAGCAATCCAGGAACAGTCGATTCTGCAGTAAAATAACCTGTCCATTACTTTTAGCCACAGGCAGAATATAAGATTAGCAGTGAGCATCACGTTGACCCTTTAGAACAGCTCAAGCATCTAAAAATGTGAGTCATTTGACAGTGCAACAGACTAGACACCCTGGGCTCTCTTTGATCAGAGAAACGCCAAGTTACCTTTATGACTACAAAAAGAACCAAAGGTATTTGAGGGACAGAGATCCCAAAAGTTTACTAAACACTTGCATTATTTCCTTTACACCTTTCCCTTTACACAAATAACAACTCATTTGTCAAAACATTCATAGGCATCTCCAGTAATTACCCTTCTCCCAGTGAGGCTGTGGGGTAGAGCTGCACAGAGCAAGAGGAAGCTCAGAAGTCACCAGTGTAGAGGTGAGAAGGTCAATTTTTCCTGTTTGAAGACGGAATTGTTTGAGTTCCTGAGACAGGACGCTGAACTGCTCTGTTTGACTGCGACACTGGTCTTCTAGATCTTTCACCCGGGCCTGACAGGAGAGACACAAGGTGAGGCACAAACCCATATCAAAACCACTAGTGAGGCTTCCAACACCATTCAGCTTTGCTGCAGCTTTTCAGTGGGTCTCACACCCCAAGAATGTAAAGGTGTGCCCTGAAATGCTGCGTTTGAACTTCAATATCTTGTCCAAGCCCTGCACAAGACCAGATGAGATAAGTCAAAGATAAATAAGCCTTGAAGAGAAAAAGATCGAAAAGGCTTTGCATGTTTATCGGAGCATTACAAGCACATCTCCTGAAAGAACTGTTCTCCCAATGCTCTATCTCATCCATCACTCCAGAGGGTCCAGCAAGCTCCCAGCATCTCACCCTGGCCTCCCCACCATTCTGGGCAGGACTCCTGACTCTCCCTCCAGATCTTGGCTTCTCCAGGCACTAGGAAGGGCAGAGAGCATCAGCACCCTGGCCCACGCTGCAGAACGTTTCTTCAACACAAGCAGCACACACTCTTTGCCACCAGGTCCTACAGGGATGAGTTCCTCCAGGAAAATGCATGCTGAGTACAAGAAAGCTGCACCTCAGCAAGAGCTGGGAGCCTTGGGGAAATACTCTGGAGAGTATCCCAGACAGATATCCTGTGCAGACCCTGCTCGTGTACTTCAGGTAATAAGCAAACAAAAAGCATTAGTGTTGGATGAGAATATATTAGCTAATCAGCAGCACTTCAACTGAGTTAATGCAGAAAATACTGAATTTGGCATTAGTGCACCTAGCTGAGGTGCAGGCTCTGCCTTGCAAGACATGACATTTTTTTTCTTTTTCCTCTTTGGGCTGAGATCACACCAGGCTTTATAGTCACTCTCCTCATCATTTTGCGTAGGTAAGATGCATCAAAACAGATGACTACATTGTGCTCTTCAAAATTTTCCATTCTACAAAATTTTTTGAAGAGTCGTCTTCTCCTTCCAACTCAAAAAAGAAAAACAAAAAGAAAAAAAAGGCTTGAAATATTCTGAGAGACAGAAAGTCTGGGGTTTAGGCAGCTCTAAAAATAACACATCTGACCTAGAAAAAGCTTTCTTTCTGGTCTCAGAGCACTGCAAAATCTTTCTAGCCCACTCCCTGCCACCTTCCAAGTTTGCATGCATTTTCATTTTATTGCTGCTTATCTGTTTTAAACATGTCAGTTTATCCCTTGTTTCCTTCACAACTCGCTAGGAGCTCACAGTCTTTAAGGGAAGCCTGGTGAAGTCTCTGATGCCTGGCAAGAAGCAACTGTCTCTGAACTGAAAGGGAGTATCAGATGCCATGAGCAACTTCCAGAAGCATCTGCATTCTCCACTTGCTCAGTCAGCTCCCTGTTCACCAAGACGTGTCATACAGAATTCCTCCACAAGCATGAAGGTTCGAATTTACTTACAGTTAAGATTTTTCATATAAATGCTTCTCTCTACGCATTACATCTTAATAGAGAAAAGAAACCACGAACAGTAAAAACAGTTGTACTGGACCAAAATACATCTTCCTCTAGACCAATATCCATCCCTGATCCCACCTTGGGATGCAGCTGACGACAAGGGATGGGTACAGAGGGACTGCAGGACCAGAGGGGGGTTTTCCCATCTTGGAGACCTGAGCCAGCAGATGCATCTGGGTATTGTGCATCAATATAGTCCATCAATATTGTGCATCAATATTGTGCATATATAGCATCATAATAATACCTTGGTTCTGTAAATTTATTAATCACAGTTTAATCCATTTACACTGGTGGCCAAGCCAATAGCCTGGATAATCCACAGTTTAATTCTGAGATACCTAATTACTCACGTGTCTTTTAGATCTTGTGTTATTCAAAGCAATGTACAAACGCCCCTTAAGTGTTACTGCCACATCATACACAATGCGACTGTAGCAGACTACTTGCAGAGGTTCACACACAGCTGAGCAAGCAGCAACTTCCTAGGGCAGTGCTAGGAGGCAGGGGAAGAAGGAAGAGGAGCCTCAGGACACAGCCAGGAGCTTCAGGGAACCAGCAGGAATCAAGGCCCAGACACAGAAGAGAGAGGAGACTTTTGTGTCTATACCCAACACAAAATGGAGAGGAAGAAGAGCCGCACACCAACCGAGATTGAGTAGCACAACTACCAGAAGAGGCTGCAAGAGCAGGGAGCAGATCTTTGGGGGGTCAGTTTAACCACCAATTCAAGAACTTACTCTGATTTTCCACATTAAGCTAGACCCAACCACTACCAGCTCAGCCCTGTCATCTTAGACACTCTCCGTCTTGGCTGCTCTATTACACTTCTCCTACAGATGATGTTCCCCACCCACATGTCCCTTGTTACCTTTCTCTGTATCTTCTGCTACATGTTTTTGAGATCAGACAATCATGATTTTTCTAGAAAGGAACTCAGCAGGTCTGAAGTCCAAACTCTACTCAAATCAGGGCTAAGACCAAAGGTATAAAAGGAACATCCATAACTCCACATAGATGTGGGTGCTTCTTCACAGAATGTGAGCATACCATAATAATAATGTCCTTGGGCCATTCCCAATGCCTTTCCTTAAAGTTCCCAACACTTCACTTGCCTTTCTGACCAGACTTGTGAATTCAGCCGACATTTTTAAAAATCATCCAAGCTCAAACATTGCACTTCCTGCCACAACAAGTAATTCAGAGCCCACCGCTGTGCAGTGTTTAGTACTGGCTGCTTCTCCATCGGCACACCTTTGCAGTCAGCATCACTGAATCTCCCCATCACTCAGGAGATCTTCTCCCAGCTCTTTGCAGTCAGAGCTGAAGGTGACTGTTGAAAGAGTTTTCTATCAGCTACAAACACCACTGATTCTAAACAGGCCTTCTTTCCAAATCACTTGCGAACAGGCAGCCAGCACAGGTCCCAGACTGTAACCTCATTAGTTACTACCTCTTCTGTGAAAACTAGTATTCACAATCTCCACTTCCCATCTTCCACCCAATTCCAAAGCCAGCAGTACCTGTCTGTTTCTCCACGACACTTTCACTGGCAATGAGATCACCATTGCTTTTGGATTTTGAAGGAAACTCTTTACTCCTGGAATGCAGGGAGTTCCCAAAAGACTTTCAAATCTATGTGACACGTGGAGAAGGCATACAGTTGGACAATTCTAAAAATCTGGAAATGCCAAAAAAGTAAAGGTTCTAATTGGTCAGGAAAGCAAAGCATTTAAACAGAAAAGCAGCTGCTCCATTAAACTCATATTGGTAGCGCCTTTAATTACATTTGTTTCTGGGAGGTGACACTCTTGCAATCTTTTCCAGAGAATAGTTAAAACAAGAATACCAAGCAACTGCCAAAATCAGGACAGAGGAGAAAAATGTCCTGTTTGACAGGATTCTAGCAGTACCTGCATGCAATCCAAAGTACTCTGGTGGCAAGAAGAAAAGCAAAAAGAGATAAAAAAACCACATCAGCAGTTACACTAGCCAAAAATCAACAATCTGCCAAAGTTAACCCAACCCTCAGTTTGAATGAAACTCCTTTCTCACCAACTTACAGTGTCTCCCTTGGTCCATACTGAGATTCCCACCTCATTCCCAGGAGCATCTGGCTGCGAAACAAAAGGTAAATCCTACATCCCAAATGCATGAACAAGAAAACCACACAATTTCTGGCGGCCTCCAAATCACAATATGCCTCGAGCCAAATAATATGCACTGAGCATCAGTGCTCGATTTCAAGCCCTCTTCTCCCCACCACATTGCAAACAACCATAAAAACAAGGGAACAGACACTTTGTGTGGTCCAGAGGTCCAAAGGGCCCAGACCTTTTCCCAGGACTGAGACCAAGGGGTGCTGGGAACCAAGGCCCAGCTCAGAACCTGGCCCTGACATGACTTCTAGCAGCTAACGGCCTGCTCATTCATGCCTCTTGCTCCTCAGCCAAGGAAATCCAGCAAAGTTAAGAAGCTCTATTCATATTTCCCAATAAAATAGCATACTGGATTCCTGAAATCAGGCTGTTGCCTGGCTGTTGCCTTTTGCATCTATGCAGTGCAAAAGGCAGTTGAGAACCTTCTCTTTGGAACCACTGCTGAGCTCCTTCATTCGCATCACCATAACCCTCAAGGTTTTCTTTCTAAACTGAGACCTTCTATCCGTGGCCTTTCTGTACACCGAAACCACTTCATACCTCTGCTCACCCCCATCGCTGCCTTCTCACAGAACTACAGAGTAGCTGAGGCTGGAATGCCGCTCTGGAGACCACCTCAACCAACTCTCTCAGCTCAAAGCAGGGTCAGCTCCAGCAGGCTGCCCAGAGCCTTGTCTAGTTAAGTTTTGAACATTTCCAAGGAAGGAAGACTCCGCGTGACAACCATGTGACTGAACACTTCCAAAGGGAAACAGACCACACTCATTATTCATCAGTATTACATCAAAAATGACAACACACTGTTCCCCCAGGCCCCCTAATTTGCCCTACAATGATATTTTGGAATGACTATGATTGCAGCTAAGTCATCTAAATGACTTAACGTTGCTCCTTTCTTTGGTCTACCTGGTATCACTGACTTAGAAAGCATCTCTGTATCAGCAAGAATATTTCACTGATGAGGTCCTTGCAGAACACAACTAGCCTCTCAAACACAAAACAAAATGTCTGTCCCTTTCTTCCCTTACACAGGCAGATGTCTAGTTTAAACCTAAGAAGCTTCTCCAGTCCTTCAATGAATTAGGTCAGAAAACATCTGGCAAGTGTCAAACTTCCCTTCCCTTATAGGCTACCAAGAAGCCAGCTAAATACAAGAGCAGCACCTGTACTAGCTCTGACCCCATCTCTACAGCTGAAAGCAGATGTCCCAGAAAGGACATGGTAATGGGGCAATACATAATGTCACTTCCCCACAATACTC
Organism: Gallinago jamesoni; assembly: GCA_025769975.1. Taxonomy (NCBI): domain Eukaryota; kingdom Metazoa; phylum Chordata; class Aves; order Charadriiformes; family Scolopacidae; genus Gallinago; species Gallinago jamesoni. The sequence continues at coordinate 575,411 of JAOQGH010000006.1, forward strand.
ACCCACCTTGCAACAATTTCAGTCCGATCCAGTAGAAGCCCAGCACTCTTGGGTATATATACATGTCAGGCCCCCTTCAAAGCAGATGCTGTTTGCAGCCATGAAGGAACCTCCTCCATCAAGGACACCCACCAACTCGCTCAACTCTCTTGGGCTCCAAACAGCACAGCAGTGGACATGGCCAATTCAGCCAGGATTTAGTCCCCCAAAACTCTGACACCAGAAACTACTCCGCCAGCACAACCTGTACTCATTCACGGCAGCAACATGTTATGTCCAATTAAGATGTTGAAGCATTTTGCTGAAGAAACAACAAAACCCAGGGCATCAAGAAATCTGATATTAAGAATAAAAGATACCAAATCTTCAGCCACTAATTCATCTTGTTTTCTTCTTACTTACCTCTAGAAGCTGTACTGCTCCTTCATGTTCCCTTCTTGCCTCTGCCTGTGCCTAAGAAGAAATATGAAATGCATTAGATAAGAAAGCAGCCTACCTAAGTTCATTTCAGCTATCATCATCACCCTCACAGATCATTATAGATTTAAAACACCGTACAGACTGAAAGCAGCTTTGGACAAGCGGCAGTGAAAGATCAGAGCTGCCACTCATTCAACTGCTCAAGTACAAGAGTTAGCCTACAAGCGGACTCCCTTCCCTGGTTTAGTTTACCCTGTAAGCTCACATATACCACCTCTGAACACTGCACTTCCACGGAAACAAGCTGCTGGAGCCCCATCACTTTCCAGGGATTCAGAGAGTAAAATTTTGCTGCATACCTGCTGCAGCCGCCTGACTTCCTCTTGCTTCTCCTGCAGGACTAGCAGCGCTTCCCTGTGCTCAACTTCCAGCTGCTGCCTTCGCTCAGCCACATTTCTCATGTGCTGCAGAACAAGTCACAGAGAGCTGACGGGTGACATTACTGAAATACTATCCTGTGTTCTATCATGGGCCATGAGGTCAAAACATGGCCTGTATTTCATGTCATCATTAAGCAGAGGAGAAAATAAGAAGAAACTCTTACCACAAGCCAAAGCAACAGTCAAAGAAAATCCTTAAATCAGTGATGGCCACCTTATTTCCCCTCCCACCCAAATCCCTGCAGCAGCCTTTCTAAGGCACTTTGGAAAGCCATGTTCCAGCATTCTGCAGAAACAGAATTCCCAACAGAAGCACAAAGACAAAAGAACGGACAGAAAAGCAAAGAGACAACATGTGCCATGCAAAAGCAGTGCTAAATGTCTGGACAGTCCTTCCAGCCATATGGATCCTACTGACCTTCAGCACCTGCTCTAGATTCTCCAGCTTGGTTTGGAGTCCTTGATTTGTCTGAATTACTGAATCCCGTTCCTTAGTAACCAAAACAACCTGCAATTTCAGGTCAGCATTCTCAGATTCAACCTGAAAAGAAAGGGGTTTTAATTAGCACAAGTAACCAATTAACACTTAATTCATTGTATAAATAATAGAAGACAAATTATTTCTGTATCTCAATAGGTTGTTTTGCAGACCTGCTTTCTACCTATAATTACCAAAGTCATGAACCTCCTCTCCCTCTGGCTTTCACACATACATGTGCATTTCTATCAGTCCTCAATGTGATGAGACTTGATTTGCACATATTGTTTCTCCCAATTGTTTCTTCCACCATTCTCACACACATGTTCCTAGAACACAGCCCATGGAGGTGCAGCCACCCTCCCCCGAAATCCCTCTGCAAACTGAGCAATGCAAGTATTTTGTCCCAAGACCCGAAGTTTTTGGGTTTTCCATCTGGCCAGGGCAGCTCTGAATTCCAGGGGTGGCTTTCCCCCCTGCCACATCATCAGCCACCAAAACCTTTCTTTGTGGATGACAAAAAGAGGCCAAAGGTTACCAAGGACTTTCCAACACCCCATATGCCTATACCACTTGCAATGACAGGTTCTGCTCCACCACCACTGTGACCAGTGCACACTGCTCCCCACCAGCCACTGTCCATCTTTGGTTATGAACCCATCAACAAGTTACACAGGTAAAGCAAGTATGAACTTAAGTAAGGACAAAGCATCTCACTCAAGCCTTGGGAAACTCTGTCATAAAAACAGGGCAGTTCACTGCTCTGCTTGTGGTTACCATAGGGCATGCAGGACAGAGGTACACAGACGGGCAGTCAACTGTTACCCAGTTGGCCACCTGAAACCCGAGTATGGTACCAAGTTCTTCCCATCAAAATTTGAGAGACCCTAATGCTCCATCTGACAAACAAAGACACCGCTTTTTACCTGTCCTGCCCATCCAGCCTTCTCGTTCAGCTGCAAGTTCTCTTCGGCCAGTCGTGCATTTTCACTTTGTACTTCCTGAAGCCGGATCTCCTGCCCAGAAACAGAAGGCATTACTACACCAAGCCCTTGGAATAACTTCCCAAATTATTCCACAGAGCGGCTCTGCTGATCCTGTTGGATGATGATGCAGGATGCTGCTTGAGGGGTGGAAGGCAACAGTGTGCAGCACTGCTCAGGCAGATACCAGCCCTGTGCCAAACGGTCTCTTAAGTTTCTTTCTCCATTTACACAGCCTCAAAGCTTCACAGCTCCAGTGTCCCACCATTTATATACTGCTGCCCAGAACTCAACCTCTAGCTACAACTATTCATCAAGTTTCACTGTGGGTTCAAGATCAGAGTCTTCATGATAAATTTCAGTTAAGGAAGAAAAATTATTTGAAAGAATGATGCTAAAGAGAGTTCTATACTGCAAACTCAAGGATTTTAAATGGCTGATTCTAGTCTGAAACCAGAATTAAGTCTGTACTTAGAGCAACCTGAGCCATCTACCACTGCCTTAGAGAATAGTGTCTCTGAGCAGGCAGCAGGCGACGGACATATGGAGAGATGGCATCTCATCAAAGAGATGATGGCATTCTTGGCTAATTTGTCTAATGCCATACAAATGGCATTTGTATGTCTTGCCATTCGTCTAATGCCATACAAAGTTGCTGCAGACTCGACCTGACAAATTCAGTATGGCATTAGACAAATTTAATAGTTCCATAATCACACCTAATTCCACACAGACACACACGTATTTCCCCATCCCAGTGTTTTATGGATCATTAAATATTCCCTGGCTATCCCTGTGTGCACACAATCTCAGCCCCAGTACTTCAAGGTAAGCTGGTCCCTTTTTGACCTTGAAAAGCTACTAACAACATACAATGACCAACGTATTCCTTAAACATTCCACTCTAATCCAGACAATGAGGCTGAGCTGTGCACTATGAACTGATTATGAGGCTGAGGTATGCATTAGAACTGACCTCAACTGAGATTTGAGGAAGACATAAAACATCTATTCAGAAGATAACACCCTTTGCTGAAACTGTGCGTTGTCATAGTCACTAATGCCACCAGCGCTGCTCAGCAAAGTAGAAACAGGAGACATCCAGATGCTGTGATGTGACCTGCTAAACCTCTGTGAAATTAAACAGGTGCAAGATTTCAATCCAACAAATAAGCAGCATAACAAAATGACCATGGGTTTGTCTAGCTACCATCTCAAGATGCAGTATCAAGATCAAGATCTCAATACTTCTCTGGAGTGCATCTAAAAATGGTAAGTATCTTCTCAAACTAGGCCACAGAGTTTCACCCAGTGATTCATGTAGCTATATTCAACCCATGGGCAGCTGAAAGACTAAATAAACAATTCCTGCCTCAAGGCCTGGAGCCCAAAATTTGTGACACTGTTCAAATTAAGAGAAAGATAGGTGATTCATTATTAAGATAAACTCAAGAGAATCCAAGACAGGCACGCATCAACCTAGATTCTCTTCTACTATTATGCTTACAGCAGTAGGCAACAAGAACACTTACCAATTCTTTGCATCTTTTATGCTTTTTTCTCACTTCATGCTCAAGGTTTTCACATTTTTTGCGCTTTTTCTTGAGTTCAAATTCCTGCACAAAACAAGCATAAGTAGATCAGCAAGTCCATATTCTTACAATGCATAAGAAATTCAAGCTGAGCTTCTCAGATCCAATGCTGTGTTAGGTATTTCTATTTTCTTAGAAAATCTCTTTGTGACAAACACAACAGTAAAGAAACCAAGGGAGATTTTTTTAAAAGGTAGTAAAACCAACAAACTTTTCAAGATAAACTATTCCTCTTCTCCAAGCCTTTCATCTTCTGGAAACAGTTCTCTGTGTCCTATTTGCACAGATTGTTCCTATTTGTATAGAATAGGATAGAGTACAGGATGTGGGGGACAAAAAGACAAAGCTGTGCAAAATATCCAGCTTGAAATATTAGCTCTGCTAGCTCAGTTCCTCTTCCAATCCAACTGACATCTGGCAGCGTGCAGACATCCTCTGGTTATGTACCTTTATCTACAGTTTCTTGCTACCACTCTTGGTTCCGCAGACAGATAAGAACTGCTAAACCTCCATCAGCTACCTTTGTTTGCTGCAATCATTCACAGGGGGCATATTCCTCACATAACATCTCTCCCAAGCCAGTCACAGCTGTTCCTGCTTCAAGTAAGACTAAACTGAACACAGCACAGAATCTGTGGGTGTGTTTCCCTCTCATTTTAGGGGGACATATTCCCCCTCCAGCCCCCAGCTGCCACCCAGCAACACTCTCCATGCACAGTCTGCGTTTTCCCATCAACTCCCCAGGCTCCCCACTTCTGCACATAAAAGACTTCAGTCCCCCAAATCTCTGCCTGGATTCCAGGGGTGAAGACTCCAAGAAAAAACCTAGCGCTCTTTTACCCAAAAGCAGAGGCACAACTCACCAGCTGCTGTATCTGTTGGCTGCTCTCTTGGTTTGTTACTGCATTTTTAGGAGGGAAATTTTCATGTCCTTCAGAGGCAGGTCCCAGCAATCGCACACCTGGTTCCACCTGGAAAGCAATTGAGACAACAGAGAGCTGAGGGACACCCAGCAGACCACAGAGCACACCACGGGAGAAGAGGCTCTCCTGGCAGTGCCCCCTGGGACAGCAATGCTCCACACAAAAACCCCCTGGCCTCTGAACTGCATGACTGGACATGGACAAAGGGGGACACCATGCCAGGGATCTCTCAGCCACCAGAGACTTGTGCTGGGAGTCTTCTGGAGCCCAGGACCAATCAATCGAGTTTGACTGAACCACCCCCATGCAACAGCAGGCTCCTGAAAGCTCTCAGATCTGAGTGCCCTCATGCCTCATCCAAGGTTTCAATGAGAGGCATCAGCAACACCATTCATGGCCCTCTCCAAAGAAATAAAACACAGATGGAAGATGGTCAGAAGGGAGACCACAACGCTCATAAACAGCAGAAAGTAGAAATCAGTGAAGATGCCTGAATCTAATGGCAGAGAAGAGCAGACAGAAAGTGGAAGAGCAGACCAAGAAATGGAACATCTTCCCTAAGCTGGTAGCTAAGGACTGAAATGGCAGCAGATGTGCTGTGGCTTACGCGCTACCATCAAACAGGATGAAAGGAGACACCTTCCTGTAGACAAGTTTCTAACAAAATGCCTTTTAATTTGGGCTAGAGACAAACACATCTTTAATCCTCTGAATTTTCACTCTCAATTGATATTTGACTTGACATTGTCTGCCTGGAGTAATCCCTGACAGCAGGGCAAGGCCTGAGGTAAAGAGAAGAAAGAGGGCTCTGGTGGTATTTCAAACATTGAATTTAAAGCTATTTTTGTTAAATAGATTGTAGGGACAGGAGATCTTTACAATCATAAAGGCCAATCTGTTTAGCAAGCAAACAGCAGGATTTTGTGACTTCATCTCAGGCTCTAACCTTCGGTTGGCCTCTTGTCAGAAGTGGAATTTCTCATTTCACTTTGAACACCTGCAGCGCTGAGGGCTCTACATTACTAAGTCTGAGCTCCCTTTACAGTCAGCCCTTAGGATGGTGTCTAAACACTACACCTAAAACAACATTTCTTTTACCTATTTTAGGCTTCAAACCCTGGCTTTAACTGCATCTATATTCATGGCTCCACTGCTGAAAGCCAGAAAAAACCCTAAGAGGCTACACTCTAGCCCAGGCTACTGAGGCACCCGCCCTCCAAAATTGTGCTTCCTCACAAACTGAAAATGTTGCATTTTAATCAAATGTAATGAAATTAGGTCCCAAGGAATGCTAGTGGATACTGGCTAAGGTTAGATACCCACTGCACGAGTACTCTGCACTATGCTTCACAAGTCACGCTCTCTGGCAAATAGATATGCAAGACAAATTTGCTTGTTTGTGATAATTTCCCAGCAAAAAGCTAAACAAAATGATGACACTTCTAATTACAGACAACTCACAAAGATTACAAAATTATAAATTTGCCCACATGGATCTAATTTCCCCCCAAGAACAAAGACATGCCCCCAGCCACGTGCTCATATACTGTTATTTTTCTGCAGAGCCCAGACTCATCACTGTATTAAACAACTGATAAACGAGACTGGCACACATCTCCAAGAGAGCTGTGACCTGGAGCCATGCCACCTCATTCACAGCAGGGCCTGGAAGATGCTCCATGAATGAGCCAGGTGCATGGAATCTGTTCAACCGTACAGTGAAAAAGCAGTATACAACAGCTGCTTCCCACCCCCTGCGCTCCCCGTGGGGAGCACCAAGGTGGGCAGAGCCCCTGCCGAGGGTGCACAGTGGTCAGCACGGACAGGCTGTACCAGCTACAGCCCAACAGACAGGGGGCACAGAAGTACCTCAACTTCAGCAAATGACAGGAAGCATAAAGCACACAACACTGTAAATTAAGAATGTTGTAGACTTTCTAGAAAGCTCTGCCCTTGGCACCCTGGAAGCATCTGAAAAGCAACCTGAAAGGAGGTCCCTTCTCCAAAGAACAAGCAGTACAACAAGAAGAAACAGTGGCGCCAGGGGAGGTTTAGTATGGATATTAGGAAAAACTTTTACACCAAAAAGGTTGTCAAGCCTTGGACCAGGATGCCCAGGGCAGTGGTGGAGTCACCATCCCTGGAGATATTTAAAAGCCGGGCAGACGTGGTGCTGACGGACATGGGTTAGTGGTGGGTTTGTCAGTGCTAGGTTGATGGTTGGACTCAATGATCTGAAAGGTCCCTTCCAACCCAGACAATTCTATGATTCTATGATCATCAAAATCCTGGCCCAAAAGAATTGCTACAGCATTTTCCACCTAACTGTGGCCCATTCCTTCAGCTGCACAAGGTCAGGCAGAGCTGAACCAGAAAACCGGTGCAGGTTTCAGAAGAAGGGAGGAGGAAGGCTGGGTTTGCAAGGTTGTTTTTAACTCAGAACAATCACATCAATGCTCAACATGAGTTACACCGACACAACTGAAGGGACAGTGGGAACAAGCAGTGGTAAACAGGAGGCTGTTAGAGCCAGCACCACCACTGGAAGAAATCCCTGCTAAATTATGATTTGTCACTACAGAGATATGCAACACCTAAAAACATCACATAAAAAAGTAGAGAAATCAGAAGGAGAACAGAGAAATGGGATTTTCCAATGACACTTAGAGGAGATGTTTGCTCTTTACACTCTAAGGAAGTTCTTTGAAAGCCAGGGAATATGGCACTGATGCACCATTGTCGGGGAGCAGGGTAGAAGAGCAAAGTAACTTCTTTTAATTGTGATAACTTTGGTTACTGCCCCAAGAGCTGACTTCACCAGCATGACACCACAGCGCCCACATGAACAGAGTCTGCTGAGCCCAGGGTGTTTTCAGCTACAGGTTTCAGCTAAGAGACCGGCAACAGCCTCCTTGCTCCCCCCTCACTACTACTGTTGCCTTAGTCTTGTTGCTATTTATCAGCCAGAAAATCTTCTGATAATGAGGACAGACAGAATCAGAGGAATAAAGAGGGTCCATGAGAAAGACCATAATCCATGTCCTTGTCTGACAAAATCCACGGGATCAATTGAAAACCAAGGTATGGAAGGGCCATTTGAGGAAGACAAAGGCAGAGCATCTGTCCATGAGTCCCTCATCATGGAGGAACCTGGGGGGTGAGGGGCCACCAGGACAGAAATCTCAAACTGTGAAGAACCGAGCCAAGGATCTCTCTCACACTGAACTGTCTACAAGAACAACTGCAGAAGCCAACAGAACAAAGAGGAGCAATACACCAAGATTAGACAATATTCACCCAAGGGTTCAAAAACCCCCTTTGGCATGAATTGAATCTCTCAATTCATCAGGAACTGAATCAAGATGTGCAGTGTGTCCCTTCTCCAATATCGCTTTAATAGGAAATAACTGGAAGCTGGCAAATGTCAAGTTTTGAGTATTCCAGTAGAGATCTGGGGAAACACAGAGCAGTACATTTGACACCTGTTTTGGGCAAACCGATAGAAACTGCAACAAAGATTAGGCAGATGCTTAAAAAAAAAACCCAAACGTATACTGGGGAAAAAACCCACACTCACAAACCTAGAAGGAGTTTTTCTAAGGTACCATCAAGCAAACAGGTGAGGGAGATCCATCAGGTACAATCTGCTTGGGTGCTCTGAACATTCAGCTACGGTGCTTTGAAAGGCTTCTGCAGACATTGGGCCACCATGGGATATAAGGGTGAAGGTTTTCTCTTGGGTAATTATCTAGTAAAAATGAGAGAACTAAAAGGGAGGCAGCAGAAACCATGCTCTCCATGTAGAAAAGAGAAAAATGGTGAAAAGGCCTCGTGACACTGAGAAATTACAGAGGGCCATCAGACAAATGGTCTGATGAATAGAACCCAGTGCTTAGACAAAAAGGCAAAGAGATCTATTGGGAATGGCAGAGAAAACTTCATTATGCCACCATATAAACCAACGACACAGCATCTGGGATACTGCAGGCAGCACTGCTTCCTCCAACACAAAAATGAGAGGGAAAATGTAAAAAGGAAGGAGAAAGAATGATTAACACTGAATAATGGAACAGTCTGGAAAGAAATTAAAAATATACATATATAAATGGCTGAAGGAGAGGGGCCTATAAACTCACAAGTGACTTGGAAAAGACCAACAAGGAATGAATGAATATTCAATACATCTTCTGTAAGAGCCAGGGAGCAATAAACGACTGGTGGGAGCTGGGAGGGAAGACAAGCAGCACGTCCTCACACTGCCCACGGCCGTGAAACTGCCCGGGGACGCTGCGGGTACCGAAAACCCTGGTAATAAACCGGGTGAACCCACGCCAGAGACCCCCGCACCGGACGCCGTCCTCCGGAGCCCGCACTCCGTGGTGCCACCCCCGCCTCGGATACCCCCAGCCCGCCGGAGCCGGGGGGACTCCCCAGCCCCGCCTCCACGCATCCCCCGCGGGCAGCAGGGAGACCTCCCCCGGCCCCTCGCCCCCGGCCCGGCCCCACTGCGCCCTTGCCGGAGCCACCCACCAGGACCAGCCCAGGCCTCAGCCCCTAAGGCGGGTTGAGCCCCACGGCCAGCCCCGTCCCTCCCACTGCCCCGAGCGCTGAGGGGAAGCCCCGATCCCGCAGGCAGCGGAGGCCCAGGCGGGCCCGGCCGGGCCGCCCGGGAGCGGTCCGGCCCCGCGGGCGGGAGAGGCGCTTCCTCGGCAGTGCCTCGGTCCCTCCCGCCCGCGCCGTCCCCCGGCGGAGGCGGCAACGCAGCCGCCCCCGGCCCGGCGAGGGCCCCCGCGGTAGACCCGGCCTTACCTGCCGGCTACGCGGTCGCCAGCGGGGAGGCGGCGCCCGGCAGTGGCCGGGACGTGCCGGGCCGTACCACAGCGGCCGCGGAGGGGCGGCTAGGCCGCGGGCCTCAGCCTCAGCGCGGGGCTCGCCGTGGCGGGGGCCCGATCGTGGGGGAGGATGGGGGCGGAGCAGCAGGCCTCCCCGCCACCACGTCCCTCACCCGCCGGGAACCGACGACCGAACTGCCACAAACACTGAAAAATGCATGTTTTCAGCAAACGAGGGCAAAAAGAGGTATTGCCTGGTTTCCCACGCTGGCAGACAGCACAGAGGGGTGGCCGGGGAAGATGAGCCGGAACAAGGCCCTGGTGTCCATGTCCCCGCTGAGACCTGACGCTTGGATCGGGCTTTGGAGCCACCAGCACGGCACCCTTACGAACTCTAAGAAGCTTCCAAAGAACGGCAATTAACAGCGTAACTAAATAGCAAAGCTGTCAGGTCGCTGGCCCACCTGTCTCACCTCCCGGTGTGCATCCCCTCCTAGCGCCGGAGCCTCCCACAGCGGTGGTGGGCCCGAGGTGCAGGTCTTTGGTGTTGGTACGGGGGGTCCCGGCCGCCCGGCTGCACTGGGCAAAGTATCGCTGGACCGGATCTGAGAGGAGCGTAGACACTCCTTGAAGTTCTTCAGCGCAATCTGTCTCTGCAGCCGTAACACCTCTCGCTGGGACTCCCGCAGCAGGCGGTCGAACTCGGTGACGTTCAGGCAGTGAGGGTCATCCTGCAGGAAACACAGGCACGACACCCTGTTGTTGACAGGCTCTGAAAGGCAGGTCGGGGTGGTGATATAACATGCATACTCAAAAGCCTCACTGAAGAGACTCTAGTAAAAAACAGGTAAATTGGCAGACAAAGATCCTGTTTCCTGCGTCTCCGCAGCCTCAAAAGAAGTCATTTTACATCCCTTATGCGAGTATGTTATTTCTCCCGCAGATAAAAACTAGTCTGTCATGCTTCTGCAGCAGTCCCAGTGCAGAAGGGCTTTTCTAAGTCTGTGCTTTCTCAGTGCTTGCCAGCAGAGAGCGTGTCAGGATAATAAAATTTCATTTCCCAGCCAAACCAGAGTCGTAGCTGGTTTACCTCCTTGGTGTGGGTGCTGGCATCTTCTGCAGCCCTGCGCATGCACGGTGGTTAGGGCTTTAAATCATGGAAAGAATTAAGAACATCTGGGACTTGCTCAGCTTTCACTCATGATAACTTTGGTTTTCAAACATTCTTGATTTCTAGCCTCTTCAGAGAACATACATGTGGATGCGCTCCAGTCTTTCGCGCAAGTGGTCATTCCCATCCACCCTGGACCCAAACCCAGAAGCTTTTGAAGGCATAGAGTGCAATCTTGTTCTCACAAAACAGTGAGAATATATCACCAGCTTGTTTAGTTCTTCAAAGGCTTTCAGATTTCAGGAAGCTGAAGAAACACATATCTGCATGTTTATACGTACATACAAAAGCTGGTTATGAAAACCTGTCTTTACAAATATGCTGCTGGAGGAGACATTGCTTGTTCCTCTGGAAAGCTCCTAAGCCAGTGAATTCATAATTGGTATCCAGGACAAATTTAATCTGCTTCCCCGTTCACTCGCCCTAAAAATAGTTTGTTTTAGACTAAAAATAGTCTGCTTTATAAATGAAATTTAGGTACAAAATCATAGTTACTCTCATGCTGCAAGGGGGAAACTGAGGCAGCATTAATAGGAACTGATGACAGATTCAAGAAGCGAGCAGCTGGGCCTTCTCTGTGCCAGACCCATGGTCAGGCTATCAGGGTGGTAGTTCTTTAAACAAAATTGGCTGTGGTTCTGTACAAAATCTCCCTTCCCCCACAAAAAAAAAGGCAGCTATTCCCAAGATACAGCCTCCGAAGCCTGGGGGGACAAGGGAGAAAAAAACCTCAGTCCTCTACTCACAATTTCTATTATACACGTCCCCTGCAGCTGCCTTGCTGTTCCCTCCAACCCCCTGCTTCCAAGAACCTTTGCTGCAAGAAACTGCAGCCTGGGTTGAGCTGGAGCTGGGGTTTGGTTGGAAGTCCATCCCCTGAGCATGATCTCAGGAGAGCATTTTATCCTAAAAGCCCTGATTATGCCAAAGAAGGCCATTGCTGGGTGCAGGGTGTGTGTCTTGCCACTGGAAAGGAACTGAGTACATCCATTTCATAGCTACTGAAAAATTTGTGCTGATTTAAATACCCTAGATTAAAATTGATTTGGTTACAAACTCTGAGCATGCACATAATATCTCTGCATATAAACCCCTTCATTGGCATAATGCATTTTGCATGCTGCAGACAGATTAGGTGAATTTTGAATTTTAACTAGCTGAAAATTAAAATTTAATGAGCAGCTTGCTTGGAAGAGAAATGGGAAAACCAAGATCAGACAGAATTATTTCCTCCTCTCTTGCTATCTCTTCTCTGCGGATTCCCTGCTCATGTCTCCATGCCCCAGTCACTGGTGCCTCGGCAGTTACAGGGACAGATAATGTCACCTCCTGACGCAGGCCGTCAAAAGGCAGTGGCTGAACTGGTCAGCCCTGGGGATTGCAACCATGTGTATTTCCTTGGCCAGCACTGTAGCTTGCTCACCTGCTTTTGTCACGTTCCTCTACAATTTGTCACTCTCTTGTCCCTGGCAGATTCAGGTTGCCCAGCATGTTCTGCTATGAAAATGCTTTGCAAAGTCTCCCTTCTGTTCTGGTCTCCCTTCTGTTCTGTTCCCCCTTCTGTGGGGGCCTGCAGTGAGAAATCAAGGGGACGGGAAGGAAATTTCTTCTTGCTGACATCATAGAGCTCTGTCACCTGACCTGGGTCACTTTCTGCTGTGGTTTAATGTCAGAGGGATCGGGGGCAGCTCTGTGCAGATGGCAAATGACAACTGCTCATCCTTGTCCTGACTAGATCTACCTCAGGGAAAGACTGAGAATCCACCTTTAAACCTATATTTAAAATGAACACATAAGGAGCTCAGGGACAGATATAAAGCTGCTTCCAATGAGGAAGTATTTGTCACCTAAACATCATGTAAGCAAGGTAGGTGGAAATGCCAGTGTTCATTCAGCTCAGCTGGGTGCAGGAACGTAGGGTTGCACTTGGCCACATCTGTGTTAGCAAAATGGGGAACTCAATACGAGCATTACTGGGCTTCTCAGTTTATTAACTGTCCTAAGCTGAAAATGCCCAGCTTGTGAACAAAAGACGTATCTCATATGCCCAGAACAGGCTGAGTGGGAACCATTTCATCTAGCTTCAGAGGTCTGCAGAGACTCCTTTCAGAGTCATCACAGAGAAGTGCTTTGAGGGAGCAACATGTCTGACCAATTTTAGATATCTGTCTCAGGATGAGCTGAATAACCCTTTTATCTCACCATTTATATTGGCAAGTCCTGTGTGTGTGCTGAGGGGAGCGGAGTTCACCAGCCCAGGAGCAGGCATCAGCGTCGTAGATGGCTTCATGAACATCCACCCCTGTCTAATGGTTTGTAGTCATCGTCATACAGGGATGCACCTTGTTATCACCAGTCTTGTGGTGGCTGTGGGCACTCAGAAAGCTGCAGTTCAAGACTAGCTCTCGGGAAGGGGCTCAGCTGGTTTACTTTCCAAAGAAAGCCTTTAAAAGGAGGTCCTGCTTCTACATCTTGCTTGAGTTCAGCACTGAAAAGTCATCCTGTATCTGTGGCTTCTTGGGGTTTTCCAGGGGGAGAGTTACAGTTGCTGCTGAAAACAGCAGCTCAGACCCATGAATTCATGAAGGGACAACGGGGGTGTCCCCCAGCAAACAGTTCTGGAGGGCTCAGGACACCACCTCTGCCACACGCTCACTTAATGTCCCCCATCCAGCTCACACATCAAATGCCCTCTGTTTTCAGCCTGCACTTGAGACTAATTGCCCTCACACCACATCACTGTTGACACATCGCTTGTCCCCAGCCACCAACCAAGTGATGTCCTGGAAAGTGTCTCACCTTCCCTGCAAAGAGTTTAGCCTGCAGCTCCCGGCACTCCTGCTGCAGAGCCTCAATCTGCTTGTCTTTCGCCAGGAGAGCACTGGCTTGCTCTGTCAAGTCCTTGGCGCGCTGGCGAGCAAAGGCTTTTTTGCAGAGCTCCAGGCTGGAGCCCTTCAGGGGCACTGGAGCAGTGACCTACACAGGAGAGAGCAGCAAGGGAGAAAGCCACGTGTTGGCATGTGTTAACCACCACCCCATCACCCCGACAGTCATCAGGCAGGGAGCACTGGCAAGAAACCCAGCCTAGCCCCAAAGGACAAACCTAAGGAAAAGTGGGAGAAAAGAGGAAAGGCTGGATGGAGAAGAGGGTCAGAGAAGAGGAGAGGAAGGAGAAGGTGCTCAGCAGATGAGGCCAATGTGTCTGGTCAGCACAGGGAGCTGCAGGCAGGGCAACGGTGGGTGGGGGGGAGGAGAGAAAAACAGGATGAAGGTTTTCTCTCTTCTGAGAGAAAGACAGGAGAAGGCAGCAGAGAAGCAGAGGGGAGAATGGCAGGAAAGATGAGCATGGGAGCAAGGATGGAGGTGGCCAAACCAGGAAGAGAAGTGAGCTTCTGTGTGTTTCTAGGCAGCAGGAAACAGGATGGATGGGTGGAAGATACAGGCACAAGGAGAGGCAAGAGAGAGCCCAGCAGGGGCCAGTGCAGCTGGGGAAGGACTGGGAGGTGTTCAGCAGCAGAAGTGGTTCAGGTCCACGTGCTCCCTGTGACAGTGGGGACAGAGGGCAGTGTGCGTCAGGGGGAGCAGGGCAGACAGGGCCAGGCAGCTGGCTGGGCACAGCAGCTGAGACTCCCTGGGATGCCCGTTCTCAGCACGCTCCCCATCCCTGGGGACGGCTCCCTCACTGGGTACCAGCTCGGACAAGGGGCAGCTCACATCCCCTGCTCACCCCAACACTCTGGCATTGGGGCCACATCCAGTCCCTGGGTTTACCAAACCCTGCCTCTCCCTGCCCAGCTATTTTTGTCGGCACAAAGCCTGCCAATTTGACAAGGGGGGAACTCTCTCCCTTGCCCGATCAAGAACGTGGCATCCTCTGTGCAAACCTTTCTTCCCCAGGCCTTCCTGAGCATCTCGCCCACGTGCAGAAGCTGCACGCCAGGCCCTGGCTCCACAGGACCTGTGCACCATGCACTGAAGGCAACTGCTGCCAGATGAACCCCAGCTCCTCAGGGCCCCTCCTCTGGGCAGGCAGCTGCCTGGTCCTGCCTCCAGCCCACCCTCCGTGAGCCTCAGCCATCCCACCACTTTCTGTGGTTGGGAGACCCAGCAAGCTGGTTCATCTGAGGGTTCACACAGGTCTTAATCACTACCCCAAAGTTTCACTCGGGGGAAAAAATAAACCAGTACTTGGATAGTTGCTGGAGGGTCTGCATAGCTGTGCATATATATCAAATGATTTCTCTTAACATAATATCTGACAAGCCCATCTGGCAGCAACTGTTGGCCTGCAAGTACCAAAACCCTGTGACAGACGGCAGGGTGCCCGGGGACAGAGAGGGCAGGCAGTGCCAGGAAAGCCCCCTACCTTCTCTTCTGCAATGCTTTCACTTCCTCCTTTCTGTCCTAAAGGCCTTGAATTTCCCACCATAATCCCTGGTTTGTGGGGGGATTTCTTCCAATGGAAGAAAAGTTTTGCCTTACTCTGCTGCAATCCACCTTTGGGAAGCTCATGCAAGTGCTTGTACCCGAGATCCCACACCCTGCGGCCATGTTCCACCACTCCTGCACCCTGACAGACACTACAGGGCTTGCAACAAGCTGCTGTTGGGCTGGAGAAAGCAGAAAACCCTGTGGCTTGCAGAGAACACCAGTGAGGTGTGGATAGTGCAGAGCAGAGTCTCTCACCCCTTCCTGTTTTGCTTTACCGCACTCCTTTTCTTATTCAAATACTTCCTGTTTCTTGTTGATAAAGTCAGATGAATTATTTTCACGACTTGCCATGGGAGAGCTGAGCTAATTACCTTTACCTTAAATGAACACCTTAACATAGGTCAGCACATTTACAGCAAGAAGCTAAGCAGGAGGAAATTGTTCAAAGCCAGCTCCCGAGGGCAGGAGCAGGAGAAGCTGGTGATGGCTGGTGATTCTCGCCCTGCTTCTGGTGTGCCCACTGTGTTTGCTGTAGGTTTAAGAAAAGGGGAAAGAAAAAGCCTTTCTGGCTCAGTGGAAGTAGCAAGTGAGAAGTCCCAGTGATGAGGTGCTCTCCTATCTCAGCTCCCGCCATGGTGGGAAGGCCCCACACTCACCACTTTGAGGTTTGCCTCCTGGAGTTTCCGGGCTCTCTCCTCCAGGCGCTTGGCAATCACCGCCAGCTCCGCGTTCTTCCTCTTGAGGTGCTTCACCTTCTCCTCTGTTTGGGGAAAGCAGCTCCTGCGCTGGATGACAAAAGAAGAGGGTTGAGGTGAAGCCCCCGCTCAGCTGGAAGCTGCGTGCCGGGGGCATTAGGGGAAGCCAAGGTCCCTGGCCCCTCCTGACCTGCTCTGGGCCCACAGGGCTTTTCCCAGCCTGTCCTCCTAAGACTCTCCCAAACACTGAACTTCTGCTCTTGTTGCCTCTCCAGTCACTGAAACCTGTGTTTTTCCTGGTATTTTTGTTATGTGACCTCTAGGTCCCCATGAGATGTCCCTCACCCCACCCCAGGCCACCCCACATGGTCCCTCTCCAGCCACAACTCGCTCATTGCAGGCTCTGCCTTTGCTGGCTGGGACTTGACGCATCCCCTGCATCGCTCTATCCCGGCCACCCACCCTTTGGGCTTTCTCTTCCAAAGTCTTCCCAGTTTATTTCCTTGGCGTTACAGGGCTCAACACATCACTGTGGGTTTGTGCTGCACTGCCACCACAGGCTTCACTGCTGTCCTTTTCCACATGACACCGAAGCCTGAGTTGGGGGGGACAGGAAGAAAGCAGCAGCAGAAGGCTTTATGATGTTTGCAAAACAAATTTCCTTTTTCTTCTCCCATTGATTCTGTTCATTCTTAATTCCCTTTTATTTGTTATCTGTCCGTTTCAATCAGCTGCTGCTTGCCAATGGCTCGTTCTCCCAAGATCATACCCAGATGTGTTGTGCTGTCTTTTCACATCAGCAAAAATGTCAGATCAGCTGATCCTTCCAATTATTTTCCTCCCTACCCCTGTGAGATCCCACCACGGGTGCTTGCTGCTTTCACTGCTTTTCTTCAGCCAAAAGACCAAGGCTGGTTTTTCAGAGTGAGATTTGGTGAGAGCTTACACGATAGCACTTTGTTAAAATCCAGATGACTGATAAGGGGTAACCCCAGAGGGTGCAGGTCATACTGCATTTATGCTGTTAGTGTAAGAAAATTATCTAAAATATGCATTTTGAATTTGATGATATAAATCTAAAATGCTGAGCAATTAAATTTTCGGGGCCCGAGGTGGCCACATCCGCACGTGACAGGACTGCATAAGGGCAGATGCTCTCCAGGGAGGATGCGGGAGGGGAACATCCCTTCTCTGTATGTCCCAAGGGTCCTGGCTGCCCACCATGGGCCCGGGGAGCAAGGAGGGGGAATGGGACAGAACGGGGGGGGCCAGGCTGTGGGCTCTGGGTGCCGGGAGTGCAGCTGGGGAGGAGGCGGGTGCCGAGCCCCTGTGGGAGCAGGGGGCACTGCTGCACTGTCACCCGCAGCCCAGCCCGAGTGAATCAGTGTTTCTGCTTTTCCAACTAAAGAGGAAACAAGAGCGACTTCCCCCTCCCCTGCCGTCAGCTCGCCGCTGCCCTGCTCTCTGCCCACTCTCCCTGGCAGCTGCATTACAGCCTCTCCTGGGTTCCAGCAGGCAAATAGCACCAGGCAAAGATGGCAGAGAGGGCAGCCGAGGGTTCCAGGCTGCTCTGCACCACAAGGAAGGGGTCCTGCTGGAGCCAATGATGGGTGCAGTGCAAAGGCACCCAGGGGACTCAAAGCACTCAGGCCCCCTTTGTCCCCCCTGGCTCTGCCCAGCCCATCCCGTGTGGCAGCATTTCTTGAGTTAGCAGAAAACAGCAACTCGCCCCAGCTGGGACCCCCAGCATCAGAAGGACATGGACCTGTTGGAGCAGGGCCAGAGGAGGCCACAGAGATGCTGGGAGAGCTGGAGCCCCTCTGCTGTGAGGACAGGCTGAGAGAGTTGGGGGGGTTCAGCCTGGAGAAGAGAAGGCTCTGAGGAGATCTTTGAGCCCCTCCCAGTCCCTGAAGGGGCTCCAGGAGAGATGGGGAGGGACTTGTGATCAGGGAGGGGAGCCATGGGATGAGGGGAAAAGGTTTGACACTGAAAAAGGGGAGACTGAGATGAGATCTGGAGAAGAAACTCTTTGCTGTGAGGGCGGTGAGAGCCTGGCCCAGGTTGCCCAGAGAAGATGTGGCTGCCCCATCCCTGGAGGGGTTCAAGACCAGGCTGGAAGGGGCTTGGATCAACCTAGTGTGGTGAGAGGTGTCCGTGCCCAGGGCAGCTGGTGGCACTGGGTGGTCTTTAAGGTCCCTTCCAACCCAAACCATTCTGTGATTCTATGATACCCTCCCCTCAGAGCATCCTGTGCCGGCACCTGGCCCAGCACCCATCTCTGCTCACCAGCAAGCTGTTTTCCTCGGCCAGGGTGGAGCAGCGGTGCCGCAGGTCCTTGAGTGCGCTCAGGAGCTTCGTGTTCTGGCTCACGAGGAAGCCGTAGTCAGCCCCACTCTGCAAAACAGCACGGGAGAGGCAAGGCAGGGCTTTGCCTGCCCGGGGCGAGGGGCGAGGGACCAGTCACAGCTCCTGCCCAGCCTCTCCCCCCAGCAAGCCCAGCTGGCCATGGGAGAGGCTGGCAGGGCCGGGGTGCGGGCAGGGAAGGGGCAGGGTGGGATGTGGCGGCTGATTTCAGGAGGTGGCAAGGGGCTGCCTGTCCTTTGGAGGAGCAGTGGCCTTCAGGATTGGGCTACATCACCCGTGGGTGACAGCTGCCATGTCCATAGATAAAAAGCTTCTTTCAGCTTGCCCAGACCCTCATGTTGTCCTCAGCCACTTGTATTTTTCCTCGGTACCATCTAAATCAGCTCAAGAGCCAGCAAGAGCCAGGGGGGCAGAGCACAAGCCGTGACATCCCAGACACATGCTCCCCACAGCTCAGGGACCCAGTGGCCTCTGGCACTGCACGGCTTTTGGGGGGCACGAGAGCTCCTCGCCTTCTTCCCCACGCCAGCCACCCCGGTTTGGCGCTGCAGCCCTCCCAGGAGCCAGGCGCCGGGCTCTGCCCTCTCTCTGTCAGCTTTGGCTGTGGAAGAAGGCAACATGCCGGATATCTTTGCAAAAAACACCACCTTAATTTTGTCACATCAAAAGCAGCAGCAGCAGCAACTCTGCCGGGAGCTGTATATATAGCTTTGTGGTTACTGCTTCCTGCCGAGAGCTGCTCGCCGCAGGCTCGCTGCCGAAGCAGGCTCCCAGAAAGTATTTTTGTGCCTTAGCAAAGCTGGTAGCCAAGCTATTGCTTCACAGCAGTAGTGCCACACACCTCGGGGAGACCCAGCCAGATGTTTCTCCAGCAGCTGGGCAGGTCCTGCAGGACCCGCTCCCTTCACCCACGAAGTCTTTGCTGGTGCCACTGAGTGGCTGCAACCTTCCCAGGGCACGGCACTGCTTCTGCAGTTTGCAAGCCACGGCTACCAGTGAAATGTGCCACGGCTACCAGTGAAATGTCCCTCAGCTACCAAAGAAATACCGCCCAAGGTCTCTTGGTATTAAGATGTCAGAGAGGCAGCTCACAGCACTCGGGTGCCGCTGTGCTCTAGGCAGTCTGAGACTGGCTAAAACTCACTACACTCTTGACTAGTGCTATATTTTGCCTTCTCAACCATGGCTGTTGGAGCAAAAAGGCAGGAGGCCGATGCCATAAAGTCCACCCCACTGAATCCCCTGGTGTGGCTGCCATGTCCATGCCACAGCTCTCCAACCTCCATGAGAGCCAACCTCTCATGTCTGTATGGAAATGCCTTGGAAGAATGGGGAGGGAAAACACAACCAAAAGGCACTGAAAACCATAAAAATCCCACCCTCAAAAGATAACTCCCAGCCCTCCCTACTGGCCTCACGCAGTGTCCCCAGGTCCCACAACGCCTCTGAGCCACCAGGAGGGATGGTAAGTGCCAGGAGCTGACAGGCCTTGGGCAGAGTGCTTTGTAGCTGTCCACCCTGCAGAAACCCTAAGGCTTGAGAAAGCTGGAGTGAAATGCCCTATGGGGAGAGATTGTACTGCTTTCCACTTGTGGGAAAGCAAAAATATATTTATTTTCCTCTATTATTTTTTTCTCTCCCCTAGGAACAAAGGCGCAGTTACTGTCGCAGCCCCCAGGCACCGGGGTGTCCTCTCCTGCTCTCCAACTACTCAGGGCTGCTCCCAAGGGTGGTTGGGGCAGGCCCAGGGACCAAGGAGCTCCCCAAACTCTTTGGCCTTGGGGAGCCAAGAAACACCTCTGGGAGCCAGGCACACTGTCCAGAGACACAGATCCTGCAGCATTGGTCCCATCCCTGCAGCTCTACAGGGACAGTGAGGAGTCCCGGAGAATAATTCCCTCATCGCCAGCTCCAGGAACAGCAAAGCACGTCCTTGGGCTGGGCACCCATGCAGGGGACTCTGCGGGGGCTGATGGGGGACAAAGCATGGCAGGTGCACAGGGCAGGCATCCTAGAGCATCTCCCATGCCCCGCATGGCAGTGCCTTGGACTGGTTCACTCCCACCACCCCCAGACCCAAGCAGGCAGCCCCTGGGATGAAGTCAGAATGCATTATTTCCATCTTCTTGCCACTGCTGAGAGGCCTCAAGCTTCTTGTCTGTGCTTGCTTGCACCAAGACAGGCCGAGCTGCCTCAGGCAGTGACCTCTGCGCTTGGGGGTAGAAGCTGGAGAGCTTTTATGGAGGAGCTGATGTGCTCCTGATTCTCCCCATCAGGCAGAGAGACCTTCTGACATTGTCAGCACTGGGTCTCTGCAGGGAAAAATTAGCACTTCCAGCATGGCTGGAGGTATTTGGGGGACTTACAACCAAATTTCTGTATTTGAAACCACCTTTCTGTAGCTATAAAACATCGTCATCAGGGCAGGATGCAAAGACTCACAGCCACCCCTTGTCTTACTGGGCTGTCCCCAGTTCAGCCCAGGTTTCTTGCCACAACTCCAGGGCCCATGACGTGGCAAAGGCTGGTATGTCCTAGACCATGCAGAGACCTTTCCAGTTCCCTTGGTGTTGCAGGATGCCTGGCCATGGAGCAGGAGAGCGTGACTGCATGCTCCAGGCTGGGGCCAGGCACACGGCCAAGCCTCCCGCCTGCCAGCATGTCCCACTGTGGCCACAGCTCCTTGGGGTTTTGCCCAGAGAGGCACAAGGGGCATCTGTAGTGAGAAGACATAGAAGCAGGAGATCCTCATTGTGCCAGGACATCTGTCCCACGCAGGGACCTCACTGCCTGGGAGGCTTTGCCAAACCTTCCCCCCGGCGCTGGTTGCATCAGCTGAACCCTCCTCCAAGACCGCGTAGAGCCTGGAACAAAAGGACTGTCTAGACGTCATCCCATGATCATTAAACATTCATTTCCTATAATGAAATAGCTTTTAATTTATTAACCGCTTCACTGTTCCTTGAGGTTCCCATGCTGCACGGTGCAGCCACACTTATGGCCCCCACGGACAGTGCTTTTTGAAGGGAGCTGAGGAAATTATTAGGGAGAAGAGGCACCAAGGCTGCCCCCGCCACAGCTCTCCTCGATAAAGACAAGCAGAATTGCCAGCAGGAGCTGAAATCCAAAAGCATCTCTGTCAGGGAGGTTTTCAGTGAGCTGGAGTCGGCAGGAGCTGAGGCAGAGCTGACGCTGCAGGGAGGTCTTCAGGCAGTCACGTCCCCTGGATCACACGCATCCTTGGCCATGAAAAAATTAACCCAAGTGACATGTTCTTTGGCCATGGGGCAAATGTTCCAAAACCCGAGCAAGGCAGGAGGGGAGCAGCAGGGATGCTGAGGGCGGAGAGCAGACGGCGGCTCCTCAGTGCAGCAGGCACACAGCTTTGAAGCCTCTGTTACAGGGAAATCATCATCATCTGTTGCCTCTTTTGGCAGGTAGAGCCCAAAATACAGTTTCTCCAGGATGCATTGAGAAGCAGAGAACAAAGAAAAGCCTCAGCGTGGTAGCTGCAAGAAAGCTGCTGCTTTTTTGCCTGAAAACTTCAAAAAGCAAGGGAGATCTGCAGCAGCTTTTCAGGGAGAGGTGTCCAGCCACGCTGCTAAATGGGTCACGCAGCCAAAAATCCCCCTGGAGAAGCCGGCTTCCAGCACAGTCTTTGAGGTCCTGCAGAAAACTTGCAGGAAGCCATCTGGGGGACCGTAAATCAAACTGCGGCCAGGACAACAGCGGCTGCAGCAGCTGCTCCGCAATGCGGCTCAGGCTGCCGGTGCCTCGCGGCATGGCCGGGCACCCACCGGCCGAGAGGGCTTCCCCCACACCAGCCCCAGGGACATGCCAAAGTCTACACACTCAGCCATGGTGTAAAATCCCTTTGGAGAGCCAGACGGGAAGGAGGAATTTACCAGGTAGCCCCGTGAGTGGAAGGTCTCAGGTGGCCTTTGGAAACAGGCAGCCTCATGACTGAGGCATATGCGATTTCAAAATGTATAAAACATACACAATTTCAACACGTCCCTGCAGTGACTTCCCCATCTGCATCAGATACGGGTCTGGGTTTGCTTCCCAAAAGCTGTCTCTGAAAAGCACCCTCCCTTTGCTTGCTGAGACTTTGCAGACCTATTTCCAAGGTGAAACTACACCAGCTCTCCTGCTCTCTTGGCTACATTAAACCCACCACTCCTTCATTTGAAATCATTGTCACCAAGCCTCCACCACGTCAAAGACCTTTAGCTGTTCATTCCAGCTGACTTCGGTAATTAGTTTCCTTAACTTCTCAACCCACAGCGCTTGGAGATGAAACCTGTCACTGCCAATCCGTTTTCTCCTGTTCCATCAAGTTTGCAAGGGAATCGGCTCCCTCCCAGAACAAAGTTACTTTCCACAGGCTGCTCTTCAGCAGTGCCCTCCCTGCATGTCTAAAGCGAGACAGAAATAGCATCACCTCCCGTTGGGTCAGTGAGCAAGAGCAAAACTCCTGGCACCAGCACAGCCAGCAGCATCCTGGCATGGGGAGAAGGGGCTCCTGGTTAAAGGTGTGGGAGAAATAAGAGATGTGCCTGGGATGCAGCCGTGGTTGTTCTGCCACTCCTTGTCCTTGTTCTGCTTCCTTCATTTCATGCTGGGTTCCTGGTTTCGGGCATAAATGTCACTGTTCTTCCCTTGACTCCGTGGCACTTCCCCATCAGCCTTGCCCTGCACATTGCTAACACCCGTTTCCGTGAGTCAGTCTTGGCTCCTGCTGCCATTCCCTCTTCCAGCCTACCACTTGCCCCTATTTATGCGATTTCCTCATTTGTCTGATTTTTATCACCCCATGTAACAAATTCACAGAAGAAAAAATCTATCTGAGGCTATTAACTTCAAAGGTGCTGCCTCCAGCATGGGGAGTGCTGGAGCCACATATTGCAAGATATTAAGAGAATATTCAGGGCAACATTCACTGTATATTTGCTCTTTCTTACACTTCCCCAGGCATCCTCTCCTGCACGCCCTCTGACCACTGCCAGCTCTTCATGTACTCCTTACAGTGTCCTTAAAATGAGATATGCAGCTAAAATTGGAGTCTCACAAATTCAGGTCCTCTCTCTTTAAAGCCTCTTATGAAAGCATCATCACTGATCCTAGGAAAAGAGCTACTCCAGCCCTGGCCACCCCTGGCTTGGCTGTCCTTTGATGAGCTCAGCTTCTCCAGCTGCCCCAACCAGGGAGAAATTAATGTTCCTGCAAAACTGAGACAAGGAGGAATGTGAGCGGAGAATAAACTCCCAGGCAGAGGCAGAGTGTCAGCGCTCCAAAATCTAGGGCTACAGCCGGGTCCAGTGTGCAATGCGGCACGATTCTTTGTCTTTAACAGCAAATCCAAACTACAAGAGGTTTTGCAAGTGGACGAGAGAAAGTTACTGCACGGCTGCTGGAAACATGGCTCTGAACCACTCCTGCCAGGCTGCACGTGCATTTCTCCATCTTTCACCATCAGACGCAAAACAGGGCAGTCAGTTGAGGGGGATGGGGGATTTGGAGAAATCCTTTCCCCCAGGGCCAACCTGTCCCCACACGGCAGTGCCCAGCACAGACCCAGAGTTGGCAGCCCTTGGGGTTGGACCAAGCAGGAGCTCCTGCAGGGGAAAGGTCCTGCTGGAAACGCAGGTGTCATCGGTCCTCAATTTGCTCCTCACCCTGCTCTCCGGTGTGGTGGAGACCTGTAACCCATTCTCCTTCCAGCTGGCCATTACCTGCCAAAAGCAGCAGCACGAGAAGGTGTGTGTGGCCCTGGATGGGCTTTTTCCAGCTGTGACCCAACCGCTCTCCTCGTTAAAGACAAATGGCTTTGCAAACCCAGGATGTGTGCAGCCAGAAACTGCAGCTGATGCTTGCTGGGGTATGATCTATCTTGGTTCTCAGATAACCTGCAGCACGTGGTTGTGCCAATGAAGCTCCTCAAGTACCACAGCAACATCACCTTCCTGCCTTGGGTCACTGTGACCCCTGGGCAACCCTCTGTCCCTTGTAGGGTATTTTCCCACCTCGTGAGAAAGAAGTCTGTGTTTCATAGGATGAGAAACATGTACAAAGCCTGTTCTACCCACTACCATGTACAAGCTTCTCCCTTGTCTCTTATCAGCTCTCAGAAAGGTTTGGCCCAGCCCTACTCTGGTAAAGCCAGACTGCTCCATCCCAGGGGACGCTAATGGCATCTTTGTTTCAGTGCAGAAAGCCAGAATATATGCCATCAACCCCAGTTTGGGTTTAAAATTCAGGTGCCCGATCAGGAGCCAAGACAGCCAAGCTACCTGTTTTCCCCAGTGTGGATTTTTCTGGGTGCTACTGAGTCAGTCATTGAATCCTCAGAGAAGGAGGCACAAGCAACAGTATTTCCACTAGAAAAAAGCAAAGCAGAGAAGAAGTGGGAAGTAAATGTGTTAACATCTTCAGTGCAAACACAGAAAGACTTCGCAACCTCTGCTTCTTGCGTACTCGTGTGCGTTGCCAATCATTTGAGCAAGATGTGGGTATTGGCTTCCTATAGAAATTGTTGAGGTTTTTTGTTGTTGGGGTGTGAAGGAAGGTCAGCCTGAAGCTCCTAGCACTGCAGGCTCAGGCCCAGGCAGCCCCAAGGTCTTCATGGAGCATCTGGACTCTCTTTTTGGATGCCGCACATCAGATAATTTTAAGTTTGCAAGTATGAAAAAAAAACAACAACAACAACAACAACAACAAAAATCTGGGGAAAAATGATAAAATTTAGCTCTTTCCAGGTTTAGTATTTTGATGGCTGGAGTCGGGATGATTGTTCTCTGGTATCTCATCTTTCTTGTAACAGAAACTCTAATCCAAAGAAACACTCCCTAGAAAGGAGTGAGACTTCGGTACTGACGGATGCCCTTGGGAACAAAGGCCTGCCCAGAGTGAGTAACCACGGGCTGTGTCAGGGCTTCACCCTGGGAAGCCACCAAGCTGCAGCTCAGTAAATCCCCTGCCCAGACAGAAGTGCCACAGGGTCATAGCTTGAAAAGTCAATGCCAGGTCTCCTTCCCACATCAGAGCCTCAGCAACTGAGGCTCTGGTGGTCTCACAAGTTTGGTTTTACCGAGTGGAAAGACTGGATGACCTGCCATGTTCAGCTCTGAAGGTGTGCTCTTCCACCTTGCAAGATACATCAGGGAGTGGCAGATTTTGTAGGCACAGCTCAGTTTTTGCCCAGATATCTGCTCCACAGTTCTCCCCTGCCTGTACCTGTTTTCCAAATTACTTGCAGTTTTCATGGGGCCAAGAGCACCTTTTCTGCTGGTGTCACATTGGCCTACAACCTGTTCCAATTGCCCAGACGTTGGGAACAGTGTTCCTTGCACCTCTTACTGAAGCAAGAACTCATTTGGTGCAATTACAGGTTTTTGTCCTGGAATGAGAAACCCAAAATCTCCAATGGCTTTAACAAGTAGCTAAGAGATGGAGAGGGGGAAATCATCCCCTTGCATC
The DNA here is from genome assembly GCA_025769975.1 of Gallinago jamesoni. Classification (NCBI taxonomy): domain Eukaryota; kingdom Metazoa; phylum Chordata; class Aves; order Charadriiformes; family Scolopacidae; genus Gallinago; species Gallinago jamesoni. The sequence goes on from JAOQGH010000006.1 coordinate 601,219, forward strand.
ACTCAGAAGAGCCAGACATGTTGTTTGGTGGACATTGTGGAAATGTGAATGGCAAGAGCAGCACAAAGTGATGCCCAAAAGGGTATTTTCCCAGAACTACTAAGCAGATGGCTGGGATGCAGAAAGGCTGCACTCGCAGCAGTAGGAGGGCAGCAAGGCTGCCAGCATGGCACGTGCTGGTTCTTGTCATGTTATTTCAGCAGGAAGGAAGACTACAGCCATAGGACACCCAAAACAAGGAAGCAAGGACACTGGTGAGTCCCCTTAGCTAAAAATTTAGAGGGTGAAACGAGAAAGACACTGAGGCGAAAGATCATGGTGCAGTAATGGCTAACACCCAGATAGTGTGACAGCCCTGTCCCAAAACCAGTTCGTTGTCACCAGTCCAGAGGATCCAAGGACACAATGAGGAGACAATGGCTGGTGTCCCTCATCCTCCATGTCCCGCACAAGGGGGATGTAGCCAAGCCATTTGGACATGTCTTTGCACAGAGAGCAAGAGCTTACTTTAAAAGACAGTAAAAATGAAAACTACCGTCCCCTTCATACAGTCTCGCTTTGTGTTTTCTTCCATTCATTCCTACAAATAAAGTCACACTGGCTCTTTGTGGCAGGGGGTGTCTGAGGTTGGCCATACAGTTGTACATCCATAGTGCTGCAGAAAACAGCAGTAAGTCATTTGCATGAGGCTGAGCATTGCCAAGACAAGAAAAATTAATTTACTCGGATTTTGAGCAAGATGGAGTACGATCTTTTGCTAATTGGGATTGTAGGAAATGGTGTCTGTAACAGCAAGTACTGGCTTCATTGCCCAGGAAGACCTTCTCACCTTAGGGCCATCTTTTATTCTGCTGACCTACCATTTCCAGACAAGGGTACAGCTCTGTGCACCCTCAGACAATGGAAAATTTGAAGATCTTGAAATGCCACAAATTCCTGTAAAAGGCCCTGAGTTTGTCGTTAAATGCAGCCTGGCCTAAACAATTGACATGGAGGATCTTCAGCAGCATTTTATAATTCTTACTGTGTCTGTGTTTTGTGTTATCAAGCCCCACTGTAAGAAACAGGGGTTTTTGTGGACATTTAAATTCCTACTGACTGGGAGGCTCCTTGGTTTAAGGATTTTCATTTAAGTTTTGCAGTTACCGAATACCCTCATCTCCATCTGACCTCAGGGGAAGCTGAGGCATGGCTTTTAAGAAATTCAGATCCAAAGCAACCTCTTCAGATGAAGAAGTTGCCACAATAGCCAACCCCAAGCACAGTTGCTGTGCTCATTGTGTGGCTCAGGGGATGCCAGCACAGGGATGTGGTCAGACACCGAGCTCAGCTCTTCTGAAAGTGCAGCTGGGTAGGTTGGGGGGGAGGGGGGGAGCAAGTAATCCTGGAGTGAAGAGTAAAGGGAATATTCCAAAATTGAATGACTATGCTCCTCTTCCCTCTACCAATGTGAGGAATCAGGAGAGAGCCTTCACTTCAGCAACCCACTCCCAAGCCATCCTGGGATTCCAGGGCCCAAGCAGATGCTATTGGAGCAGCAGCCCATAAGAGATGCAGACATCTGAGCCCTTGTGGGAAGTGCTCTAAAATCCATCTGACAGCATTATGGGAACTTTCCAGTTTCCATCCAGACTGTATCTATGCCACTTTAACCCCATTCTTCCTACACAGGCAACGTTTTTCTTTTTCTCTGATTTTCATTATTCTGATTGGAAGCCCACACCTGCAGTGCCTGGAGATTCTCAGCAGGAAAGTAATTTCTTACCACCTGTGTCCGCACAGGAATTTTGGAATGCAAGACCAGGGTGATTTCAAAGGCCCGGGATCAAGAACACATTTGTGAGAGCAAGCCCCCAGGTAGCATTAGTCAGTGGTAACGTGGTGGGACACATTACTCTGCGGATGAGCTAGGGTCCCCTGCAGTGCATTGCAGGATGCAGAGGCACACAGCAAATGGGTGGAAAGACACAGGCACAAGTCTCAACAAGGGAAATTCCCACCAGATATATGGAGAACGTTCCTCTCCATGAGAGTGCTGCAGCTTCAGGACGGGGTGGTGGGATCCCAGCTGCTGGAGATACTCAACAGTTGCCTGGTCAGGCTCTGAGCAACCTTTTCCAGCTCTGGACTCAGCCCTGCTCAGGCAGGGGGCTGGATGGGACACTCCACTTGTGTCCCCTCCAACCCACCTCTAACAGGTGACAGAGTGTATCCTCAGCAAGTTTGCTGATGATACCAAGCTGGGAGGGGTGGCTGACCTGGACAGGCTGGAGAGCTGGGCAAGGAAGAACCTCATGAGGTTCAACAGGGAAAAGGGTCCTGCACCTGGGGAAAAAGAATGTCAGGCACCAATGCAGGTTAGGCCTGGACCTGCTGAAGACAAGTTCCAAAGAGAAAGATCTGGGGGTCCTGGTAGACAGTAAAATGACAATGAGCAAGCAGTGTGCTCTTGTG
>JAOQGH010000006.1:603772-624127 GCA_025769975.1 Gallinago jamesoni
GCTTCAGCAGGGGAGTTGGACTAGATGATCTCTACGGTCCCTTCCAACTCTAAAAATTCAGTGAAATTCAGTGAAACTCCAGAGATCACTTACCAGCTCCCAAATGGGAGATGGGCAACAGCTCTCCATGCTCAGCGAGAAAGCTGAGATTAACTTGACCTAGAGGTAGTCTCAATGTCTGCCCATAGACTGTCCCTGAGGGAACAGCAGAGCAATAGTGATAGAGACTGGGACAAACGGCAAGAGCTTCATCATAAAATCAACACCTTTAATCAACTCTGTCAGCAATGAGCCCTCAGGAGGCTCTGCCCTGCACTAGGAGATCACTCCCTGGAGGCAGCTATCCTGTTTGCACAATGCAGCGCTGACATCCCAAGGACAGCTGTCCTAAAGGAAGCCCAGCTCTGGCAGCAGGACACGCGGGGTTGGTACTGCCTGTCCCAGCCTGTCCAGAAGAGCTGTGCCATCCCCTCATCCCCAGCTGTGACACAGCACCTTGCTCCCGAGGAATTGGGTTTGAGGATGGATTCCCACAGCCCAGCAGCACTGGCGCTTGGCTGTGCCAGGGACAGCAGCGCTGAGCTCCCTCCAGGGTCTGAACTGGAAGCCTTTCACGTCACTTCAGGAGAAAATGCTGGAATGCTTTTCCAGGAAAAGCCAAGTTAGCCTTTCTGTGGATCAACATCAGTGTTAAGGATGCTACTGCCATAGTACCACCAGTACACTATGGCACCACCACAGTACTAGCACAGTACCACCAGGTGCCACAGTACCATTGCCTGGTACCATCATTGCACCATCAGTATCACCAAGTACCACCATGGTACTGCCCCCGATTCTGGTATGTGGTGATACTGCCATGGTGCTGCCCTGGCCCCATGGGAGCGGGAAGGGAAATATTAGTCACCCACCAAGCCAGGAGCCTGCAGGATCATGGGGAAACACTCAAAGCAGAACGGGAAACAGAATGGCAGGTGCTCAGCAGTCACCACCATAGAATCCAAGTGGGGTCCTCACCCCCTCTGCCATCACCCATGTGCACAGCTGGTGCATGGGAAACCCACTGCAGGGGTGCACAGCCCCCACCACACAAGATGCCATTTGGGTGCCGGAGCACCCACAAACACCTCTTTGCTCCAGCCACCTGCTCCTCTGCCTCTCCCAGCCTTCCCCACCAAGACAGGGGGCCTACACTACCCTCGCCAGCCTGCTCTTCAACACAGAGAGAGGGCAGTGAGTTTGGCACAACTGATATGACTCTTGGGATGGATGGAAAAGGTGGGTGGGAGCAGAAATGCTTCCCATTCTGCTGCCCCATCTTTTGGCTGGGGGACTTCTGGAATGGCCAGGGGCTGTGGTCAGAGGCAGACCAAGGACTGCATGGTTAAATGTGGTTTTTCCCTAAGAATCTTGATCAACAGCCCTTCCAAAAAGATACATAAGAAACTGTGCTTGAGTGAAAACATTTTCTCTTTCAGTGGGATTCCAGTAGCTCCGTTTCTCCTGTGGGCTGGTCCAGGCTTCTCTCCAGCCAGGCTCAGGAGCACAGGCTGGGCTGAAAAACCTCCTGCTGAACCCCAACAGCACTGCTCAGCTCTTCTCCCCCATCCACAAGAAGAACAGGCTGAGACCTTATTCCTTCCCTGTTTCAAAAGCATCGCAGAGCTACTGTAGACCCCAGGATATCCCAGGAAAATGACTGGTTTTACCTATGGGAAAAGAGGGCAAGCTGTCCTAAGCAGGATAAGCTGATGAACTTTTGTGGCTTGGATCAAGGTGGTGAGGCTCTGAGGGAGTCTTCTGAGCTGACTAGAGCTGTGCAAGGGGCTGGGCATTGCATTACCTCGAGGTGTCCCGGTGCTGTCTGCAGGGCCAGTTTCCCCTGCAGTGCAGGTGCCCTAATCCCCCCTGGGGCCACCAGGTGATGCTCTGGAAGGGGATGGCAGTGAACCATGTCCCTGCCACTACCCGCAGAGCCATTGACACTACTGGAGCAAGGAGACGCTGCAGGGACCGCTGAGCCTTTGCAGGTGCAGGGGCTGTGTCTGCACCAGGTGGGCTCTGTCCAGTGCTGGCCCCGGCAGGGCTCCGGCGAGACCCCGCACCGGCTCCGGCACCAGCCAGGGGACAGGCAGCTGGAAATGCCTGCAGAAGGGCAGCGAAGGCAGCAGCTCCTTCTCCCACATGCCAGTGCATGGCAGTGGCTCTGGCAGCTCCCAGCCCCACGGCAAAGGTTTTGCGGGTAGCTCAGCCACAAGCCAAGCGCAGCCATTTCCCATGCCTGTTTCATACCAAGGTGACATCTCCCCGACGCCTCTCCCCCTCAAAATGCACCCCGCCTCACCCCACCTGCCAGCAAATGCACCCCAGCAGCTGCCTTACCTGGGGGGGTCTGTCTCTCTGGTCACGTCCGAGCCCGTCCATCGCTCGCAGTGGCCTAACGAGCTCCGGGGCAGAGCAAACCCGCTGGGGGTCCAGAGGGGATTCGTGGAGGGTCCCAGAAAACGCTTCCTGGGGCTGGGGTGCTCCAACCCCCTCCGACGCCGGGGACAGCTGGCAGCTTGCCCCGTCATCCTCACTCCCCACGTCTTCGCGCGTGTCCAGGTCTGGGCAGGCGGAGGCCGTGGGGACGGCATCGCTCGCTGCCGGGGCACCGCTCTGCCCCGCTGCCCGCTGTGGCGGGTCGGCGCCGGGCATACCCCGCTCCGGCTCCTGCATGGCTGGGGCAGGGAGCTGGGCTCACCCGGTAACGGCGAGAGCTCCCCGTGGCTCCGGGAGCCAGCACGGTAATCCCGAAGGCATCAGAGCCGCGGCGGCGGGATCAGCCCGGGCCGCGCTCCCTCCCGGCGGGGACGGAGGCGGCGGCGGCGGCAGCGGCAGCATCCCTGCGCCGGGGGAGGCTCATCCCCGCCTGGATCCGCCGGCTCAGCGGGCGGGAGGCCGCCGCCCCCCCCCCTCTACACACCGTACAAAGGTAGTTCTCCCCGCTGCCCTCGGCCCCCCGGCCCCATGGCCGCCCGGACGGGGATGCCGTAGTGGAGGGGCCGGGGGAGATGCTGGCCCCTCACCGTGGCTTCGGGCAGCCCCCGGCGCGGACGCTGCCGAGTCATCAATATTAAGGCAGGCCGTGCACCCCGGGGGGGCTGCGCCGCGCCCCGGGGCCGCCAATAGCGGCGGCTCCGCGGGTTTCCATGGCAACGGTGCGGGACTGGGGGTTACTGCCTATCGATGAGGCAGCGGGGGTAATGCTGCGGGGGGGGGGGGTCGGGGGGCGGGAGCGGGCAGGCTGCCCCCCCTGCATTTGCATCACCCCTCCACACGCCGGGGCCGGGGTCCCTCGGAGCCCCCGCACCCTGCCGGGATGGGGATGGGGGATTTGGGGACGGCACCCAGCATTGGGCGAGCCAGGCTGCTCCGGGGAAATCCAGCGCGATTTCCCCCCTTCCCTCCCGCTCGGGTGCCACTGGGCACGGGAAGGGACGGCTCGGCCCTGCCCCGGGGATGCTCGCACACCTCCCCAGGCCAGCAACACCTCAGCCCCCACCGACGCAGCGCCGGAGAGTCATCGAGATCGGAAGGGGCCTTTAAGATCATCAAGGCACTGGAAAGAACCCACTGCCAAAACTGCAGGCTGGGCCCTGCCCGCAGTGTGCCCAGAGCCAGGGGGCGAGGCAGAGGGTGGTGTGAGAGCAGGGAGGGAGGGGTGAGGGGGTTGAACGGGTAGAATCAGAAGGGACCTTGAAGATCATCTCATTCCACCCCCTCTGCCATGGGCAGAGATGCCTCCTACCAGAGCACAGTGCTCAAAATCAGATCCAGGGAGACGGGAGCTGGCAGCAGAAGGTGATAGCAAAGGGAGCAGTGCCATCTCAGCACACACAGTGAGCAGGCAGACACGTGCTCTTGTCTCTGCCTACTCCCTGCGTCTTTGATGAAGATCATCTCATTCATCAGGCCGCACAGCACTCAGGGGAAAGCCACCGGGCCACCCTAGGGGACATCCGTCTGTCCTTGCTCCCCAGCCCTGTTCAAAGCTCTCCCCACTGCAGAGCAAGGTTTGATGCTCCTAAAACCAAGAGGGGTGCTGAGCGGTGGGGCCAGGTCCTGCCTTCCCCCATCCTTGTCTGTGACAACAACTTCCAGTCCACTGATGGTGTCTCCCCATTGCAGTGTGGGGACGGCATTTGGCTTTTCACAGGGTGTTGCTCCCTTTGTGGTCATGGCTCCTGCTCCAGGAGAGCCTGCTCTGGGCCTCCCACGCCAGGGGAGGTTCTGGGTGTCTTCAGTGCCTTTGCAAGCACCTCCTTTGATGGCTTTGTCAGCGTATCCAGATGTGTATGGTGCAGATGTGTCAGCTCTTGAAGCGGATGCCTTTGGCTGTGTGTCATCTCTGCCTGAGTGGAGACAGCGCAGGCGAATCACCACCAAGACAGTTATTTCTCACCGCTGGCTGCGAAGGGCACATATGACCCACTTAAATGGAGTCCTGCGCTGCGGAGAGTTTCCTCCAGGTCTGATGGTCTCACAGCACGTGGGAGCCTGCCATCCCGCCAAATCCTGGATCCCCAAGCCATCTCTGTTTAAGGAGTGCAGGTGCTTGGTGCAGGGAAGCACCAAGCTGGTGTTGAGCAGTGAATGCAGCCAACAGGCCAGAGGGAAGATTCCAGACAACCGATCCCACCTTCCCTTGGCATTTGTATACTTTTGAAGGTACTTGTATACCTTCAAAACATCAGCTCTTCCTTTCCCTCCAGGAACATTTCAGAATGGATCCCACCACCTCTCAACTGCTGGGATCCCGCCCATCGCTGCCCATAACTGTTCCCACCCTCCCCGGGAGACACCAGGCAGGATCTCTGGGTGCTGCACAGCTTGCTGACAAGACAGAACAAGCGGGTTTAATTAGCAGGAGGCGAGAGCCAGCAGTGGGAAGGGAAATGAACTGCTGATAAGATTGCATGGTTGTGAGCAGTGCACACGCCACTCCAAGCACGGCCTCCTTGGAAACCCTGCTCTGACACGTCTTGTTTTGCCCTTCCACTGCCATGTGCTGCTCACCGTCTCATCTCATCTGGACATGCCACTACCATGTCCCTCTGGGCAGCTTTTTAGTTCTCCCACTCCCACTCCCAAGACCTTCTGCCCTGGAGAAAGAGGGGCCAGCACCCACCCCTGGGCTGACCCAGGCTTAATTTTGGATTTCCCACAGTTTTCACTGAAGGCCCTGGATGGGATGTCCACACACCTCCCACCACCAACCCTGAGGAGAAGGGGCCTCCTGGGGCCCTGATCTTGGAAAGCTGGGGATTATCTTTCACATCTCAGCCAGCCCACAGCTCTTTTTCCAGTCCAGCTACAGACCACCCTTAGAAGAGAAATTCATTTTGGCTATTAAACAAAGACTCAGTGGCTCAGGAGCTCCCTGAGCTGCAAGTCAATGAGAGCTATGGGGATGCTCATGGAGGATGCTGGTACTCCAAATCACCCAGGGACCTGCTGTGGGGCTGTGCTCCCTGTAGAGGAGATGGGCCAAAGCACTTCCTAGAGAGATCCTTGGTGCTTCCCAGGCCAGGGTAAACCACAGGCTCAGGGAAAAGAGGTGATGGTATACAGCAACTGATGAAAAACGGAGAGCTCATGATCAGCAGCTCAGCTCTGGGGAGATAAAAAAGGATCCCAGCAGAGCCATCCATCAACACCCACTGTTCTTCAAAGGCCTCCAAGGAGCCAAGTCTGTGTCTGGTGGTGCAGGGATAGGGGTCCAGTGCATGGTCCCACAGGACCTCCTGCCCTCTTCTGTCAGGGAGCACTGAGTGGTGCTGCTCTACAGTGGGCAACAAACGTGAAGCCAGTGTGACCCTGGCACAGATAGGTTGCTCAAAATCCAGGGTGCCTTTGAGCACGACACTGTTAACAGGGTCCCTTGGCAGTCCCAGACAAGATGAAGCAGGACCAGGGACCCCAGCCAGGAGCAAGAGGAGCCAGAGCCAGTGCTACAGAAAAGGCTACAGCATAGCTTGGGGGTCCGTGCAGGGTGACAAACTACCTGCAACATGGATCTAGGATCCATCTAGAAGACAAGGCTGGACACAAACTTCTTACATTATAGATCCAGGGGCCACCTAGGAGACAAGTACAAACAGAAAGTTACCTTTATCAAAGCTAAAACAAGGACTGAAGCCCCAGGGCTGAGCTAAAATAATGCTTCTGGCCCAGGAGCAGCAGGTCCAGGGAGTGGGGCTGCAGGTGACGCTGCTCAGGACAATTAAGACCAATTAGTGCTTGCTGGGTCCTGTTGAACTCCTCCTCTGGCTCTGGGGATGGCATTGGCAGGGACGGGAGGAGTTCAGGGGAGCTGCACCATGGTCTCAGCTGGGGAAGGAAGCATGAGGATGGGTGCCCTGAGGCCATGCCAGCCCTGGGGTACTGTGTGTGGGTGTGAGGACAGTGACATGTGTCAGCAGTCACAGGCACCTCCAGACTGAGGTGACCAGTGGGTGCCAACCCATTTCCTCCTTCTTTCCAGCAGATCCCTGGGGATGGTATCAGTGAGATGGCCCCTCTTGTCTCTGTGCGTGGGGGTGACTGCAGCAATGTGCAGTGACACGAGTTGGTGCCTGCTGTCCCAGGGGAATCCCCTTCCCACTCCTCCACCAGCTTCCCACTTCCCAGCTCCTGCTTCCCACCTTGCGGCCAGGGTTTGCTCTGGCATGTCCTGACATGGCCCCATGTTGCCCACGCTCGGTCTTCCCCCTGATCCTGCTGATCCTGCCCTGCCCCCAGCAGTACACGGCCACTAGTGGGACCATGCCATGGGCCTAAATCCCTCACAGAAAAGAGGATGTGATGAGCTGGCCCTGCTGGGAGTCACAGCGCAGCCCCAGACATGGTGGCCCTGCACAGTGCGGGGTGAAAACACCATTACATGCACCAGGGCCAGTGCGGGAGAGACAGGGACTTATCCCGGCTGCCACAGAGCCTGGTGGCGGCTGTTGGTGTCCATGGCCCTCCTCAGAGCCACACCAGCAGCACCAGGACAGGCATCTGCACCCTCTCCAGGACCTGGAGGGGTTCCAGCCCCAGCCCCACTCAGTGGGGTTCTGGGAAGCAGCAGGGACGGGGACTGTGCTGCCCACCCACCTCTGACACATCCAACAGGGCAAGGATGAACCAGCCGAGGTCCTTTAGAGACCAGGGGCTCACCCCAATAGGGAGAAGACACGTTTCCTTGCAGGAACCTGCCCAAATACATTACTGAGTGGCTCCTGACAGAGGGAGGGCACTCAAAAATTGAGTTGTGGTTGTGTTGGTTTTTTTTTAAAAAAAAGGAAAAAAGTAGTGGTTTCTGTTTTGCTGTTCTCAGCAAGAAATGTATTTCCAAATGTCTCTCCCAGCATTGAACGCTGAGTGGCTGTATTATTCATAACCACAATAGTCCTTGATCAAAAACATTCATTATTTGTCCTTTCTAATACTTGAATATTCATTATTAGGGGGTGAACTTTCAAAACATTTTGTATGATAAAAAATCGGACTTGCTTTTCCATTCCAGTGCACGGCAAAATGAAAGCTGCTCAGAGCGGTTTGCACTGGCTGCTTGGGGTTTTTTTTTTAGCCCTTTTTCGTTTTACTGTTTAAAAACTCGCCTCCTTGTGACCATGACGACAGTTTTGATTTGATTTTTTTTTTTTCCTTCCACATGCCTTCGAACAGCCACAAAGCCAGGGAATGTGGGAAAGCCAGGACAGCAAAGAGAAACAAAACACCCTGGTCCTTTCTGGTCAGCCTGGGGAGGGGACAAAGTGAAACAAAAATACCCCAAACTCAATAAAAAGACCCACAAATGCTCCCCAAACCAGCACGAGAAGTTTTACAAAATGAGGAGGTTTCCATTAATATGTGGGCTCAAAAAAGGAAAAAATATTTATGTATTTTTAATAATTTTTTCTACTATTTTTAGATGGCCTCTCTCAAGGGCAGGGGATGGAGAGTGAAAGCCAAGGGTGGGGAGGGTTCACCCTTCACCCCGGGGAGGGGGGTTGGGAGCTGATGTTTGGGGAACTGGGACCCTTCTCCCATGTCCCAGGAAGCCGGGTTGGTTTTTAGACCTCCCCAGAAGGGGCAGGCCAGGAGTATGTGACTGGAGGGAGTCAGGGACCACAGGAGGGTCTCTTTGCTCCATGTGGTCTTATGGCCATGGCTGGGGCTGCCACAGGACACAGCAACTTTTCCAGTGAGCGCTGGGGGACTGAAGGCGAGAGCCTCGTGTCAACTGGCTTAGATTTACTGGCTCCTCTGGAGCTGTTTCCACCACCCCCACCTCTGGTCCCACCAAGGTTCCTCTAGGGCTTTGACTCTGGTCTCCAGCAGTGTGTAAGCTTGTGGTGCCACTGCAGGATAACCTTACTCCCTGTGGTACTGGGCACTGCAGGTGTCTCTTCCCCGGTTTTACATTTCCCAGGAATAGAATAAAACACTCCGCAAGTCAATGCCAAAAGAGTTTTATTTAGCAGCCCCTCGCCCCGCTGCACTCAGCCATCGTTCGGCAGCACCAAGCCACCCGGGAGCCCCTGTCTGCCTCCCACACCTCTACTGATTGCACATTGCCACCACTGCCCAGCTCTTCCCAGGGCTTTGGCACGTGAAAAATGAAGATGGAGGGGGGGAAAATGGGAATTGGAGGATTTGCTACCTACCTGGCCTCCCAGCGTGGTGCTTGCTCCGACCCGACAGACCCCTCCACCTTGCACATGGGTCACCAGACCATGTGGCCCCTCTTCCCCACGTGGCCGGTCCCCAGGTGCCAGAGGGACAGCAGGACGAGCAGAGCACCCACAGCCTGGGGAGGGTGGCAGTGCCCATGGGGCAGGCGGCTGGCGCAGGCACCCTCCCGTGAGCCGGTCCCCCTCTGCTCTTGGGCTGCGGGCAACTCGTGATGGGCATGTGGGTCGCAGCGGTGCTCTCTTCTCCGTAGCCCACAGTACACTCATCCATAAAGTAGGAAACACTACACCCTGCAGTGCTGTTTAGTAGTGCTTTCTACTTTATGGGTGACTGCACTGTCTCTCAGTCGGTGTCCGGCGGTTGCTCTCTGGTGAAGTGCTCGCTTCCGCCCATGCGGGGCCACCTTCCTCACCCCACGTGGCCCAGCCATGAGGCCACCTTCAGCATCAGCACGGCCAGGGATGCAAATTGCAGGGCTGGTATTGTCCCAGGGACAGAGAGCCTCTGCCAGCATCACCTCTGGCCTCAGGGAGCTGTGCCAGGCATGGAGGACATCCTCGTCACCACGGGGGAGATCCTGCCTTGTGCTCCCTCTTCTCCCCTAAAACCCCATCCTCGGCACAGGGGACATCCTCACCTTGTCCCCATGGGTGAGACCCTACCTCATACCCCATCACCCCACCTTGAGCCCTGTCCTGGGCACAAAGGACATCCTCACCTTGTCCCCAAAAGAAGGACCCTGCCTCAGACCCCATCCTGGTTATAGGAGTAAGCTTTCACTTGTCCCCCAAGGGGGGACTCCACCTAATACTCCACCCTGGCCATAGGAGACCACTTTGACCTGTCTCCAAAGAGGGGGATCCCACTTCAGACCCCATCCTGGTCACAGAGAACCCAATTGCCTTGTCCCTGCTGGTGGGGACCCCACTTCAAACCTCATCATCCCCTCATAGACCTCAGCCTGGCTACAGAGGGTGTGTTTGCTTTGCCCCCATGGGGAGACCTCCACCTCATACCACATCCCATTCACAGAGGACCCTCTTGCTTTGTCCCTATCAGGGAGATCCCACTGTTGAACTCTATTGTTGCCCTCCAAACCCTGTCCCAGTCTCCGAGGATCCCCTTGCCTGGATCCCAAGGGTGAGATCCCCCCTCAAAGTCCTTTGCTGTCCTTCAAATCCCATCTGCATCACACAGGCCACCCCTTGCCATGTCCCCATGAGGGTACCCCATCTAAATGGCACCCTGGTCACAAAGGGCTCCTTTGCCTTGCCTTATGGTGGAGACCTCACCACGCACCACCCTTATGCTCAAGACCGGGAACCCTTTCTATTGCCTTGTCACCATGGTGGAGGCCTCACCTAAATGCCACTCTGGTCACAGACATCTCTTTTGCCTTGTCCCCATGATGGGGATCCTATGGCAAACTCCATCCCCATCACCCTTGAAATGCTCCCATGAGGGAATCTCACCTCATCCCCCCATTGTTTACCAAAGACCCCCTTGCCGTGTCCCCCTGTTGGTGGCCTGGGGGTGTCCATGGGACACCACCTCACCCCATCTGCCAACCACATGGAGACCCTTTCATTGCCCCCAAGGCCTATTGGGCCATGTGGTGGGGGTCACCCGGAGATCCCCACACCCAAAGCCACGCAGACCCCAGCCCCGACAGCCTCACCTCATCTGCCCTGCCAGCCTCCGTGTCCACCCGGTCTCATCCCCACTGCCACTGAAAACCCCCTGGGTGGCACTTCTGCTTTGGGCTCTTCCCGCCTCCGCCTGCCCGCCAGCACGGCGCCTCCTCCCCCTGCACAGTCCCACTGCGCCCTGGGATGGGGGGGCACCCCCTTACCTGCCATCGGCCCCCGGCACCCACTGCCCCCATGGTGGTGGGATCGGGGCTGCAGCCACGGGCACCACAGGAGACCCCATGATGTTCCTTGAGCACCATGTGGGCGCCTCAGATGGATCCCCCCATTACCGGGTCAGGGTGCGGGTGGCCCACGCTGGGTGCCGATGGCCCATGCCGGGTGATGGTGACCCACGCTGGGTGCTGGTGATGCCTGCCAGATGCTAGTGGCCCACGCCGGGTGGTTGGAGGCCCATGCCAGGTGCTGATGGCGCATACCAGGTGCTGGGAGCTGCACAGGATGATGGTGGTAGCCAGGGAGCAATGGGGCCCTGCGGGAAGCGGGGCTGCTTTTAACCCCATCCTGCCCACGTGGCCCTGACCACAGGAAGAGCCGTAGCTCTGAGGAGATAACGGTGCAGGGTCCCACCCAGCGCCACCCCACAGCTCAACCGCAGCCAGCCCAGCCGTGGGGTGAGGGGCGGCCGCCGCTGAGCGCCGGAAGCACCGGGGGCTGTTGCAGAGCAGCCGGTTACGCTCTCCTGGGCTTCGCTGCTGAGAGCGACAAACATGTTTGTGCCAAAAAAAAAAAAAAAAAAAAAAAAGAAAAGAAAGACACAAAAAAAATAAATAGGCTGTTTGCACAGGGTGACAGTAACCTAATGTACCCCGCTCCCTGACTGCACAGGGACCGGAATGGCTGCATGGCTCCACCGTGTCCCCTCACCTTGTCCTAGTGGTGGAACCTGTGCAGGAGCGAGATGTTCCTGAGCACAGAGGGAGCACGTGGAGGGGCCAGCAGGCCGTGGTGGGGGTCTGCAGGACAAAGGGTGCTGCGCGGTGGTAGGGGCGAAGCAAGCAGGGACACAGGGGCCGGTGGGCTGCAAGGCCTGGACTTGCTCTTTAGGAAACATGTTACCCAAGAGACCTCCAGGAGCCTCCCACCGCCTCCATGCTCTGCAACACGAGACTTCCCTCGGCCCCGGGCAGCCCTAACGGCCGAGGAAGAAACCCAAAAGCCGGGTTTGCAGGGTTTGCCTGCACAGGCCACAGTGGCCGTTGCTGGCACCAGGGCTGGAGCAGCCGTGGGACACCAAGCAAGGGCAGTTTAATGTCGCTGAATGCCAGAAACACACCCTGCCCCAGCGCTGGGTGAAGCTGCCCATTAAACTAGGTTAAAAACTAGGAGCTGAATCCCCCAAAGTGACTGTAAATGGGACCACATCACTCTGCGCAATGGTTTTCATGCAAAAGGCTCTTTTTTAGGCCAATGTGATTCACTCTTCACATGAATAATCTGGACAGAAATGTAGAAAAAAAAAAACCACCCAAAACTAATCTACTGGTGAGTTTTACAGAAGGCAGGGGAAGAGCAAAGTCAAAAATAACCAAGCAGCAGCACAGTCAGAAGCGTTTGCCTCGGGCAGCACGTGCGCTGGTGAGAGCAGGTAGAAGGGGCTTTGGCAGAGAGAAGTGCTCAGCAAATTCGTTCCAAACCAGGGTTGAACTGCTAGAGATTTTTGCCAGAAAAACAAAAGAAAAAAAACAAAACAAAAAAGGTTGGAGTGAGCCCATCCCTGTGCCTCTGGCCCCCAGAGGGCTGCCTGGCTCCCACCCCCTGCTGGCCCTGTGCCCATCTCCATCCCTTGTGGTCACCAGGCTGGGGACTTCACGCTCCCCATGCTAGTGAGAAATTCATCAGGGAAATCTAAGTAGCAAGGTGATGTCTCCACAGGGACTGTTTGGTAGTTGACACAGCTCTGACCCAGGAGAGCATCCCTCTGCCTTGCCAGAGCCATGTGCGAGCAGCTCCTCACTGGCAGTGGAGGCTACCACGTGCGCAGCTGGTCCCACGTGGAGCTGGGCTGGGTGAGGTACCTCCTGGGCTCTCTGAATTAGCCCTCCTGGGGACACCTGAAATGTAGCAAGCAGGTTGTTCCTGACCCAAAGACCCCACTGGAGACAGCGTCCAGTGCTGTTGGCCACCTCAGTGGTCCTCAGCGGTGGTGGGTGCCATCATGGGAAGTCAGAGTTGCAGAGGGCAATTGGACTTTTACAACAAAGCTGAGGAGACTTTTTGGGGGCAGCCAGAAGGACTTTTGATCCCGGAGGTGCTGCTGAGGGACTTTTCCCCATGCTCTGGGATCAAACTGCGTTTCCTGCAGTGTGCGTTGCTCCAACAAGCCAGTCCCTGCTAAATACAGCGTTCTGGGGGGGCAGGGGGTGATGGTGAGAAGCCAGGCCCTACTTGGCAATTTACAGACTACTCTGTAGTTCTGGAGAAAAGGTCCATTTAACTCTAACTGTGCTGCAAAGCAAGATGAAGATGTGTTTCCTAACAGAGGCAGCTGAGCGAGGCCGTGCTGGAGCTGGCGGAGGGAAAGATGTCTGGGGGAGGGGACGCTGTGCTGGGGACACTGCGGGAACGGTGGCGGGGAAGGAGCTGAGCCCTCCTGAAAGAGGCCCTGCAGCAGAAGGCAGCCCATGCTGCATCGAGGAGCCCTGCGGGAGGGACACCGGAGCCTTTTCAGCAGGGAAGTGGGGGAGGCGACGCTTCCTCTTTCCGCAGGCGAGCACGGACCGGGGGGACATGACATTTTGAGTGTCCTGAGCTGGTTTCCTTCTGCCATCAGCAGCTGCCCGCCGCCTGTGCTGCCTCTCGGAAAGGAGGAAATCAGCAGATCTGGTTCCTCAGGCTCAGACCAGCAGGTCTGAAGGTCTCCAACTGATGATGAACTTACCACGTTCCCCCAGCCATTGGTTAATTTTACCCATCAGCAAACGAGGCTGCAGGAATTTCTAACCCAGCCCTTGCCCCCCAGTTGCTGGTCACGCTCCACCCAGCTAAAATAGCTGCCAAAGGGTTGAGAGCACAGAGGCTTTTTGGGGCTGGAGGAGGCTGAAATAGCTGTATTTCCTCCCCCGGGGACCTTATGAGAGTGTCTGGTCCCCAGCACTCCCAAGGCCCTTCTCCACTCCTTGCCTGCTCGGTGTCTCCCAGGGATGTGCTGATGGACCCCCAGGGTGCAGCTCCCCGACCTAAGCCATCTCCCATCGCGGCACTGCTTCCCCAGCTCTGCCCTCCCCTCATCTTGGGGACCCCAGACGTGGGTCAGTCACCCACAGCATCCCCCTGCACCCGGGCTGTCACCCAGTCTTTGCTCTGCACTGACCACTGAGGGTGCATTGCCACCGCCACCCCCGGGAGCCAGGCTCCCCACTGCCCCACGGGACACGGGGTGCAGCTTTTCCAGTAACTCTGCCAGTATCGGTGAGCGCAGGGGAGCGGGAGCTGGGGGCTCGGGGGGCAGCAGCACTGCTGGCCCAGGGACAGGGGGAAGGGCCCTTGTCGGGCGGCGCAGCTCGGGAGCTGTGAAAGCGCTGATATTTCTTATCACACCTTGCAGCAACTTCCCCTCCTCGTCTGTGGTCGCAGCGCTCACTGCTCACAGGGGAAGTGGTGGCTGGGACGGCTGCCTTCGGCCTCTGCCTTGTTTAAAGGAGACGAACTCCTGCCGGTGGCCGGGCCAGTGGACCCAGCTCCGTGCTGGGGGCAGGTGGTGCCTGCTGCCCAGCCATGCCCACGTGGCTGCATCCATCCATCCATGTGGGCCTGAGAGCTATGCTTGGGGAGGAGGAAAAGGAAGGGGGTTGTCTCATCCAAAGTCGCTCTGAATCCATTCTGCTGTTCTGGGGCCGGTGGGAAAGGGTGTGCTAGCTGCTGGGTCCACAGCCTCAGTGGCACAGACAGCCAGTAGCATCTCTTGGCCACCATTCTGCCAGACCCCAACAGAGCTATTGTGCTTCAGTTGTGCCGCTGTTAATGCTGAAGCCTGATGACTGCGTTCCCAACACAAGCCACCTCTGAGGACAGGGGACAGAGGTGCAGAGATGGGCACAGCTTGCTCTGCTTTGCAGCACAAGGGGGTGGCCTCAAAAAAGGCCCCTGGGGTCCCACCTGGCGATGGTCCTGGAGAGCACAGGGAGAGTTGCTGCTGCACCAAAAGAATCAAGGGTGCCAAAATCAGCTCCTGTGAGCTTTTTGGATGGGCAGAGCATTGATCAGCAGCACCTTGTAGGGCACAAGAGGGCACATGGGAGAACTGCAGCACCTGTGGCATGGCCAGGTGCCCACTTCTGCGCCCGAAAGAGAGGGGCTGCAGAGCCCACAGGGGTTGGGATGAACTCCCATTTATCACGGGGCAGCAGGATGCCGGCGCTGGGGGAAATGCTGGGGGGGGGAGGGGGGCTCCCTGTGTGCTCCCAGCCTGACCCTGCTCCCCTGGGAAGCGCCGCTGCCCCCGGGGCCGGGGTTGGAGCGAGGCCGTTAAAAGTGAGTCAACTAGAAACTGGCGGGTGAAACAGGCGGCGGGCGGGAGGCAAATGAGAGCGCGAAGGGAAACCTCAAAAAGCCAAAGTGACGCGGCAGGGCGGGCGCGGGGGGACACAGGGGTTAACGCGAGCGCCTCGCTTTGCCCATATATAGACAAATTGTGGCCCGTCTGCGCCAATGACGGGCGCGGGACCGTTGGGCTGGCGCCAGCAGGGCACAAAGTGCCCCATCATTTTCCACGTCACCTGCTGCAACCGGGCTTGCAGGTGGGGGAAGAGGAGGTCACACGTTGCCCCCAGAGAGCCCCCCCCATGGCACCCAGTGCTGGCACTGTGACAGCACAGATGGGTGACTCCTGTTTTCTCCCTTTCCTGCCTTAATCCAAGGGTTGCACAACTTCCTGGCGTGCTCAGCGCCAGGGTGGGCCAATTTGGGGTGGAGGATGCTCTGGAATGTAGCCCGACAGTGATACAGGGAATGGGGGATGAGAGCTGCCCCACCAGGCTGTGGACCTCCCAGGGCAGGCCAACCTCAGGAGAGGTAGGACTGAAGTCTGTGGTGACAGCCCCTCCTTCACTAGCAGTCTCTGCCCACCCCAGAACAAGGTGTGGGGACACCTGAGCCTCTCCCGGGCCCAGAGACCCCAAGGAGCAGGGACAGACACCCTGAGCTGCCAGGAAGCACTTCCTAAACCTGGCATTGATGGCACATTTTGAGAACGGCTAGGCCAGGTACTTCTGGGCCAGTACTATCAGAGCCCCCAGCCTGGTTGAGGGGCTGGACCCTGTGGCCATCGGAGCGTGCTGACACCCTGCTGGGTGTCACCCCATCACAGGCTGGGTTGTTTGGGGACCCACTGCAAGAGGTGCGATGTCCTCATCCGGTTCATGCCTCAGGGCTCTGGGGGGCCCAGCAGCTGGATCGCTAAGCTGCTTCTCTGTGACTCCCTGTACAGGAGGACCATTCCCATGACAGGGACAAAGCCCCTTCCAGCCCATCATGGGCTTTGGGCAGAGCCTGGGTGATGCACAACTGGCCAGGAAGAGAAAGGACAAGTGCCACCTGGGATGCAGCAGGAGATCCAGGAGAGCTGGGAATGGGGTGGGTACTGTCAGGTTCCCAAATTCCTGCTGTGATTTCAGCTGTGGTCTCACTTTGCCATTTGTCTTAAGGAAATGTGCCTTCAGCAGTCACACTGACCTCCACCATCAGGGTGAGAACTCCCTCTGCCCCAGAAGCCCTTGGTGTTGCCCCTTTCCGTGATGCAGAGCTGCCGGAGCAGACCGGGGAGGTGAGTGGTCTCAGCCCAGAGGAGGTTTGGACACAGCTTCATGTGTCCTTACAGCTACCAAAAGCCCAACTCTGTGAGCAGATTTGTCAGGGTTTAGAGGGGTCCACTGTGAAGCACCTGATGGCTTCTTTGCAAACAGCACCAGGCCTGGAAGGGGTGGCAGTACCTTCTTTTCCAGGCCCTTCTTCAGGAAGTGATGGCCCACCAGCCTGCCTCTTCAGCTCAAAGCAGGGCCTCCTTCCAGTGCAACTCCCGAGGGACAAACACGCAGGGGACCCATCATACATCAGAGCTCCCCATTTTTCCTGCAGATCCCCTCAGCAGGGAACACGTCCCAGTTCCTCACCCACCCACTTCCATCGCCAGTGCACCAGGAATCCCCTGGGAGGGCACACATGGCAGCCCTGCCTCCTTTCTGCCTGCACCTCTGAAACCTGCACCATCCCCGCTGCAGCTCGTCCAAACAGCTGCTGCCAGAACCTGCCCATGGGCCCCCTCCTCTCCCCACCACATCAGACACAGTGGCTTCTCCTCACAGGCCCTGACCCAGAGGTGATGGGCATGATGGGCCACCTGTTAACGGTGGGCACTGTGGCTTTGCCATCCTTGCTCCAGCAGTGGTTCACGCCATGGGTACCAGGAGGATACCTCAGGTCACTTCCCCCGGCACCTCCACCCTGCCAAGGTCTCCTCAGCCAGTTTCCAAGCAAAAAGAGTTTAAAGCTGGGGTTTGGGGGTTTTTAACCTCCCTGCCAGCACATACTACCAAGGGTCTCTGCACCCCTGCAGTAGGTAACCAGCCCCCCCAGGCATACGGGGACGGCCGAGAGGCACCTGGGGAAGTCCAAGTCCACAGGCTGGAAGGCAGCGAGGCAGCAAGTGAAAGTGGATTTAGGGTAAAGCCTCCCTGATGCTGCTGCCACCGGCCCGGGGCAGCAATTCTGCCCCTTGCCCTTCTCACCAGCACCAAGGTGACAGAGGGGGACGATGCCATGCGCACAGAGCATCCACAGGGGCCAAAACGGGGGGAGGGAGAGGGCTCAACCTATCTCACTCCCAGCCTCCCTTGGCCGGAGCCTGACACACTCTAACACCCAGCCCCCTTCACCTCAAGCCCAGTTTGCCCGGGCTACAAGACAAAGGCCAACGTGAGCGGCTTTCAGCCCCGGGCGGTGGGGAACGGGGTGCGTGGGCAGGTCCCCGTCCCTGGGGTGGCTCGGCCGGGCATTTCCCAGCGCCACCGGCAGCTGCAGCACGTAGAAACACCGCGTGCTCTGCGGTTTTGGAAAGTCACTTTTCTCGCCCAGAGGGAGAGCTGGGGTATCGGTTCTCAAAACCCGCACAAAGAAATCCACTGGCTCGTGGTTCCTGCCCTGTCCCTGTCCCCCCCCGCTGCTGCCCCCAGCGCTGCCAGCCTGCTTCGAGTGCCAAACCTGCAGGATTTTTAGGTCTGGCTGAAATATTTTAGCGTCATTTGGTGCAGGGGGAGGAGCCATCTTAAAGTGACTCAGATCTACAGCTCCCTGCCGGGTTGACGCTTTCTTTCCCGATTACAGCCTGGGCCGCCACTGCCGCACATTTTTTCTCCAATTTTTTCAACGTGAGAGCTCCCTGACCTACTTTTCTCAGCAAATAAAGCTCTGCATCTGCTTACTTTTTGCCACTACAAAACCCTGGCAGCTCCAGGGCTGGAGTCTAACTGAAATGCTCCTTTCAGGTGCTTTGCAAAGGTCCAATGCTCAGCTCCAGCAGCCCAGGAGCGTCGTGGGGTCGTGGGGGTGAGGGTGTCGGGGGAGGGGGGGTGAGCGAGCTGGTGGGGAAGCATCTCACCGGGTCAGCCCAAGTGGAGGCAGCAGGTTCTGGAAGTGCTGTGAGCTGCTGCAGGCAGAGGAGGTGCAGCTTGGAGAGACCACTGGCATTCGGCCCCCTGGCCTCGCCGTTCTGGCTCCCTTGCACCCGCGCTGCAGCTTCTACCGGTGTTAACTCTGCATAACCCAGAGTGGCTGCACTTCTTTGCAAAGGGGTGAGGTCCCTTGGGTGCTCACAACCCCCCCCTTGCTTTCCCCAAGAGGCACAGTGACAACACACACTGCTCCCTGGGGACGATTTCCTAAGCCAAGATCCTGGTGCCAGGCAGTGACTGTGTTACTCCTGCTTCCCAAGTCGGGGGGCACACAGGAACCCCCCCGTGCCCGCAACCCACACCCAGGGCTGGCTGAACCTCCTCTGCACTGTGGGGCCAGGGCCTGAGACTGAGAAGGGGATCCTGATGCACCTCCAGCATGGCCAGCCCTATCCCTGGAGCCAGGGAAGGAGGACGCAAACTGGGAAATCGGTAGGGAGCAAAAGGTGCTGTGAAATGCAGTGGAAAAAGGAGATGTGCCTCAGGTCCTTCTCCAGCAGCTTCAGCTCAGCCCCGCTCCACAAAGCCGTGCTGCCACCCGGTGGCACCGGGAGGGGGAGGTTTCCAGATCGGAACACGGTCAGGGTGGTTGTCCTCTCTCATCCCTACCACCCTTCCAACCCAGCTGGAGCCAAAACCTCACTTTGCAGACACGTCTCCCTCTGGCCAGAGGAAGAGTTGCCCAGCTTGTCCTCCTTGATCCCTTTCAATCTGGACCTTCTCTCAGCTCTTGTGAACCTCACATGGCTGCCCAGGCTGCAGCTTTCCAGGACTGCTCCCCAGGGGACAACAGCTCCCCACAGCACAGACAGGACAAACCCATCCTCCAGGGCCTGCAGGTCCATGGCCAAGATGTCCAAACGTGAACACTCTGCAACCAGGCTGCCGGGACAGTCACACCACTTACCCACAGACCTGACCTACCCAGGTCTTTCCAAGGTACATCTCCTGCCTGGTCTCTGCAACCAAGGGAGCCTGGAGGGTAATTATCAGGTAACTCAAGTGCTTTGGGCATTCACCAGGGATGTGTGAAAGCCATGACCAACTCCCTCCTCTGCCTGAGGACATGACCTGCTGCTCCATCTTCCCAAGAGGGTTAGAAGCACTCTCAGATCTTCCCACTAAAGGTGATCTGTACCTGGATGCATCTGCTAGAGCCCACCACCAACTTGACTTGGTCTGGTCTGCACCCAGCAAATGCTCTTGACTTCGGCATCATGTCTTCAAGTCCCCAAGAGAAACGTGGTTGAAGACCTCTTTTCTCTGCCATGTTTTATCTCACCATCGTGCAGCCTCCCCTGTGCTTTCTGCAGCCTTCTCCAGTCGCACGCAAGTTCCGAAGCCCTGCAGGGAGCCGTGTTCCGCCTGACCCACAGCACTTGGGACTTTTTGGGGCCAGCTGGACAAAGCAGAGCAGGACATAGGGCACACTGCCTCCATGCTCCTGCCAGCATGGCTCCCCAGCAGCAAGGCATTCCCTTTGCTGCAGCTGCTTTCACCCCAGACCAAACACAGTTTTGGGGCTATATTGGTTTTCTACTATTTGTCTAAAGAAAACAAGAATCAGGCTTTCCTACTGCAGCATTATTTTGGAAAACCCAAAATGCATAGTTCACAGAGTTACTAATCTAGGATTCTGCTCTTGGACAAGGTACCTTTGTGATTGGTGGCTGCTACTGAACTGGAACAGAAGAAACGAACTAGGAGCCATCAGCTCAGGAGACCAAATCTCTCAGGAGCCCACACAAGGCAGATCCTGGCCAAGCTGACACTCAGGACATGCACAGTGACAGCCAGACCTCTACAGACATGAAGCTGGTTGGGTGTTTCCACCCATTTCTCCATTTCCCCCCCCCTCCATAAGGCCCAGAGCTGTCTCCCAGTCACACCAGCAACGGGCTCATCTCGCTCTGCCTGCCCTGGAAGCCAGGGACAGCCACATGAAGGTCCTTCGAGGCTGCTTCCATGTCCCTTGCAGGCCCAGGGCACCATGACCTCCAGATAACTACCTCCACGTGGAATACTTAACATCACCTTACCTATTCCATCCAGCCATGAGATGCGAGGCAAAAATCACCTGTCTGCTTGTTCCTACAGTGAAGGACACCACAGTTCAGGAAGGACAGGGTCCTCTTTTGAGGCAGGAATGTGGTCCATGGCATAATGGACCACAGATGACACCAAGTTAAGCAGGAATGTTGATTCACATGAGGATAGGGAAGCTCTACAGAGAGACTTAGATTGGATCATTGGGC
>JAOQGH010000006.1:630906-678891 GCA_025769975.1 Gallinago jamesoni
CCCCCCCCCCCCCCCCCCCCCCCCCCCCCCCCCCCCCCCCCCCCCCCCCCCCCCCCCCACCTAAGTTCTTGACTTTTCTCTTTCCATCATCAAACTGCTAAAGGCAGAAAAATTCCTTCGCAGGATCATTTCAGGTATCAGGAAGATAAGGCTGGGTGATGGATGTGGGCTCTTCTCTGCATTTGTTATGGGTGCTTTCGCTGGGAATTTTTGCTGTGTCTTGGGGCAATGAGGGAGGGAGGAAGGAGAGAAGCAGGACCTATGTGAAGGCAAGGGTTTTCCATGACTCCTGTGACAGGGGCATCTCAGGTCTGAAATATGCTCAACAAATGAGTTGCTTTTAACAGGGCTGGCCACCACACCTATTTTGAGGGTAGGTGGAGGAGTTAGAGGATGAGTGAGAGATTTGTTCACGTTAACAGATGGGAGGGTGGATTCTTTGCAATGGAAAGAATCTGACCCAGTTCCCTCGGAAATGCTGACATTGTCCCTGTGTCTTCACTTCTCCTGCTGCTGTTGGCAAAATGCAGCAAATGGATTTTGTTGGAGAGCTGTTGGTTTCCAAGGAAGTCAGAAGAAGCACCTTGCAGGGCAGACCTGTGAGTGGTGAGATGGAGAATAGCTTGTTCCTGTGTCTGAAATAAGAATGGAAAAGGTAAATTAAGAAGTCTGGCTTTTGACCTAAGTGAGGAAATGAATTCAAGAGCTACCAGGCCACAGAAAGTAATTTCTGCAGCTTTTGGTCTCGAAGGCTTGTTTATTTCTGAAGTGTTTAGCAAAACCTTCTGTGGCATGAACATGCCAAAATAGCAGCTTGCACTCACTCCGCGAGCCCTCCAGCTGGTGACTCCCAGGACCAGCTTCTGAGTAAGCCAGTCCACGCAGACAGATGCCAAGGGATGAAGATGGGCTGCCTGTGCCTTCAAAGGAGAAGGACACCTGGAGAACACGGCTCTGTGTTTGTGGGACCATCGCAACGTGGGAACATGTGAGGAGACCACAAGTGTCACATTGCTTATTTGCAGTGTGCATCTTGGCGTGGGCTGTGCAGGGCAGGGCTGGTCATCACGCATTGCCTGTGCAGAGAGCAAGGTGTCAGCTCCTCTGCAACTGGTACGCTGAACATCCTTGTCCACTCCACCTCTCCAGTAAGCAAACAGGCCAGTGTTTTATTAAACTGAGTGTTCGTGGACATCTTGGGCCTCCTCTTCAGATCCTGCATTTCAAAGAAGAGGAAAAAGAAGAGTGTGAGCTACAACTGGCTGAACGGTCATGGACTCTGCAGCTGCCGGGGCCTTGACTGTGCCATACAGAGAACAGATGCTGCAGTGAAAACCACCAAGTTGCTCCCAGTATTTTGGAGGGACTTTTCTGGCCAGTTTATTCTTCTAAGTTAGAGCACAATAAAATGTAAAGATAAGATGTCAAGCTACTCTTCAAATATTTCAGATGATACAGGGTAAGGACATGGTGCAACCCAGGATTCACGTTGCTACTAGGTGTTTGCTTTTGAGTCTTTTTCATGTTTGCACCTTGAAGAAAATCTGTACAGCCATTTTAAAAATTATTAGCAACAGAAAATAACACTGATTCATATTCACACAGGGCCTTCCAGGGACCGGGGACGACAACATCAGAAACTCCAGACCACAAAAGCAGTCTCCAAGTGATGTGTGTGTGCAACAAAGGCGTGGCATGTGCATTTCATGCTGTTCAAGAGGTTGCATAAGTTGCTTTCCAGTCTCAAACAAGCCAAACCCAAAGAGTGGTGGTCGGCCACAAAGGCCAGTGCCTCGTGCCCAGCAAGGACTGCAGCTTGAGCTTTTCACCAGCCCCCTCCTGCCCAGTTAATTATTGACAGGCAAGTGCCACATACTTTACATTGAAACACTGAACATAAGGGCTACCTAGAAATGCTTCACCCTGCCTTACTGCTTCACTCTCTCTCCAAGTGCCTGTTGACGCGGACAGCATGGTCCCCTTTCCAGATGTATCACCAGAGACATATCCCTACACAGAGCTCTCACGCAGGGCCAGCATAGTCCAGTAAAGGCATACATGCATTATTTTTCACATTTCCCTTTTCCTAAATGTTCCTGAGATCAAAAGGAAACAAATGCCCGTGTAGATATTCAGAGAGAGCAATTCAAAACAACTTTTCAAAACAGTCACAGCAAATTCTTCTTTGTTATAAATCACCAGCTATAAGAACAGGGCCTCTGAAAATTAAATATATAGGAAGAATGAGATTCTCCTTTGAAAAGGTATCGAACTGATGTGGGAAAATTAATGCACAGATGGAGTGTTACACGTGTGCAGGCATGGCCAAAGTACTAGAACACAGAGTCTGAGTGTATCTGGCATTTGTGTCACTGGTACATTGAATAAGCCATCACCAACTGCTTCTCTTGTACATGAGCTTCTGTGCAACACAAAAGAGACAGCTTTTTGTACAGCTGTCCATCACAGTGCTTCCATCACATGCTTCCACCACTCTTATCAGTCAGATGCCTTGAGTCTCAAATAGCATTATTATAGTCTTTTCTTGAAAACTGTGCCTGTGTGAGTGTTCCCTGTTACACAAATGGAAAGGAAGTTTAAAAAAAGGTGTTGAATTAGGAGAGGAAGTAGAGCCTCAGCTGCTGAATTGGCCATCAAGACCCACACAGGCCGGCGACCTGAAGGAGCACACCTTAGTGACACAACAGGAATCTTGTTCTTTGGGTTTTAGCGGTGGTCTTTCCCCCCCTCTCTAGTAAAACATCAAAGAAATGACATGAAAGGGAATGGCTGAGAGGATGAGCAGGAGATGGAGGAGCAGGGGAGGATGCTGGAGGAGGTGAGAGTTCCTAGAGAGAGAAATCAAGAGATTTCATCACCCTGTTCTGGGACAAGATCCGTGCACACTGGGGTGGTTTAGGAAACCATCTAGCTGTAACTCACTGCCGGTTGTCTGACTTCTCTCAAAAGGATCCATTTGGCATTGCTTGAGGATTGATTCTTTGGTGAAACAACTCCTGGGTCTCCGAGGCAAGAGAGGCAGGGATGTGTCTATGCAAACCCCACCAAGAAAAGCTGGTGGAGGTGCTCAAGGAAGCAGCATAAGCTCCAAGATCATGCAGGCATCTCTGGCATCATCTGCAGTGCCCTGCCAATGGCTGCAGGCAGCGTTGAGCCCTGCAATGCCAGTGCATGGTACTGCCCACAGAAGGGGAGTCTTGCCAGGGGTTTGGACAAGGTTCATCCTTTGCTGACAGCCGGACAAGGGAGGCACACCACTGGTGGGTGCTGCATCCCTCAGGAGCACTGCCAGCTTCTGGAAACCCCGGTTGAGGGAATTCCTGAGCCAGTGGGGTATTTGCATCTCCACATTTGATAGCTCTTGATCTAGGCTCTTGAACCCATTTTACTTCTGGCACCTACAACCCCTGGGCAACGAGCACCAGTTTCATTACACACTGTGTGCTACCTTATTGGGTGTTTTAAAGCTTCTGCTTCCCATTTGATGCTACCACTTATTTTGTTATAAGCACCAGTGAGTCTCTTTTATCTGCTTGCTCTCCTAATTTCGTATCCTCTCTTTCATTTCCCCTGCTAATCTTTTTCCAATGTGAAAGTCTCTGTATTCTTTCTGTTTTCTCAGAAAAAACTTGTTGTGATTGTACTTGATACCTTTCTGCACTTCTCCCAAGTCTGCTATATCCGTTTTTGAGAAGGGGTGGTCAGTGGCGGATGGTGGCTGAGAAAGCATCACAGACTCACTCATAAGGGCACTTTCTGTTCCCAGCTAGCTCCTAATCATAATTTGATTTTTACTTAGAAGCAGTTCTCCTTGTATATGGCATTTTGTGCCATTTGGCATTTTGATCATGGGATTCCATCCACCACTCCATTGCCCAATAACTCAGCAACGGGACATCCTTCTGTAATGCTTTGTGAACAGTTTCAAAGCTGAGAATGCTGAAGGATTTTGTCTTTTATAAATGTTGCCATCTCTGCTCCTTGTCCAGGATATTTGTGTGAAAGGTACAGACAGTTGGAGAACTCCACTTTCCTCCTTCTTCGAGTAACCTTCCTCCATTAAGACTGATCTGCGCTTTGTCTCCCGCTTTTTAGCAGGTTACTTACCTATGAGAGCACCTTCCCTTTTATGCTTCAAGAGCTTCATTCCCCTAAAAGATCTGTGAAGTGTTATCTCTCTCTACAGAATTTGTGTTGCCTCCTCCCCTGGTTTTCACATTTATCCATGTGCCTACAAGTCAGACCCTGTATTTGAATTTCTCACAATTTGCTTGGCAGGAAAGTCAGGCTCATCTTTCTGTGGCTTCTGTTATTTTAAGCTGATATGGCCCTCAGCTCTTCCTTCTGGCTCTGGACATGGGTAACAGAGTGCAGCTCGTGTTCATGATTTATCAGTTTCATGCTTGAGCCCCTGCCCAGTGCCCAGGTGAGCGAGCTGTAGCCTTGGTAATTAGTTACTACCCACTTTATTGATGAGCTTCAGAAACGCTCAAATGGGTGATTTATGAGGGATCCTCTGCTCCATGCCCTGAACTAGTGCCAGGGTGAGAACCTCCTCAAGCACTTCCAAGCTGATCACTAATGCAATAAATTCAGTTTGCTCTTCTGCTATGCAGTTACAGCCCTTGAACATCCCTCTTAGACCTGCGTTACTCCCTGGACCTGCAGAGCCTCTGGCAGCCTTCTGATGCAGCTGAAAACTTTTGCATTAATAGTCTCTCTTTTTTTTCACAAGTTGTTCACAGAAATCTTTCCTGGCCTGCCTCACCGTGGCTCTGTACATAGCTTTGCATCCAGCTTTTTTCTGATTTCTTTGTCTGGCCACACCTTTGCTTTGGAAGAACAGCTTCTTGCTTCTAATTGTCCTCTCTGCTGCTTGCAGAGAGGCAGCCCCAGCCTTTCTGGGGCTGTGAATGATCCCTGTGCACAAAAGCATCTTATTCTTTGACCGCTACTTTTAGTATTACTTGAAGAAGATTCTCATGTATATGTAGGATCCTCTTTTGCAGCCTGTGCTAATGTTCGGTGTTATAACCCTAATACCATACTCCTCCATACTTAGGTGCAATTGGGGATTTTTATGTTATTTGTATTTGTATTTTACACTCTCGTTAACACAGAGTGTCCCACCCATGCCACCAGAAGAGACACACTCTTCTCCTCTCTCTGATTTCACCTGGGAATTACAGGGTCCCACTGTTTGGCTTTTTTTTTTTTTTTTTTAAACTGGGTTTCTGAAATGTTTATGTCAAAACTCTAATTTACAGCTGGCATCCACTATATTCTAATTCATCCACTTATATTTTTAGCTTTACAACATTTAGCTAGAGGCATATATGCATTTCTCCTTGGTATTCTTGTCTGGGTTTTTATGTCCTGCTTACATGAGACTGTCTACTGGGATTGTTCTTTGCTCTTTTTACTTGTTGTCCATTGATTTATGTCCAGTCCTTTTCTAAGATAAAGAACTGATGTGATTATATCTCAGAGTTGTGTCATGCCAACCAACGTGCTTTCAGCTTGATGGCTTTTCTGCACAAGCCCTGCATGAGCTCATGCTCTCTTCCACTGTCCTCAGTTTCTAATTAAGTTAAATCCTTCCTTTCTATGTATTTTCTCAGTCTTACAAGGAGACTCTGGCCATTTGGCTGGTCCTGGAAGCATCCACAGAAGCTACTGCAATCAAATAGACACAGAGTCACACCACTTTCAAACACATTGGTCCTTCTGGCTCCTGGCAAAGGGAAGTAAGAGGAAGGGAAGGTATGTTGTCTTTGGCAAAGCTTGCTGGCAGTGCTTGGGGAGCCTTTTCCCATCACGCCAACAGGAGGTGGGCACAGATCTGGGCTGCTGGGTCATCTTCCTGGGCCCATCACAGCCTGGGCCCTTTCAGGGCCCTGGGCACTGCAGCACCCAGCACCCTGTGTTAGGTGCACAGATCCTGCTTCAGTGCCTTGGGAAGTCCTCCCAGCTTCTTTTTGAAATGGGAGCTCAAAGCGGCTCCTGAGCAGCCTGCCCTCACAGCTGGAGGGCTCTCTCCAGGGGGAGGTCTCCTGCTGTGGTCGTGGGAGGGCTGTGTCCTGGTGATATCGCTGCCCACCACTTCCAGCTCAGGGGACATCAACACTCAGAGCTACCAACCAAGCAGAGAGACGTCTCTGTGCTGCTGCCTCCTTAACTCTTGAAATGGCAGCATCCCTCTGGGCCCTTTGAAGAACCTCTCAGATCACCTATCTGCAGTGTCAGGCACTTCTGCGCCTGGGAAAAAAAAAAAAAAAAATTGTTCCTGGGAGTCTGGGAGCGCCACAGGCAGCCAGCAGTGAGCCCATCAGCCTCTCCCCCTTCCCTGCTGCTTCCCCGGCGGGTGCTGCACCTCCTGGAGCCTGGGTGCGGTGTGGGGCTGGATAGACGAGCATGGAGAGGAAGTGATTATCTCCCTGGCACAATAGGCACGGTGAGTCACAGGTTTAAGGCCAGCATTTTAACAGAAATTAGGCAGGTAGGTCTGTATTTGGTACCTAAATCAAAACGATTTGCCGGAGGAGTTGCAGTGAGTCAGTGGCAGGGCGAGGAAGGCAGCCAGGCTCTGATTGGAGCCAGCACCTGCCCGTGCTGACTCGCAGGCTGCTGCGTTCAGAGGAGACAGAGGGAGCAAGACCTGGGAGCTAAACTCAGTTAGGTTCTTTCAGACAACCTCATCTCAAACGTGTTTTCCCTCTCTGTGCAGCAGTTAGGCAAAGGGCCAAGCTTTAATTACAACTGATTTCCAAAAGACACTAAAAAGCAACTCCCACGCAACAGAGGCAGGTAAGAAATCAAGGATGCACATATCCATAAACTCATTTAGTCTGTTCTAGTGCTACCACCGGCCACACACACTTCCTTCCTTATTGATTCCAGCTAGCTGCGGTTGGCTGAAACAACTAGAGCCCAATAAGCCTTAACAACAATGACTGCCAGTAAGACATCCAGACTGATGTAAGGACTCAGAAACGTGGTCCCACCCCTTCCTTTGGGAGATATTCCAGTTGCTAGAGATATTTAGTTAAAAACAGCCACCTTATTTCTCATTTGCGTTATTTTAGGATGAGACTGCAGGGTTTGGTGCACTCGTTAACAGACTTGCTAATCGTTCAGGTCATCATCTCCAGACAGGTGAGCTCTGAAACACTTCTGTTGTCAGTGATCCTGTAGGGAACCCGTGGAGAAGGTACCAGGTCTACTGGCAGCCAGAGTACCTCCAGCAAACCACTCCCATTCACCTGCTTGCTGCAAGAAAAGGCCAACTCCAGACTTACCCTGACCGCCCTGCTGAGCTGGGCAGTGAAGGTGAAGACTCAGACTGTGTCTGGGGATGCCCGCCCCTGAGAAATCGGCAGGAACTGTGCGGTTTCCCTCCCGTCCTGACATCCACTCCTCCTCTTTTTTCAGCTCTGAGCCGGACTGTGGCACTAAACACTTCCAGAGTGGCTGAGAGCCAGAGCCAGAGGGCAGGGTGGCGCTTGGGATCAGGGGCTGGACTTCGGGCAAGCAGCGGTAGCCAGCAGGATGGCGGTGAGCATGGCAGGCTTTGAGCAAGGCTGAGTCCTCGGGCAGGAGAGTGGGGTCGGGCTCGAGGGGACACTTTCTTTTCCTTCGGTGATGACGGCTCTGTAAGCTGTGTCTTGGGGGCAGTGGGGCAGAGGATGCACCAGCTGCTCCTGACTGTCTATTGGCATCTACACTGAAGTCCAACCTGTTTGGAGAAGTGGAGGGGACATGAGGGGGCTCCCGGCCTTGCTGGGGACAGGCTGGCTGTCCTGCCGGAGCTGCCTCAGGTGGCACAGTGCTGCTTTCCAGAGGCTGATGAGAGTGATGGCTTTTCTCAGTCCTCTTTTGTGTTCGAGTACTGTGGAAGCCAACCTTGGCCCCAGAGTATCGGGACTTGCGCTGCCCAGGCCCCTGCCCAGCCGGCCCGGGTGGACACTCCACGTCTCTCCTGTAGTGGTGGTGCTGGTGGTGGTGGTAGTGGACGTGGCTGAGCACCTGGGGATTGGCTGAAGCAGCACCTTCAGGCACTATCAGGTCCAAAGACCTGGGCCGCGTCTCCCTCAGCAGCCGTGGCTGCTCCTGGCCATTGTCTGTGGCGGGTCCCTCCAAGCTGCAGTACACGAAGGGGTCGTAGTCACTGCTGAGGGAGCTGCGGAAGGTGGAGCAGCTGCCATGAATGCCCTGCAGACTGACATCTGTGCAGTTCAACATGGAGTCACTGGAGGAACCGTGGCAGGGCCCCGAGCTAGAGTCGCTGCCCGGCCCGTCCGCCAGGTACCCGCTGTGCTCGGTGAGATAGCTCTCCCCGGAGCCGCTGCTGTTGTGCTGGTGTCCATGGCCACCCCCCCGGCGCAGGGCGGGCACACGGTGCTGCTTCTGGGCCAGGGCTGCCTTTGGCCCCAGGCAGGGGGGCTGGGGCTCCAGAGAACAAGTCCTGTGGGGTGGCAGCGTCTGCCCACACGTTGAGGGGTTGGGATGCTGCTGGCCCAGTAAGCCTGCAGCCAGGGGGGACGGGTGGCCACAGGCAAGCAGGGAGGTGGCTGGCCTGTAGGGCATGTAGTGGATGGTGCCAAAATCCAGCTGGGAGAGCTCTGGAGAGTGGAAGAAGGGGTTGCCATGGGCTGGTTCCGGGGGAAAGCTCCTGAAGTTCCTCTGAGGATATGCATGTGGGATGTGGTAAAGGGCATGTCCCGGGTGCTGGCGGAAAAGGTGGAGACGCCGTCCGGGCTCCATGTCCCGAGGGGCCAGCCTGGAGCCAGCAGCCATGGCCTGGTCCACCGAGTCTCTGGCTGCAGAGAGAGAAGGGAGCATCCAGCATAGGTCCTATGTCCTCTGCCCCAGCACCGGCGAGCCTCTGCCACACAACCACATCCTACCCATGCCCTGCAGGTCCTCACTGCAAACTGGCTCGGTGTCCCTGCACACTCAGCACCCTCCCTGCTGCCCTGACCCTCGCATCCCACCTCCCTTCCCCGCAGGTCCCAGGACCGGAAAGCCCTCCTCTGGTGCAGGTCCCAGCCCCTGGCTGTGTGCTGTGGGGGCTCACACACGTGTGGACACCTCTCCGTGCACACACCACCGTGCACACCCACGTGCACAGACACATGCTGCTGTGGACGCACTGACTGGATGCATCACCAAGGGTATACGGGCCTCCTGGGCACAACCCCATCCCCCATCCCCGTCCCTGGCCAGGAAACGCTGTGTCTGAGCCCTACCAAGAATATTGAACATGCAAAGAGGACACGTATGGTGCTGCTGGAGCCAGGGATCAACGCATTCCCGGTGAAACTCATGGGAGCACGAGATGATTCGCAGTTCCTAGAGAGAGGTGGAGAGAAGAGGAGGAGTGTGAGCAAGGAGAGTTATGTGCCAAGACCTGGATGGGTCCTTCTCAGAAACAGGCTTTGTAGGATGGAAAGATGTCTAACGCAAACGCAGCCCAGCTCTGCCTGGAGGAGGCTGTGCTGCAGCCTGGCAGCTCTGGTTCTGCTCGCCTCCGTCCAGGTCTCCATCCAGAGAGGCACTAGTCCTTGGGAATAGGGAGGTCAGGCTGAGTGCTTTGGAGAAGCCAGTGCCACTTTTGCCTCATTATTTCAACATGGACTTATCACGGACATTTTACCCTCCAGCAGTAGCTGAAGACCTGTCCTCAGGGAATCTGAGTCTGCAGGCAAGTGACTTCAGCAGGGGCAGGGCTTTTTTATCCAATGAGCAAGCAGACCTCCATCGATGCCAGTCCTTTCCCAGCCTTTTTCCAGCCCTCAGGAATTGCTGGATGAAACATCCCAAGGGCCTCCTGCCTCTGCCAGACTTCTCAGCTCCCACAGCACTGCAGCTGGGAAGCCCAGAGCTGTGACTAACCTGCAGCCCTGCCGCAGCCTACCTGACCGTCGCTGAACTCCTCCAGGCAGATGGCACAGACTGGGGCTGAGCTGCAGCTGCTGGCCGAGTCCCACCGTGACGCTGGCCAGCCTCTGGCCTGGTACTTGCGCGTGGCCAGCTGCCCAATGGCCTGCATGGTCTGCTGCTGCACGGAGTCCTGCCGGTGAGAAAGGAGGCTTTAAGGAGAGGCTCAGCCTTACGTTGCCATACTTCTCACTGCCCTTTCACTTCCCAAGCGGTATTATCAGGAATGTGGGGGCAATGCTCATTTCCTGAGGTGGCTTTCTGTCTAACCTGGCTTAGCTTTGTCACCGGCAGGAGACATCTGGCACTGGACTTTCAAAATCACTCAACACTGCTGAATTTTTGAGCCCCAAAGGTTTGTCTTTCTATAGAACCAATGGGGTATTCTCAAATCTGGAAATCCATCTGACTCTGGAGAGACGAATATTTAATTTGTTCATTTCTATTAAAAATACTAAATCTTCTACTCTTTGTCAATACAGACACCACTGCTAGAATCAAGGGCTTGTGGGCCAGCTCTGCAGCTCTGGGTGCTGGGACAAGTTCTAAAAGGCACTGGGGCTGAAGTGCTGGTGGGGTGGGAGGAGGAGAGCAAGGCCACCACAGCAGGGATGGTGCCAGCACATTTCAGGATCACTCCGCTCATCCCTGGGCTGCTCCTGCTCATCTGGCCACATCTTGAGTTCTCAGAGAGGCACATTTCCCCTCCCAAGCTGGGTCTGTTCCTGGACTCCTTGCACTTCTGTTTGCTCAGACACATTTGCCCCATGAGATTCCTACCTGAGTCCTGTTCAGCTGGCACTTTGTGCGGACAACAAAAATCAAAATGATGACGACCACAGTGCTGACCACCGTGAGAAGAATCCACACGTCGTAGTCTGGCTGTTGGATAACACAGGAAAAAAATTACTCTTGTGTGGCAGGGGTGGGAATTAGAGGCCAGGCAGGGGAATCCCCATCTCTTCCTGACTGTCAGCCTTTGAATAGATGATCCTTGGCCAAGCTCTACCTCCCTTGCTCTTTAAAGGTAAAAGAAAAAGGGTTCAGTATTTTCTGAACATTCCAGCAGGAATGGAATTTATCTGTCTTGCAGCTCTCAGCTCCCTACAGCCCATGATCTAAGGCAGTATGAGATGAGAAAATCAAGGCTTGGTCTCACCTGAACAGACAGGGAAACCCCTCACCTCACTCATGGTGTTTAAGCCAAAGAATCTACATAAGCTGAGTGCTTTTGAGCCTTTATTTGCAGCACATCATCTGAATGCTGCAGATAGGCAGCTCATGCAAAGGGCTGTGAACTCCATCCCTGGGGAGGAAAGCTCAGCATCTTTGGGAAAATCCTATTCCATGGCAGGGCAGCTTGAGAGGGAGGATACAGAAGGCAGTGGGAATGGTGTGTCTCACCCAAGCTGGTGGTTCCTTGACCTCTATCTTCACATGGGCCTCTCTGTTCTTGTTCACAACACCCATGAGAAGCTCAGCATCATGGCCCCTGATCAGAACCACAGGCTGACTCAGACCTCTGGGCTTTCTCAGCTGTAAAGAAACAAACACAGTGAGAGATGGCCCAGAACAGCCTGAAACAAGGACTATCCCGCCCCCCTGGGTTCGACTGATTCCTCTTGATGCTTCTTGCACACATTTTAGAGACTCACTGCTCCCCCAAACTTGCACTATCCCCGTATGATGAAATCAGATGGAAGCTCCTCATCTTTTACCAACTCTTTAGCATGGTTTTCTTCACTTACTCTGATGGTGCCTTCTCATGCACAACTGGGAGTGTCTCTTGTGCTCCTATTTCAAGCCCCTCTGCGAAAGTTCTTAGTCTCTCTTGTAACCACCGACAACGCTGCCGAGTGCTGCCTTTGCTATAGAAATGCTTCCTCTTCTCTTCCTGTGAGACCCATCAGTGTTCCCCTTCCCCCCTCCCTGTCACCTGCAGGACATTCTGTTTGTTTCTGATCATACCATTGGTTTTCCACCACAGTCCAGGCAGCCTGGCACAGGCTGGCTCAGCAAGTGTCCCGGTCTGCCCTTTCCTCCAGAGTGGCTTGAATCGGGGTGGCCATCGGATCCACCAACCACTTCCCACACCCTTACTGAGCATCCTCAGCATCACCTGGTGGGTCTGCACTCACTGCTGCATTTCTCTGGCATCAGAAATTAAGTTGTAAATGCATGAAAGTACCCCAAGGGATGGATCCAGCGAGCAGGAGTCAGCCCTGCGTCTGATAACCTCAGGCACCAGCTCCCCTGTCTGTCCTCTTATCTAATGCTGGATGCTTTTCATTATTCCTTGATATTTTTTTTTTTTTTTGGGGGGGGGGTGCTATTTCTTTCCAGAGATGACAGCAGCATTGGTGGAAGGGACCTCTGGAGGTCTCTAAACCAATGTTAAACTTGCAAGCAAGAATATCACCAACAGTGTAGCAGGGTGGCCGTGACTTTGGCTTGAAGACTCGAGAAATCACCTTTCCCCTAAGCTATACCAGGACTTCTGTACTAGATGGGACTGGGTAATCTGTGACTTCCCAAGAGGCAGTGTCCAGCTCCTGGCAGAGAAGCTCATTTGAGCAGACCATGTCCCATAAGAGCAGCAGGTGCCATTCACAGGCTGCTGGCCCCGGGGCTGAGCGGGGACCTGGAGGTGCCACAAAGTGAGCAACAGAGAAGTGCATGTCTGTGTGCACCTTGAGCTGGGTAGGAGCTAACGATCAAAGCCAGCCTGCAGGATCCTCCTGCGACTGCCTGGGACCTCCCGCTGCCTAGTGGTAGCTGATGGGTCCTGACCCAGGCACATTTTGGGCTGGGAGAAGGGCACTATGGTTTAGCT
This sequence comes from Gallinago jamesoni, assembly GCA_025769975.1. NCBI lineage: Eukaryota > Metazoa > Chordata > Aves > Charadriiformes > Scolopacidae > Gallinago > Gallinago jamesoni. The sequence continues at coordinate 643,700 of JAOQGH010000006.1, forward strand.
AATAATAGCAAAGAGGTTTGTACCTGATCAGCAGCGCTTTCATCATCAGTGATGTCAAAAAGGATCGCACGGGCTCCACGCTCCCCCGCCAGCTTTGCCTGTCCAACAGAACAGAGGCTTCAGTGGACATTTTGTATTGTAGATGGGTATTAACAGCTACCATTTGGAAATGTATCTGCCTCTTTGGCTCTTCACAGGAGAAAGAAGTACCTGCTGCTTAGATTGAGAGTTTACACCTTGGTTTCTGTACTTGAGTTGAGCTGCAGGGCTGGCTCTTGCTGGAGCTCTGAGGTTCAAGGAAGATTTCTCCCTATGGTGGGTTCACAGACGCAGCAACCCATAAACCTCAACACCAAACTCCCTAGCTCTGCCATGTGCTCCTTTGCTTCAGAGCTGGATTTCCTGGGGAGGGACCTGCTGACCGCTGCGCAACCCTCCCGGCCCAGGGCAGCAGAAACCTCTGCAGGTCCCCACTTCTCACCGTGGCTGCACCAGTCATGGGCTATCTATGGGCCTGACTCCCACACACATTGCTCTCCCTGGTCTCCGTCCCCCGCTGTCACCAAGGAGAGCTCAGGCAGTGCCTGGGCTGAAGCTCTGCTCCAGGATTAGGAGCGGGGTGGCTTTTTGCAGCCCACTGGTTGCCGTGGTCTGAGGAGGACCACGCTTCGAGACCCCCCCAAAGGAGTGCACATGACAGCCTTGTGAGGTCAAAGCACACTGCCTGGAGGACCATGCGAGGTCACCCACGTCCTCCCACCAAGCCCTTGGAGCCCTGCGGGCAGGCAGAGGCAGCCTCTTGTGAAAGGGAGACGGGAAGGTGAACAAAGTGCAGGGCTGGGCTGCTCTTACTCATGCGGAGCCCTTTGATCTGCGCGTCCCCGAGCGCCTGAGCAAACAGGGAGCTGCCAGAGCTGCCGCAGCAGTTTGCCCACTGTGTTTCCAAATCCCAGCCTGGGGACCAGAGGTCAGTGCCGCCTCTTCCCAGCTGCGATATCAAACATGGGGCGCCGGCTGAGCCAAGGGAAGGGGCATTCCCGGTGCAACCGGCAGTGGCAGAGCAGGCTCAGCTCCGTCCCTTGCCCGCAGGTGCTGGTCACCTCCACACACCTTGTCAGGGAGAAGCTGGTGCCAGAGGTGGGTGCCTGGGCCTGGGACAGGGATGAGGATGTGAGTGGAGCTGCAGACGGTCAGGAAGACCACAGCGGTAGAGCTGAAGGTTGTGAATTGCTGATAGGATTAGACACTCTTGGGTTAGGGACACCAGATGGGGAAGCTGGAATCAGAGGCTCAAGGCAGGGATCAGAGACTGGGGTCCTGTCTGAGATCAAAGGAGCCCCAGCATTTGGGAAGAAGAAACAGAACTTTCAGATAGTGACTTCCACCCGCTGGAGCCAGTCAAGCTTTGATGAAGAATGAACAGCTCTACAAAGATTTTATCCTACTAAAGACACCTATGTCAGGGAAATAGACAGCTGAGACTGGACAAGAGACCCTTCCCAATATCTTTCTGACTACTGTAGCAAAGGATACAACTTGTGTTCCAGCTATTCACAATCTGATTGCTGCAATAATTTTCTGAGTGTTTTCTGTCTTGGCGTCAGATCTCTTCACGGCACATCAGACCTCCCTCTTTGAGGACTGAAACACTTCTGGTGCAAACACATATTTACAGGATGACTTAGGAGGTTTCAGCGCCTGCGAACCAGACTTGCAATAAGTGGTTCACTCAGGGAAAAAAAAAATACACCAAAAAATTTACAAATGGTGCATCAAAAAGAAAAAGAAAGAAAACAATTTTCATTTATTCCAGAGGTATTTTCCATGCCTCCCTCTCCCCTTGCAGACCAAACACCTTCCCTACTGATTTTGGCTTAGGATGCTGAACCATTTCTAGAATTTAAGAGAGGAGAAACAGAAAAGAGCATCATGTGGCTGGTGTTTTCCTTATGCTGGGCTGGACTGGGCTGTCTGTGTGCGCTGCTTGGCTGGGTGACAGCCGAAGCAGAGGTTGCGATAACACTTTGCATGTGGCTATTTTTATCATCATTGATACAGTGCTGCTGTTCAACACGCAAAGCTCTACCGCAAGGAACGTGCCAGGAAAACAAGGCTCCTACTCCAGCCAGCACCAACCACATCCCACAGCTACCTCCCTGCTCCTGAGGAGGAGCATCATCCAGGGATTTTGAGGAAGAGATCTGTATGATATTGGAGGGAAGAAGTTTGGCAGAGGCTTCAGGATGGAGAAGCAGCCAGACAGCAATTCCAAGGGGATGGAGGAACGAAGGTACAAGGCAGGATCCGGGGATGGGGTCAGCTTAAGGAACATCGGCCTGTATTTCATGGGTAAACTAGTCCAATTTGGGGGGAGAAGAACTGGGATCCTCCCTGGGTGAGATCTTGGAGCAGGAGTACCTGCAGGCAGGATGGCAACCAATGTCATGTTCAGCTGCATCTCAAAATCCAATGTTGGACCCAACTCTGGTAACAAAGTAATGATGACTAAAGGCCAGTGAACTGTCACTCTACCAAGTTATGAGCATGACAATGAACTGAGGGGTTTATTTGCTTTGTCGGAGGGGGGATGGGAAGGAGGGGAGGGGGGAGGGGGGAGGAAGGGGGGGTTAATGGTCCTGGAGAAGGGATCAAGACTAGTGAGGATGACCACAGTGCAGCAATGCAGCATGTCTTATCCTTCCCGTGCAGACCTTCCTCAGCCGATCCCTGGACTCAGTAACACACTGGTACTTCCAGTGCTGTCATCAGAGACTCAAAGATTAAGGACAAAACTAGCAAAACACTTTTCAAACCTTTTAGGTTCTTAAGCCTCCAGGTGGCATATCCATCAAAGCCCTTTCCTTCCTTTTGGTGCCACAGCCTGTGCAAAAAAACCAAACCCTGCTATGTAGGAACAACTGCTTGGGACAAGTTTTGGTTGGCCTCTTCAGCCAAGATGCAGCGGGGACAGAAAAGGATCCTGTCCCCACCACCAGCATGTCACTACCAGCAGAAAGGGGCAGCATCACCTGAATGCAATCCAGGTACAGCCAAGAAGAGCTAAACAAGGGTGGTTTTTCTTTTATGTTTGTACAGTGCTTGTGGAAAATAACACAAAATCTAATACAGAGACAATGAAAGGATGCAGTGAACCACTGGAGAAAAAGCTAATGTTAGCTTTATCCATGCAACTTTATCAGAGACACAAAGATTTTAAGGCTTAAAGTGACCCTCGTTCCTACCTGACTTCCTTATTACCAGAGAATTGTATCAGTGACCTCAGCTTTTGCCACAGTAACGGCTGTTTCACTAAGGTACCTCTCACAGGAGACCTCTGAGATCTCCCATCCCTTTGCAGGGCAGATGGTGGCCTGTTCTGTTAAAGAGTCACCTCTCACCGAGAGTTCATCTGGTTTGTGTTTGTCTGAGTTGCTCAGCACCGATTTTTTCATGTGTCTCACCCACTGAACTATTTCAGTATTATTTTTAAAGACAGAACCACAGAAGATGTTTTCTGTGTCCATGGTTTCCCACAGGACAGAGGACACAGAGAACCACAAATCCCCCCATCAAGGGAAGGCTGCAAAACAGGAGGGGCACAAGGCTGCCGGACAGTAAAGCATGTGGGACGCTGGAGAAGGGGCTGAGCTGTCCCAGAGCAGGCAGGTTAGGGAAAACTCCGTATCTTTTACAGAATCAGGCAGCTGAAAAAGTAAGGAGAGATGGGCATTGGGCTTGGCTGGCCCAGTGTCTCTCCCAAAGGACCTCTTCTGCCAAGAACCCTGCTCTATCCATGCCCTTCTCTCCACCTTCCAACAGCTCTTTCTTACCCTGCTGCCTCCTCCCGCTCTTGCTCTTCCCTACACTGTGGGTTTCACCTCCCGGCATGGTGGCACTGGGGGTGTTTCTGCACCTACCTTGTTAGCCAGTGAGAGGCAGGGGTTGGGGTCCCGATCCGGCTGTTCGAGCTTGACAATGGTGATGAACCCCGACTCAGTGTGTTCATCCTCGCTGGTATTGCACAAGGACAGCGGGTGAGACTGCAGGACAAAAGCAAAGGGAAACTCAGACTTTGGGGCTCAGCATGGCAAAGGGTGTCTCAAGCCCATCACAAACCTGCTCAGAGCGGGTAGAACAACCCTGCGATGGGCATCACCACCACTGCTCCTTCCCATGGCCCTGTGCAAGTGTCAGTGAGGCTTTGAACGCCACAAGAAGCAAATCACTAGGAAAGTTTTGGTCCATCGGGAAAACGTCTCAGAGGAAGATGGCATTTCTACCTTTCTGGTGCCTGCACATAGGTCTGAATTTGTCCCAGTCCCAGATGTGCAAAGCCAGAGCAGCCTGTGAGAGCACAGCCATTGACTTCTGGGGCAGAGCATCCCAGTGGCACAGGTCCTGGTGCTGCAAGAACACGCAGCACCCTCAGGCCACAGCTCTCTGCCAGCATGCTCCCTGCCAGGGCTCTGGGCAAAGAAAAGGGACCACAAGGAGCAAACTTCTGGTGCCCTCAAAGATTCAGAACTTCTTGTTTCTCAGCCACTGATCTTGACAAATTTATGATAAATTTACAAAGGAGAAGCCAAACGAAGGAGTGAAAAACTGAAAGTGGGTAAAGAAGTACCAGGAATGAGAAAGGAGATGAAAAGATCCCAGGAACTACATCCCCAGTGAGTCAAAGGATCATAGAATAGTTAGACTTGGAAGGGACCTTAAAGACCATCCAGTGCCACCCCCTGCCCTTGGCAGGGACACTTCCCACCAGACCAGGTTGCTCCAAGTCCCCTCCAACCTGGCCTTGAACCCCTCCAGGGATGGGGCAGCCACAGCTTCTCTGGCCAACCTGGGCCAGGCTCTCACCACCCTCACAGCAAAGAAGTTCTTCCTGAGATCTCCCCTCTTTCAATGTCAAAACCTTTCCCCTCCTCCTGTGGCTCCCCTCCCTGATCAAGAGCCCCTCCCCATCTCTCCTGAAGCCCCTTTAGGGACTGGAAGGGGCTCTAAGGTCTCCCCGGAGCCTTCTCTTCTCCAGGCTGACCCCACCCCCCCAACTCTCCCAGCCTGTCCTCACAGCAGAGGAGCTCCAACCCTCCGGATATCTCTGTGGCCTCCTCTGGCCCCACTCCAACAGCTCCATGTCCTGATGTTGGTGGCCCCAGATGGGGCACCAACAGGCAGCACTGCAGGGGGGACTCCCCGGAGTGGAGCAGAGGAGCAGAATCCTCCCCGGCCCCGCTGGCCACGCTGCTTGGGGATGCAGCCCAGGGTGCGGGGGGGCTTTCTGGGCTGCCAGTGCACATTGCTGGTTCATGTCATGATGACATCCACCGAGCACTTCTCTGATACCTGCCTGGAAAGTGTGTCATTGCCTCTGATTTTCCAGTCTAGCAGTGGAGTGATGGATGGCAGGAGGTTGAACAAAAGTGAAATTCAGCTCTTGGGTCGCTCATGAGAGTCCCATCATCTTGGATGATCCCTCCCAGCTCCTGCTAATACAGCTGGCTGTCTTCCTCCTCTGACTGTGGTGTATGAAGCACACAGGTTATGGGACAGAAGAATCCGTTGTTGGACAGCTTTGGTTACTGCATCCATCTGTGGCAGTGTGGGGAGCAGGCAGGCAAGCTCAACGTTATAATCCAGGAGGATCAGGGCCGGCTTTGTACCTGGTGTCCATCCAGAAGCATGCCCAGAAGGCTTCCTACCCTGCAGGTACTCCTGCAGTAGCACCCCAGTGCTATGACAGAAGATTTAAAAGCAGGGGGAGGAATTGTCAGAGCAGTTCAGGGACAGCCCTCGCCCTTGGTCCGTCCTTGCCATGGGCAAGCTGTCCCAGGGGATGCGGGAACGCGCTGCTCCCAGCAGGCTGCTGCAGACCCCAGCATGGACCTGGGGCATCCCCTCGGCATAGGGCTGGTGCCATGGGACTGGGGAACGGGACAGGCTGGGAATCAGCCATATCACGTTTCTTCCTCCCTGCCAGCTGTTTATTGCAGGAATCCAGCTGTGGGATCATTGCACCTAACTTCGGACTTGCTGTTATCGTGTTTTAATGTCTGAGTGGGTCCCAGTAACAGGTCTTTCATGAGAGCACGACTGTTTTTAGTCACATCCTTCAGGAGGAGCTGCATCATGCCCATCTCTCGCTGCCAACGACAAAGGAGAGATTGGCTCAGATGCAGCCACCTGTGTGGAAGCCTTCAAAAGCTGAAGAAGACAAGCAGCACCTCCACTGGCCCTCCTGGGCTCGGGGAGAGGAGAGCTCTGCCTGGAGGAGCCTCTCGGCCAGAGACCTCAGGGTGGAGAGTGCTAAAACTGCCCGGGGCTGCATGTTCAGAGCCGGGCCGGGTGCGGGTTGGAGCACCGTCCCCTGCATCTCCCCACCACTCACCGTCCCCGGGGCCGAGAACCTAGGTCTTCGCTCCAGCCAGCCCCGGGGGCTGCAGCAGGACCCGCCACCGCTTGGTGGGGCTCTTGGCCGGTTCCTGCCCCTCCCGGCCCGGTCCCGCAGCACCGAGGCATCGCCGAGGGGGGCGCTTGCCGAGACTGCCCCGTGGCTGCCGGGGTTGTACCCGTCGGAGACGAGCGAGGCTCGGTGGTGGCGGCCACCGGGGGGGGTTTGTGCAGCCCGAGCTGTGACACGCCGGGTCCGAGGGCGCGTCCTCCTGGCGCCGCAGGACCAGGGAGGGCTACAAAATCACCTTGTGTAGCGCCAAGTCTTGGGCTACAAACCAAGAACAGGTCTTACAAAGCTATGAAAGTCAGTAAAAACGGTGCGGATTAAAAAAAAAAACACAAAACAACAAACAAACAAACAAAAAACCCACACAAGGAACTCAACATTTGCAAGTTGCCTGGATTTGGAGGTATGTCACACCTCCAGTCACACAGGCATAGAGAAATCAAACCCCAGACCCTCACCCACCCTTTAGGAGCTTGGAGACCGAGGTGTAAGAGATGTTAAGACATAACCTGCTGTACTTTAGAATACTGCACAGGGGAGCTCGGCACTGATGAACTGCTGCGTGCTTTTGGCTGGCGGTCCCTCACCCATCTTTCTCTTGGGGTGTTCCTCTACAATCCATAGTGATACTTGAAGAAAAGTGTCAAAATTATATATAATTTAGACCTCAGACTTAAAGACTCTAGAGAGAGCGCAATTGTACCAAGCCAAGCACCATAAACTCTAGAAATTCAGGTTTCCAGGGAAGCAATCCAGTCTGTTAGAAGTTGGGACTGCTCAGGGCAGGCTCCCAAATAACCCCATGCTTCACCAGAGCAGCGGCAGATGCTGCCCCCACCCAGACCAACGTGCGCTGAGGTGCCCATGATCCCGCTGGCTTTACCCAGAAAAGTTTTATACTCTCTTTGCTGACTGGGAGTTCTCTGGTTTTTGGTTAATATATCATTTTAATAATTGCAGAAAAGCACAAAACAGTGTGTCTTGTGATACATCTAATAACTCAGAGGTAACCCTCCTGCCGGCAATACTGAGCCTTCACCAAGCTGGTCCCAGAGGAGCCCAGGCCACCAGCACTGGGGATGAAGTGGCACCTCTCGGTGCTGGTTGCAGTGGTGTCCTACCCTGGGTGGGAATGGCCTGGGGTGCTGTGGTGTCCCTGGCAGTGATGCTATAGGGTGGAGGACAGTGCTGAGCACAGAGCAGCCTCTCTGTGATGAGGATTTCTGGTCCTGATCACAGTATTAACAATGAACACTGGGAATAACATGCCCCTCTGCTGTGAGGACAGGCTGAGAGAGTTGGGGGGGGTCAGCCTGGAGAAGAGAAGGCTCTGGGGAGATCTTTGAGCCCCTCCCAGTCCCTAAAGGGGCTCCAGGAGAGATGGGGAGGGACTCTGGATCAGGGAGGGGAGCCATGGGATGAGGGGAAAAGGTTTGACACTGAAAAAGGGGAGACTGAGATGAGATCTGGGGAAGAAATTCTTTACTGTGAGGATGGTGAGAGCCTGGCCCAGGTTGGCAAGAGAAGCTGTGGCTGCCCCATCCCTGGAGGGGTTCAAGACCAGGCTGGAGGGGGCTTGGAGCAACCTGGTCTAGTTGGAGGTGTCCATGCCCAGGGCAGGGGTGGCACTGGATGGTCTTTAAGGTCCCTTCCAACTCTAACTATTTTATGATTAATTCGATGAATAAGGGCCACAAGCTAAGCTTCTGCAGCTCCAGATGAGTGTGGGGAGCACATATGAAATGCTGGCAGCCGTTCTGGAGGGGAAGTGGAGTAGGTAAATCTGGAGAAGACCCGCTGATGAGCGCACCAAAACCTTCCCTTTGGTTTTCTATTGGGACTGGGCACTCTGTTCTTTTCCTCTTTCCTTTGGGACACTCACTGTCCCTGGCCAAGCAAGGGTCCTTTGCCTCTGGCATTCCTGCTCGGACACAGTGGCACCTGCCAAGGGCATGGCCAGCAACCGAGGCAGCACTGGGAGAGCCACAGCCACGCAGGATCTTGGCCAGCCCAGACCCTTCCTCACGTGGTCAGCTGCCCACGGAGCTGAGGCAGACTAGTGGCCCCCTCGTTATTCTGTGATGAGTCTCTCATCAGACACTGATCACCTCTGGAGGATGACGATGCGGTGCCTTCCCCAGCACTTGGTATGAGATGACTGGGGGCAGCTTGGAAGGATTCTTCTTCCTGCAAGGGACATGCATGTCACCCACCCAGATGACATGCTCCACTCCTCTCTGCTCCAGACCACCTGTTCCCACCATCTTCTCCTCCTGTTAGCTCCTCAAGCAGCAGCAAAGCAGAAAGACTTGGCTCCCATTGTCTGCATCCTACAACCACATTTTTTTTCACTTTCACTGCCCCTGACCCTTGCATTATGAATGAGCAATCATGGCTGCACATTGTGCTCACAGGACCAGAGCAGACTCGAAAAATAATCTAAGGATGATGCAGAAAACCAAATATTATGAGATTCCTCAGTGCAGAGGACTCACGCCCCTAGAGGTGGCTCCGGCTGCAGTCAGGATATCACAGTCCCTCTGAAACCAGACCCGTGGCTGCTCACTGATGGCAAAGGATTTCTGCAGGCAGAGCATCCCCCCCTCCGCTGGGCTGAGGACCTCTGTGGCACCGACTGCCACCACCAAGGAGCTATTTCTTCTTACAGAAAGCCTCTCTGATCTGGTAGACAAAGGACAGGTGAAATGCAGTCACCGCAGAGAGGACATGTCTTCATATCCAAAACTGAAGAGGTCTTGTGCACGTTGCCTAAATCCCAGCACTGGAACCACTGCTCCCTGATCCCAGGGCTCGGTGGGCGTTAGGCTGGACCCCACAGCCCTGCTCCAGCTGGGATGTCCCTCTCTGAAGTCACATCGGTGATTCCCCCAGATCCTTCTCCCTGGACGGTCCTTGCTGGCTCTGTGCTGCTGGGATCGCAGTGGTGGGGCTGGTGTTGGCTGGTTCCCTGGCAGGGTTTGGATCCCATCTTGGACTCAGTCAGCCCTGCCCACTCTGCCCATACCCTGGCCCTGGCACTGCTTGTAAGACACTCTCAGCTAGGACTGTGAACCCCCTGGCTTTGTCTCTCTGTCACCATGTCCCTCCTGTCACCCCTTCAACAGGATCCAGAGATACTTTGCATCTCTATGTGCTTGCAACCACCTTGTCTTTTTCCTGTTTCTTTATCCTATGGCATCTCTTCCTTTTTTTAAATGTTTTTCATTGACACCACGTCTCCTAAAATACTGAATTTCTCTTTTCTAACTTATCCTTGTCATCTTTCCCACTTTATTCCCACCAGACCCACTGTCTTCACACCGCCCTGTCCCTCCCACTGTGCCAGCACCACTCACAGGTTTTACGGAGCAGCCAGGAGCACCCCACAGAAACGCAGGGGAAGTGGAAAGGTCCTGGGGAAAGCCAGGCACAGAGAGGTGCTCCCTTCTCACTTGGGGGCTTCATTTATAAAACAATAGGAAAGAAAAGATGACTCTGAGAGGTCACCTACCTCCTGTGCTGCCCGAAGGCAGTATCAGCCAGACCTAAAACATTCCTCAGAAACAGTCACTCAACCTGTTTTCGAGACCTCCAAAAAGGAAGACTCACCTGCTCCAGGGCTGCCTCCTCCTCCTCACCAGAAAGTATTCTCTGGCACCTCACCTGAATGGGTTTTGCTGCAGCCTAAGCCTAATAATTGTCACTGGATCAACAATGCCCATGAATCAAATCACTTATTTTTCCCTAGAACCATTTGAACATTCCCCTTTCTGTTCACAAAAGACTCTTCAGGGACCTGGGCTGACAAAGGACTCGAAGAAGCAAAGACCCTGACACCTCAGAGTATGTCACACCTTTCCTTCAGGGGGGATGAATTGAAAGGACAGATTTGATTTAAAGTGGCTGTAAAAATTCTATAACCATCCAGTAAGGCTGGCATGGAAAAGGGAGGAAGAGAACAGGACTAGAAAGCATCCGCCAAAGGGCTCTAGAAAAATCACAGACTGAACTGACAAACTGTTAATCCCAACATACAGCTCATCACTACATTGACCACAACACCAGAAAAAATGCAGGTAGCAAGCACCAAGCTGAGTTTGAAGAAGTTCAGAGTGATGCAGGGAACAGCAGATCGAGAATCATGGCTTCCCTGCCAAAAAAAAAAAAAACAACCTGATAAAAAAACAGCAAAATGAAGAGAAGGGAAGAACTAACAGCACTTTGGAAAAGGAGAGTGAATCCACATGGCTTCTCAAAGCAGTAAGTGTGGGAATAAAGGTAGCTCAGTAAATGCCGTACCCTGGTGTCTCTTCTTCGTTCTACAAGGTCAAGGCTACGGAAGATGACAGAACAACATGCAGCACTACCCAGGGTCATCTCCAGAACTAAGAGGAGAAAAAAAGCAGACTTTACAGTGGTGTGAACTTACCAGGACAGTCCCCGAAATAAACTGTGTTGTCCAGATATTCACAAAGGACTCAGAAAATCAGAGGAAATGTGAAGAGGCTGAGTATTGCAGTAATACATAAATATTCAAGATGGTAAATATTAAAACTGGGTGCCGAAGGATCTCATGATACTGTGTGATGGACTGATAAAAGATGTTTAAAAGTGCAAATATGAAAATCCACATCTACCTCTTTTATAGAGGCAGGAGCTCTTGGTGAGCTGTTAACGAACAGGAAAGATCTTGGCGTCATTCGGGGAAGTTTTATGGAAATGGTTGTTGAATGACCCAGAGCAGTCAAAAGGCAAACAGACTGAAAGGCAGTACTGTTAAAAAATAAATCAAAATAAAATAAAAAAAAAGAATCTACCAGACAAAGCTGTGTGTCACAGCTAAAGATGTGTCAACACCTTGAATATTACAAGAAGTCTTGCTCACTCCATCCTGAACAGAGAACACTATTTCTGTAGATTAAATGAACAAGAATTCTGCAGCGTAGTGCAAACATGATATATTAGAGCTACATAAAATCATTAAAAATATGGAGAATTCATGGGACAAAAGGCCACGAAGAGCTGTTGAGTGTAAAGATGTGGAGACACCTGTCTCTGAGCACAGCCCGCCAGCAGCTGGGAGCTGTGGGGGAGCAGTACATGGTATTAGGACAAGAGGAAATGGGCACAAATTTGAAATATAAGATGTTCCATCTCAACGTGAGGAGGAACTTCTTTCCAGTGAGGGTGGCAGAGCCCTGGAAGAGGCTGCCCAGGGAGGTGGTGGAGTCTCCTTCTCTGGAGACATTCAAAACCCGCCTGGATATGTCCCTGTGCAACCTGCTCTGGGTGGACCTGCTCTGGTAGGACGGTTGGACTAGATCTCCAGAGGTCCCTTCCAATCCCATGTGATTCTGTGATTTGTCTATTTCCAGCCCGTTTTGGGACTGCACAGGGTAACTGCAGACATGGAGGCTCTGCCAGGCAGCACCACCACAGGCTGCCCCTCACTGGAAGGCTTTTGCCACAAATATTGGGGCTAGAAACCCAATATTAGAATAAAGCTGAGATGCATGATCAGTACCAGAGAGCCTGGAGAACTTCCTCCACCCTGCAGAGCCAGGTGCTACTGTACCTGCAGGGACAGCTGTGGGATTCCTGTCTCCCAGCACCAGCTCTCCTGCCCTCCTCCCAGATTTTGTCCCACGCTTGATTTTGAAGGAATACTCAAGCATTCAGGGCCAGGAGAAGCATGCAATGATTCCATTCAGGACAGCCAGCCCTCCCACTGCCGCAGCTCAGGCCAGCACCATTTTCCATGTGCCGCTGGTGCCACTTTCTGCAATGGATGGAAAGTCCTTGTTGGAGAATCTCCTCTGCAGGTGAGTGACATGGCAAAGCAGGAAGGAGCCCAGCAGCAACAGAGAGGAGATAAGTAAAGAGCCTATGGCACAAAGAACGGTGGCTTTTTGAGGGTACTTGGCACCTCGGGCATCACCGTGCCCCATCTGCCTGTCATTCAGAGGTGCTCACTCCCCACTGACCTGTTGGCTTCACCCAGTTGTGCTGTGTCACTGCCACAGACCATGAGCTCATGAGGGCAGAACAAGGACAGTTCTATATTTGTGGACTCAATGTCTGGCTCAATAGACCCTCTTCCCTGCTGGAAGTCTGTCAGTGAGGCTCTGAGCTAAATAAGCTATAGTCATTCATGTGTTTATATTCCTCCATAGGCTTCAAAGGACAAGGGGTAATGGCTTCAAACTGGAAGATGGGAGAGTTAAATTGGATCTCGGGAAGCAATTTTTCACTCTGAGGGTGAGAGCCTGGCCCAGGTTGGCAAGAGAAGCTGTGGCTGCCCCATCCCTGGAGGGGTTCAAGGCCAGGCTGGACGGGGCTTGGAGCAACCTGGTCTGGTGGGAGGTGTCCCTGCCCAGGGCAGGGGGTGACACTGGATGATCTTCAAGGTCCCTTCCAACCCAAACCATTCTATGATTCTATGATTCAAAAGCATACGTGGAAGTGTTCTACTACCCTCCTTCCCAGCTTTGCTGCTAACACTGACCTTGCTGTGAGAATTATTGGGCAAGATCCTCTACTGGGGTCTATCAGGAGATGGGGAACCTGTGACAGAATTGCCACAGGAAGGAGCAGGGCAGATGTACCAGCTCTGAAAGCCACATATGAACCTGCATGGTGCACCTCCCAGAAGGGTCAGAGCACAGACACTATCACAACTGACACCAGGGAACCCTTTGGGGAGCTCTACATGGCCGGGGTGGAACAGGGCACGTGTGCTTCCCCAGGGTTCTCAGTGACACGCCGTGTCCCTGAAGAGCTCTGTCTGTGATGCAGAGCAGAGCTGTGCTTCCCTGGCACAGGGTGAGCCTGAGGAACGCTCCTGCTGGGCACTGCCCTGCTGGGACACCCCAGCCACCCATCCTCCTCCCCTGATCTCCCTCAGTGCTCACCCTGCATGAACATCTTTATTCCTGTATAAGAGTCTCTTACCAATTTGTCTTAACCCTTCAGCTCTGTCAGCTGAACAGAAGTCCCTCTTACACCAAGATCACTCCACTGTGTAGCTGTCACTATACTCACAGACACAGCAGGAACCAGGGGATGCTACCAAAGCTACCAGAGATCCTGCCAGGAAGCTGACATGTAGCTACAGCAGAGCTGAAAAGCGTTGTGGGGATGCTGCTGGAATGACACTGGAGAATGAGGATGTATGATGATGAAGCGGATGTTAACCATGAAGAAGATAGAAATGGCTGGTTGGAAGAGAATGGCAGAGTGTTTCAAGGGGCCTGTGGAAAAACTGCAGCTTCCATGACTCCTGGGCATGAAGCTCAGCCATGGGGATATGGGGCTTTTTAATTTACCTGCATAAAGTTTCAAGAGCTGTTATAACAGCAAACACACCTTACCCACAAGTGAGTCACAGACAAACACATTCACTGATAACAAATACCTTATTCTTAGAGAGACCCAGGTCCTACCTCAATGTGCCAATAGCTCAGACAACCTCCTGAGTCCCCTGAAGGAGTGGCAAGAGGTGGGAGAGGAGACAAAGGATCTACAAGCTGCTAGTGCAGCATTCCTGTGCCGGTTCCCTTAGGAGTTCTCATGAGCTTCACTATCTTTGGCCTGTCTCAGTCAAGACCTCAGCAGTGCCCGAGGGTTTGATACAGCCAATCGGTCCCTAATCAATAACTCCATCTCCTCCTCCTTTTCATTATGAAGCTGGTGAGCAACAAAGAGAAGTGCTGAACCCCAAGAGGGATGTTTATTTGATTATCACATGTGCAGAATGAGACGGTTTAGGTGAGTCACCAAGTCTGGGTCTTTTCTGTCTAATTGCACAAGCAGGGCCATGGTGTTGGAGGAGACTCTTGCTACACACCTCCCTGTCCCGCTGACAGCTCTGCTGAAGTTTGCTCTCCTAAGGTCCAACACAGGGCAAGTGTCAGTTCTAGCACAGCCACCACAATGATAGCATGGGCCAACAAGGAAATTTTTGGCAATGTCTCATCATGATGTCTGGTTTCGCCTCTCTCTCATGTCCATGCATCCATTTTGAAATATCAAAGGCACAGGGAGGTTCTCTGGCCAGCCCTGACTCACAGCACTAAATGAAAGTGAAGACAAGCTGGCCCAAGTCATGGGAGAACAGCTCACGCTCTCGCTGCCTCCAAGCGCACTGCATTCAAACCCAATGAGCAGCACGCAACCCGTGCTCACCTCCTCACCTCATATAACCCCACTCTGGGGGACAATGCCACCGGCAATCTCCATACTTCAAGGAACACTTACACAATGATCTTCTGCTCTGCGCTAACAGTGGTTTGGAGGCTAAAACTATTCTACAAAGCTCATGGAAGTCCTATCCCTCAGCAACAGCTCAAAACACCAGAAGGCAAGCTGTGCAGGCAGCAGGGAAGCCCCATGGCATCTTTCCTAGCGCTCAGACACAAACCTGTGGGACCATCTGTGGCCCTTGGCCATCTTATTAGTGGCACAGACAGATGAGATCTTCCACCACTGATATGTCACGCGCCATTATAGGAGACAGCTCTGACCCCAAAAGCCACTCTGCAGTGATTGGCCAGATACAAAGACTCACCCATACCCAGATCTCTTCACCACCAGAGTATCGTTTCCTCAACCAGAAAGTTTCTACAGAGGGTTTCCAAGTTAAAGCCTTGAAAGTGGATGCCAGAAAGAGCATTCTTGCCCTTCTAAGAAAGGAGATAACAGATCTAGAAGAGCAAAGACTGACAAGGAAATTCTCCCTGGGGCAGATTATGCCATAATTTCTTCTGAAGCATCATGTATCTCCAAGAGGGCTGAACTGCTCCTGAAGGAAGGCCATAGGGCTCTCCTGAGGTTGACATGGACCAGGGAATCCTCTAAGACTCTTCTGATGAAGCTCAGCAGTGGTGTTGCCTTGACTGTTGCTTGGAGATTGCAGGGCCCTGATGTGGATCTGAACCACCAGGTTGACCACCACTGAATGAACACTGTGGCCATTTCTGGAGAAACCAGCAAGGTCATGAGTGAAACACGGGCATTTGTCACGACCGCCCATGAACACATGCTCACCAAGGAAAGGCTGCAGGCAGGCGATGGGCAGTGCATGGAGGAGTCACCCCTTCTGAGCCCCGGGGTGGGGGGGACGGTGCCCAATCCCCTCCCCCTTGAATACCCCTGGGCTCCACCGCCTCGGCCAGGTGCAGAACAAAAGGAAACTAATGATTTAGTTATTGCTTCAGCGCCGAAGGTTTGAAGGTCAGCCATTCAGCAGGGCTCATTGTATGGCCGAGCCGCCCGCCCGGCCTGTGGCCCTGCAGCCGCAGCCGGCGCAGTGGGGCCGGACTGCACCACCGGCTGCTGAGCGGGCAGATGAAAGGCTTTTTCCTAATGTAATAACTGATGGCCTCTCCAGTGCCGTTTGAACTGTTTACAGACCAAGTTAACGATTACAGGCAATGTGTACTTTGGCTGCTGCCCAAAATTCTTACCCGCCCATCAGATATTATCAAAGAGCCCTTCACTGCTGGCCTGGAGTCCTTCCAAAGCACAGCACCGCAATGCCAGCGTAGAGGAGGGGCCTTCAGCGCTCCATCATGAAACCTAAGCTAGAAAGTCACAGATCTGCTCTGGCGAGGTGTCCTGGGGACCGGCTGCCGAGTCACGTAGAGCCAGGGGAACACCCGAGAGGTTTCTCAAGCCCCTGGTGCCCCATGGGTCCATGTGGGTGGGCTCTTCCCTGCTGGGCTTCGCCTCTGCTGGCTCCCAGGCTCACTCAGAGGACAGCAGGCAGCCCAGGAGCTCCGGCTGCCCAGGTTTCCCTCCCTGCACAAGGTGGCTGCCATCCATACCTCCTGCTTTACACATAGCCTGGGTGGTGGTGTTAACGCTGGTGGTTACACAGCTTCACACTTCTCCTGCCAAAAGCGTTTTCAACACCCTCATGCCTAAGAGTGTGGACACGAACAAACCAGGTGGTTGGAGATTAGATAAAATCACTTCCATTGTTATTTGTAGCTGGAAAAATGCAGGTGTAGGTATAAGGTCTGGCCAGATTTGGGTTAGAAAACAAGCCCCAGCTCTCTGGGGCAAACTGCACCAAGACTGGAAATCCCGTTGAAATGAAGGGATGAAATCAAGAACTGGCAAGCTGCTCTAATTACCCCTGAGTAACACAGAGCCACATTCAAGCCGCAGCGAGGCTGTTGAGCAAGCCGCTCCCGAGGCAGGAAATACCGTGGCTGTGGAGGACGGCTCCGTCCCACTGGCTGTCCTGCACCGCGGAAACCTGGGCAGGTTCAGTGAGGGCAGGAACTAATCTCCCTTCTGGGCACTGCTCCTGGAAGTTTCTGTCAACTTCCTAAATACAACCAGAAAAAATATATTAAAATCTCCATTTCCAATAGAAACATGCCTCCTGGACCATCAGTCCCCCTTACCACTGAACTTTAGGTTGTAAAATGCTGTTTAACACTGTTCCCTACACCATCTGCAGACTGAGCTACCACGGCTTCGAGGTATCCTTGGACCATGGCTAAAAAGCTTCTGCTTCTGTCCAGCTTGTGGTTTAAAACTCCCAGAACCAGCAGTATGAGCCTCCCACACCAGGAGGCTTCAGCAGAGCTGGTTTGCCACCACCCCAAAGCTCATTGTAGAAAAGGCCAGATAATAAAAGTATGAAAATTTATGTTAAAATTTTGCTCCTGTGTTCCCAAAAAGAACCTTTTTTGTCCTGCACAAAAAATGCAAAAGCCTCTCTTTCTCAGGCTGACAGAGATGGAGTTTCCAAGGGATGCTTTCCAGAGAAAGGCTGATGCCTTCACGTGGTGCCAATTGTGTGCTTGAAATATGATGTATGTCAGCAGGTCCCAGGCATAAGGACAAAGATTGAATAGCTAAAGGAATAAATAAATTGCTTTTTAATTTCATACCATACCGGCTTCCCATTGTTTTATTGCTCAGATTTTTTTTTTTAAAAATAGGGATGAGAGAGTGGCTGGTGAAGGACACGAGTATCTCTTTTGGTGGATGTTGTAGTATTGCCAGGAGACAGAAATGTAGATGCAAATATATTTGCTGTGATTTGATTCTATAAAACTTGCTGGTACAGTGCAGTACACTACAAAAATGGGTTCCTCCTACGCTTACTTGCTAAGACATGAGTTCAGGCCCTCTGGGATCCACAATTCCCTGGCTGCTATCAATGACATCACTGACATCTAAGGAGCTGCAGGAATGCCGAGAATGCGGCTCTGGGCTCCTGGGGATGCTGAGCTCATCGGCTGCTACAGGAGGCACGAAAGATGGGGTGTCTGGGTCACAGCCCTGGCTCTTTCACAGCCTTTCCCTTCCAACACACATGCACGTGCTCTCTTTAAGGCCACACCATGCATGGTCACACAAGGCTGCACCAGTTTAAACAGCAAAGTTGGAATTGTTTGAAAATTTATTTCACCAGTGTCTTCAGACGCTGACCAGAAAGGAGAATTTCCACACAGGCCCAGAATTTCCACACAGGTCAGACCCAAAACTGACGCACCCCTGTGACCTATCTCTCACAAGCCAGCAGAGACCACTCAGAGGGTGCTCTTCCACTTGTGGTACCTTTCCAGTGTCACTGGGGTTACTGGTCTGGAAGACGTACGCAGAGCAGGGTGCTTACCAGCCTGAAGCATTTCACAAACCCCCCTCCTTCCCTCTGTGCCCATTTACATTTTCCCCCACAACATCCACTGCAAACAGACTCCACAAAGGATTTCAGCTCAGTCAATAACTAAGGGTTTTGGACTGAGGATGTTCTCACAGGAGCCTCCCAGGAGTGATCTCTGTCATGTCTCAGATGCACCTTTGACCTTCCTGCCTGTAACCAAGCTTCACGCTGGGGAGGCAGCCACTGATGACACCACAGGTATTTGGGGATGGGGCTGGCACGCCGAAAGGATCTTCAACCGGGTAAGCATAAACCTCTTCCCCTTTGTTTCAGCCCGTTGGGAGCCTCTGAAGACTCTAGCATTCGTCACCAAAGGGCATGTCTCCACACAGAGGTTCTTGGGGACGAGGATGACGCAGCTCTTGGCCCAGCACTCAAGAGGCTGAGGCCAAAAAGGTGAAGAAATTTCCGTTTTCAGGCATCTCTGCTGCGGTGTTAAGAGCAGAGTGGAGCATCAAGGGCAAATGGGGCAGAAAGCAAAATAACTTCCCGGCTCAACAGAAGGTGACCCAGTAGACTACCTACCCACTGTCTTTACTCGAGGCCACCCAATAATTTGACCAAACGTTACTCTAAAACAGTACAGACTGACTGAGCTCTAACGGCTTTTTTCACTCTGCAAAATGGGAAGGGAGCCATTCACAGACCATTTGTCTGAGGCAGTGAAAGCAGGTTAGTTGCGCCATCGCCTCCACTGGAGGATCTAACTCACATCCACCCGCGTCTCCTCCTGAGGGGACAGAGATCCAGAAGGAGGATGAGTGCCAGGGTAATGGGCACATCTGGAGTCACAGTAGCTAGGACTAAGAGAAGTTCAGAGTGGAAGAAAGCCCTCCATCTCATAGGAGACACGACGGACAGAGCTGCCACCCTGACATCTGCCAACTCTGCTTTTTTTCTGCTTTTTCTTAACAATGACACCGGTCCCTGCTAGAAAAAGACAACTGGAAAAGAGAGCCTAGCACTGCCTAGAGCTTCTGATATGGCTGCTCAGTGCTATGTTGTGTAAAATCAGCCATCTACACTTTGAGCTCACTTGTGCAGGCTCCAGTTCCTAGGCCTGATTGCCTTTTCTCCTGGTTCTGCAGGGTGGAGGTGGTTGTCGCAACCACAGATTCTCCCTCTGTATCTGCTGCTTTTTATGGTGCTGTGCTGCCCCTCACTGAGGCAGGATATTCCATTAAGGGTTTATTACACAGCCACGCTGGGAGCACAGGGAACGGTTTTAAATGTTGCATCTCATTCCTCCATGCCATAAGGCTCCATCCTTCTGCCCTTGAGGCTTGTGAAAATGGCAGGTGCCCATCTTCCGGGGAAGGACAGAGTTGTTCTCACAGCTCCCATCACCAGAGCCTGGTCCACGCAACATGAACACTCAGCTCTCTGCAGAAAGCAAACTCTCCCTATGGCTTCTGGCATTGTCATTACCACAGGAAAATGGCTGAAGTGTTTGCTCGCCACTGTCTGAAAACTCCGGAATGGACAATCCTTCCTTACAACTCAGTTGGTTTCTCCTCGGCACCACTCAGTTGATTTTCCCACAATACTCCCTAATGTTACCCCAAACAACGTGCATTTACACTGCCCAACACGCCCAGCCCTTGACTTCCTCGTACGATCTGCATCACTGTCGCCCTGTAAGTACAAAAAGCCACCGTAGCCAAAACCTCAAAGTTTGCAGAGCAGTGATTCCATGGTTTGCGTTGTATTAGGAGTCAGTGCAGCACTTGAGAACACAGGGATAAATCATTAACAAGTCATTATTTTTCACAGGTATTTTTGGCAGGAAATCACCGAGGTCACTTGGACAAACTGGTGTGGGGTAATGGGGGTGGCACTTTTCCTGGAGAAACATTCAAATTCTCCTCTGATACCAAAACACAGTCTGGAAGGGACCTTCCTTGCTGAGTCTAGTCGACATGAAGATTGCCACAGGCTCTCCTTCCTGCTCCTCTTGGCCTGAGCTTTCTTCCTGCTCCTGTGATCAAGTCCTCATGTCCGCACAGCACTTGCCATTCTTCTGGCACATGGCAGTGACAGTGTTGTGAATCACCAGCACCCTCCCAAAGCAGGCAGCCCGACAGCCCAAACGCCATCCCTCATCCACCAGTCCCATAACCTCATAGCCCCCATCGATCTCCTCTGCTACTGCTGGCTCAGGAATTCCCAAGTGCTGCTGCTTCTCCCAGGGATCTCTCCGAGGATGGCCGCTTCTCATTCTTTGGAGACCTGCAGCAACGCCACTTCTGCACAATGGTATCAATCATTCCTTCCGTCCCCAGAAAAAAATCATCGCTGTAGCGGGCAATACAATGTGGCTGCTGCTGCTCCTGCAGGGACACGTGCATTTGCGGGGGTGGGGATGAAGTCACACACCTGTGACTCCATGGCCATCGCCGCAGGCAGAGCTGAGCCACCACCGAGAGCCCTCTCTGAGGTTAATATTCTGGAGGCTGCTCCATCCCCACAGTGTGCAGCGCCATCAGATGCTCCCACTCCATGAAACACTATTTATTCTCCTTGTCATTCAGCTTCCTGCTTCAGTGGCCAGCTGGCTACTGACCCCATTGCTATTTAGCTGTTGTAAATCAAGTGCCAAAGGACACTTTCAGAGCATCTCGATGTGGCAATCCCTCTGATTATGTGGATATGGTAGTTTTAAAATTAAGTAAGCAAACAATTCCGACACAAACAGCTCAAAGGCTGTTGTGTGTTGTTCAGTGTGTGCTCCTGGCCAGGAGATACAACATCAAGATGGGGCTGCCCCAGAAATCTCGTACCAAATGCCATGGAGTCAGCCCAGCTGCTCAGACGGGTGCGCGTCCAGCCACTTCTGGATGGCTTGTGGTGATTCTTTTTGCTAAGAAAAAGTACTTTCGACTTTGACATTTAAAAACTGCCTTTCGTAAGCACAAAAATATTCCTTTCCAAGCTCACCAGCTTCTGGACACACTCATGGAAGCCAAGAAGAGTCAGGTAACCGAGTCCAGCTTCTGAGCCCACACTTCCATCTTTCTCTAAAGAGCACTGCCTCCACCAACCCAGACCCAGGCAAGGACACTTGTTCTGCAAAGGGAAGCCCTTCCTTCTGATGATGTAATCGCTGCCTGAAATGGCAAAGAAATGAACAACCGTTACTGCCTTCACGGTAGGGCTCTGAGGCTCTGGACTCTTCTGTAACATGCACAGAAATAGTGCAAATAGGATTTGGGAGCTTATTAAGAGGAAACTGCAGAGTATCTGCAGCTTACCAATATCCAAAGGGAGCTACAGGAGAGCCGGAGGGGAAGTGTAGTGACTTTGTCAGGAAGTGTAGTGACAGGACAAGGGGTAACAGTTTTAAATTGGAAGAGAGGAGATTTAGATTAGATATTAGGAAGAAATTCTTTGCTGTGAGGGTGGTGAGGCACTGGAACAGGTTGCCCAGAGAAGCTGTAGATGCCCCATCCCTGGAGGGATTCAAGGCCAGGCTGGATGGGACTTTGAGCAACCTGGTCTGGTGGGAGGTGAGCCTGCCCAGGGCAGGGGGGTTGGAACTTGATGATCTTTGAGATCCCTTCCAACTCTAACGATTCTATGATTCTATGATGTTTCTGTGATAAAAATGGCAAAATCTCTATCTCCCACTATAAACCATTTGTAATGGTGATGGCAGATGGGTAACTGCTGCAGGAGATGCCGGTGGCAGCTGCTAGAGCCTGCACACTGACCACATGTGTTTCACACTCCTGAGGACAGGAATGGTGTCTGTCCTCCCCAGCTGTGTGCCATGAGCACTCTTCAGCACTTCCCCTGTCAGGGACAAACTAGAATCCATTGGTTACCCACATCAACATGCTGCAGGTCCGAAAGTTGTGCACTGCAAATCCCACAGTAAGTGTTCTCTTCAAGGAGAAAGCTTCCTTCTTCCCTAGGTTGTCCAACAGCTGAGTTGATGAGACCTACCCAGGCCTTCATGACATCCCACTTCTGCACAGAGAAGATTCATGTCAGGGCTGCCGTCAACTAGAGTGTTTTTTTCTTGGAATGATGACCAAGTTTTCAAAGACAATCCTACTGAGTTTGACACGGTCCTACTGACTCTGTGCTACAGCCTGAGCTACAACCAACATGTCAAGGATCTTCATGTGGTGGAGCACCCAAAAGAGTCCAGTCACAGTAGCTGCAAGAGCAACAGTATTCTCAGCCAACCAGAGCATGTACCAGGGATCCTCCACCCCTTTCTTTCCAGGGACTGTTCCCTTCTGGCATTTTGACTGACTACTCCCACTCCTAGAGCTGCACCTGAGACCTTCACGGGCTCTGCAGTGCCCCCAAAATTCATCTACCCCATTCCAGCAGGGCTGTGTCATGGGCTGCCGTCCCCTGCTTCCACAGCTTCCAGGCTCCATTTCCCTGGTCATTCAAAACCCCTTTCATACCCCAGGACTGGGGATGAACATCAAGTTGATTATAAAACAATTTCTTTTGTTGATAGAAAATTCTTTGCAGGGCGTGAACAGCAGGAGAAAGAAAGGACTCTTCTGAACTGCGCGCTGGCTGGAAACCCCCGGAGGGCAAGAATCCGATCCCTCGTCTTTGAGGAGCGCAGGCTTGTCTGTACAGGCTGCCCGAGCCGCCGGCCCAGGAGAGCTCTGGGTGTGCAGCGCCGACACCACCACACACCAGCCCCTTCCTTGCCAGCCCGACGTGAGAGCTTCATTAGCAGCCACCAGTTTCTACACCCTGCATGTAAAATGGCTTCGTTCTTCCTTTTTGCACCCCTGGCCAGACCTGGTCCTCCTCACCCCACTGGTGCCCTCCCGTGGAGACAAACCTCCTCCCCAGCATTTCCCAGCCCTCCCTCCCGGCCCCCTCAGCACCCGGCGCCAGCCGGATCATCCACCCCAAAATAAATCCTTCTCTCCCGGTGCTCAAAACCTACCTGTGCATCCTCCTGGAGCTGCTCAGGAGGAGGAAATCCTCCATCCACTGGCCACAAAACCTGGTCAGGTGCAGCCACCCGCCCATTAAACACGCCAGCAAACCGCCCTGCCGCTGGCAGGATGCAGCGATTCTGCAGATGCCACCGAATAACCCGCAACTGTCTAAATCAATGCTTATAAAAAGAAATCCTGAGGATCATAAAGCGCCACGGTTTTGCCTACTGGGCAGAATGTGTTTCTTAGGAGCAAGTAATTTGTTAATCAGCGCTGAGCTTGAGAAGCAAAGTTTCGTGTTTTCAGCCCTACGAAAAGCATCATTGCTGCATTTTGCACAACAGCCACTGTGATTTGCAAACTTGGGCAGCCAGCTCTGATCTGCATCAGCCCCATCTCCTACCCAGGAGGACCAGAGTCCTTCAAAGTGGGACCGTACATTTCATTAAAATAACAAATACAGACAAAAACCAATTAACAATGCAGAAACTTTTAGGAACAGGCTTGAAATTCCCCCTGAAGATCTCTACAACCTAAGTGATGGGAACACCACCATCCCAGCATCTCTTGACCCAGCCTTGCCGTCCCAGCAGCCCAGCTGGGGTCAGACCCATTTGTGTCCCACAGACAGGAAAACCCATGGGTCTGCTGGCCGTTCCTAAACCTTTTCTTTCTGCCTTTACTCACACCACAAAGCTTCGCTTTCAAGGTTGGCAGTCTCACGCAGTGCTACTAGCTAATGGAATAATGTATATACGATTTATAAACTAATAGCTACATCCCACCTGTTCTGCTACTCACAATGTCCACTACCAGCCTCCAAGTGAGGAGAAAGCAAAGCCAATGGACTTGGGGTAGGGAGCAGGCACTGAAAGTGCCCATTTCTGGACCCCAGCATTGAACTGAACATGTGTTGAAGGGCTGCAGTGCCCTCTGGTCACCTCTGGATTTCAGGTGGTAACGTGCTCCTCATGAGAGCTGGGCAAGAGCTACTGCAGCTGTGCTCTGGTTGTTTCTGGTGGCAGCCCCTGGCCCAGGCTCTGCTTGTCCCAGTGCCCTCCAGCTTGTCGAGGCATCACAGCCAACCCAGGGAGGTGGATTTTCCCCCAGGCCAGTTCCAGCCTTCTGTGCCATTCCCCACCCTTTCTGCAAGGAACGCTCGGCTCCTTCAGGCTCCCCTGCCAGAGTCCCTGCCAAGGATGCCCTGTGACCTGGCGCAGCTTCGAGCCACCTTGGGTCCTCCTGGAAAGCCAAGGAGGGGAGGAGACTGCAGTGGCCATCCCCCTCTCCCCACTGCACCGTGGCTGAAGAAACGCTCCTGCCTGTGTCTCGCCCTCCTGGCTTCAGGATAAAGGCCAGCTGGTTCCTCCACTGCCATCTCACATCACCAGCCCAGCCTGGAGAGGACAGGGCAGGGAACGGAGGGGCTGGAGGTAAGGGAAGGTCTACGCAAGGAAGCTCAGCTAAAGTCTGATGAGGAATGTGACAGGAGGCAAGAAGGCGGCGTAGGGTGTGGAAAAATAGGGAGGAGAAAGATTATTTTGGAGGAGAATAGGTCCAGAGCTCTGGGCAGTTTCATTAGGGGAATATTAAGTAAATGAGTCAGAGTTTGCGGTGCCTGAGGCTCGGGAAATCTGCTGCTGCTGTGAAGGGATGGCAAGGGAAAATGAGGTTCATGGCATGCTGTCTGCATGTGAAATTCAACCATAACAAAACAAGAGGAAACATGTTGCCTGCCTAATACTTTTATTAACATTTGCAGAGATTAAGTCCTGCAGACGTTCGATTGGTGCCTCCGTCTGTACCCCGTTCAGGCTCTGCCCCTGCCTTGCCCTGGGCCAGCAGCTCTGGACGGCATTTCCCAGCTCACTGCGCTCCCCCTCCCGCAGCCCCCACCGCCCCATGCTGCCATCTTCCAAAGGGAATTTTCTATCTCAGCCTTTATGCATTTGTAGCTGGAAACTGGATATAAAAATTTGTCTCTTAATTCCTGCACCTAAAAAAATGGAATATTGCACTGATATCCACCATGCAAGAATGTTGTGTGTACCAATAAATGTATATCTAATCTGTATATATATATATGTACATATGTTTTTCTGTATATATCTATGTAGATCTGTATACAGATATATACATCTGTGAGTGTATATATATAAAAATATCTATCTTGCAAACACAAAACCCAAGCCTGAAGTTAAGACAGATAAACCAAAATGCCTACTTTTAAATCAGACTATTAATTTCAGAAGCATCTGCGTAATTCAAGGTAAGGAAATCAATCCAAAAGGTGCTGTAACGACAGAGACACAGGGATAACAGAGTAGACTGTACTAATACATATTGAACTGTATGAAAGAGTTCCAAAGATTTGCAGGTTGGAATTCCATGTATGGCAAAAAAAGTATTAAAGCCAGCCACTGACCATCTCTCTGTGGTGATGCCAGAAACCAGGCAAGGCCAAGGGAAGGCAGTGAGGTTACAGAAATGGCAAAGCGCCGCAGCAGTGGGTGACTGCAGCCATCGCCAAACAGGCTGGCAATGGTATTGAGGTGTGACCAAAGGCAGCTTTAGGTAGCTTTATCCACTTCTTCATGGAGTGATTTGGAGAAGCCTCCAAAGTAGATGCAATCCCACAGAGTACACAGGGGGCTGGGCTGGAGACGGGTTATTTCTGTAATATACAATATACAATATGTATATGTAATATACATATTCAAATTCCCCTATTTGTAGGAAAGGAAAAGAAAAAATAAATAAAACCTATCTAATCATAAAATATTCTAAGACTAAGGAAAGGAGCTAGGAGCAACCTGGTGTGGTGGGAGGTGTCCCTGCCCAGGGCAGGGGGTGGGACTGGATGGGCTTTAAGATCCCTTCCAACCCAAACCATTCTGTGATTCTGTGAGAAGGAAAAATGTTTCTGGATGATACAGAAATTGTTTAGACATCTCCTGCTAGAGGCTGGGAATAGACCTACGCCATCGAGCAAAGGACCCCAAAAACCCAACAGTGAACAATACAGAAAAGGAGAATACCAGAAGGAAAAGACAACCTTTGAAAAGTGGAACTTGCATCTGAACGACGACAGCAGAAAAGACTGTAATCCGGGCAAGCTAAGGAGACCGGTCAAAAGAGAAAAAACATGCTTACATACAAAACATACAAACAATAAAGCTTTTTTCAACACATCAGAAGCAGGAAGCCTATTAGTGAGTTTCTGTGGTTCACAAATAACACAGGGAATGAAAGATGCACTCAAAAATATTTGCAAAAAAGCTAAATTAATTGTTTGCATCATGGTTCACTACAGAGGAAGTCAGGAAGTTCCCATGCAGAGCGTTTCAGCATGTTCATAAATTACTTGGGAAAGGGTAAATTAATGAGGTGACAAAATTTACAGCTGAAACAATATTTTTTTTGAATTATTCAATCTCGGGCATATTGTGAGGGTTGCTTGAAGGATCTCAGGCTACCCGGTGGATGGCTTAATTAGTGTCAGGATGCCAATAACTCTCACCTCCTCCCATGCTCCTGGCCATATGTTCCCACTGCTCACCTCATCCTTGACTTCTCCATGAGCTCACTGAGTTTATGAAAATATTAGAAAATGAACCCAGAAAATAAAGTTGACCATTTTCTGCAGTTTTAACAAGTTACACAGGTTTGGGAAAGGGTCTCCTGGGCATTGCAGCAAGGAAAGGATGAGTTATGACGTGGAAAGTAAGAGTGGGGGAAAGCAGTAAATAAGGAAAAAAAGAGAGAGGAGCAAGTTTTCTTCCTCTCGGCAGTGAGGAGCCATGATCTGGGATCTGCTATATGGAATCTGCAGCTGGACTGGCTCACGTGATAAATTGACAAGGGAAATTCAGTATCAGTGTGTGCAAAGGGATGTGCCTGGGACACAAGCGTTCTAATTGTAAGGACAAAATGACAGGCTTTAGAATAGCTAATTAAATTTGAGGAAGATCCTGGAATCATTCTGGAACATTTTCTAAAAACATTACAATATTTGTGTGCACTGTCTCTCTCTCTATTTTATATATATATATATTTGCACTATCCAAAAAAGCAAACGAAATTAGGAATGTACAGGAAAAGAGGACGAGGATCCACTGTGCACTTAGAGCTGAACAGACCATTAGGTAATGGTCACCTAAATGGAAAAATATAGACGAGTACACTGGGAGCAAAAGCAGACAGGTGGCAACAAGGTGTGGAATGGCTTGTGTATAGGAAGAGCCAAAGATGCTCCACCCAGAAGAAGATAGAGCCCTGTAAAATTGTGAACATTATAAAAAAATACAAATATAGAATAATTATATTCTGTAGCGGTTCTTTGTAATTGCTCTATTCTTTATAATGCAAGGATGAAGGAGGTGCCTCAAACCACTACCAAGTTTAAAGTAAACAAAAATAATTCTTTTCACAGGCCCGGAGCTGTATTCCCAGATGAAAGATGATGTGGAGGTGTAAGAGATCCAGAAATCCATGTGGGCAAGATCCATCCTGGCTAAGAGTCCAAGTGTCCCCTCTGTCCCTTCCAGAGCCACTGCTGGGACTCGGAGGACATCCCCACCTTCATCTTTTTCTCCTACTGGGCTTTTTCTCCTAACTTCAAGCACCTAGCTTGTGTACCCATGTCTGTAGCCCACGTACTGCTGAGCTACCTCACGCACCCCAAAAACCACTGTGTCCTTTATAGTACATGATCCATTTGCCCTGTGATAGATGCCTACGCTCTATTGGATCAGTTGACCCCAAGAAGTCCCAGTCCTTTCCACTGACTTTCCACAAAAGGTGTAGAACTCCTCTGCACAAAAGATATCATTTTGGAGTGACCAAGTCTAACAGCACAGACAGAATTGCCTGAAGAAATAAGCATTGTGGCAGATCTTACTTTTTACTTCTTGGTAAAGACACCCTTGACTTCATGTTCTCCAACAAATGTAAGAAAACTTGATAAATATAAGAAAACTATTCCTCTGAAAATGGCAAAGCAAGTAACTCTTCTACTCAAAAATCCTTGACCTTAAGGAGATGATGACAAAACAAGCAATTTATAAAGGTAGGTACCCATGCTGCTTGGTGTGCTGATGGAAGAGTTTCAACATAATCTAACATGCTAACAAATAACGTAGAAGAACCTACAGAGAATTAAACTCTTGACTCAGGCTCTCATACTTCCTTTAAACCTGGCTCCAGGCTTTGATGTCAAATAATTAAACTGATCACACAGTTTAGCAGGGCTGGGATTATCGCTGGTATCTCTGTGGGAGGCCCCAGAAGAGGTGCAGCGCAGTTGCTCTCTTGCTGTCCTCTAGCTGCTGTAACTCAGTCTTGTCAGCCCCCCTTTTCAGTACCTTTGTGAGGTCGCTGGACACCTCAGAAGAGTGGAGATGCCACACAATAATCTGTATTTCCTCGGCTCCAGATAGTATTATGCCTTGAGCTGCATAAACATTGACCAAACACTGCCCAGACTGAAACACTATTACCAAGCAATAAGAAAGAGAAAAGGCATTTATCAACTTGACTTTTGTTCGGTTATCCGAATTTACAACCTTGGTTTCTCATTTGATCCTGAACCTCCAGTCAATAGCGGGCAAAAGTACATTGCATTCTTATGTTGCTGTAAGGCACACATCTCTTCGCTTCTCGTTGAGACCACATCTCGGTTGCCTAGGTCTTTTTTTATCAGGCAAGATCACTACAGTGAGCTCTGGGGATGCAGAATGTGGCTGAAAACTTCCTTAGCTTATTTTGAAGAAAGCATTTGGCTTCAGGAGACAAAATTGTTTCCTAGTTTATTAGTAGAACTTGAATTATTGTGTTTTAGTCATAAGTTCCTTTATGGTTTGAATCTTGTATCTACTCAAACCTATTTCTTTTTCTACGTGGCTCAGCAGCACATCAGAACAGTGGAAACACTGAGTTAGTAACACCTGGATTGAATTTTCAGGGGGACTGAGTGAGTGATTTCAGTGAACAACCTTTGAAAACCTGAAAGAAACTCAATTCCCACCTCAGTGTTTGATGATGTCAAATTTCCAGGCATCTGTTGAGCATCTCTGTTTACACAGGTTGTGTCTTCGGGGAGTGAGTTCAGAGAAATTAGTGGTGGGTTTTTTTTCCATTTGGTGCTCTGAGGAGTGTTTAATGAATTACTTGAGATGACAGTGTGATCAAGGGCTCCCTGTGCTGGTGCACGCGGGCTGCACACAGAGATCTTGTCATACATGAACACAAGAGCACAGGAAATCGGTCACTAGAAAAGGCAATTACTGAAATGAAGGGGAAATACAGGGAGAGATGCTTATCTGGTGGAAAACAAAGCAAAACAAAACAGCGAAACTAAAAGAAACCCAAGGATATCAGCTTACAGGTGCACCATGAATGAAAATGAGAGATGTATTTTCCCTTTAAATATATCTGAAAGAGAGTTGAATTCCTGAAGTTACTCTGAACTCTGGAAAAACACAACTGGATATCAAAATTTAAAGGTGAAAGAGAAATTACTTCAAAATTCAAAGTTCTACCCCTCAGCCAGTGCTCAGGGATGTCTTCTGTGTAGAAATCAGCACTGGACTCCACCGATTCAAAAAGTTACCTGTTTTCCTACTAGATGACATTTTTGTTTTAAAAACTGTATGATTTCTATAGTGCGAGTATATTTCTATACTTTATCATTGTAGCAGTTACAGACAAAATGACACAGATTCCTTCAAAGCTGGGTGAAGACATCACTCAGCTGGGCTTTGCACCAACTGAACATAACAAAAAGAATAACTTCTACAAAACCACTTGATGAATGCTATATTTCAGTTAGTTCTCTCCACCAGTGTGTTTCATTTCTCAACTGAAGAGAGCACAGGAAATCTGGTACGGAAGCATATTCTTAACAAACTATTCAGCTACGTGAACAGCCAGCCTTCCAACATTTATATGGAGAAGACCCTACACACTCAAGGGTCCACAGATGAGGCATGAGGTAAAGAATAAATCAGAACAGTTCTCAATATGCATATACACCGTTCTGTTTTCTTCACTCTGCTCTAACCACTTAAGTTTAATCATTTAAATAGAACTGAAATGTCATAATTTAAGAACTACCTCTTTAACTGGAAAAGTCAATCAAACGGAGAAATTTTGCTTCTTTCTGGCAGTCTTGCTGTGGATAACACAAAGCCCTGCACCATCGTGAGCAACACCAAAAGCAAGGCTTATCACCAGCTCTGATGTCTTGGCCACATGGGAACAATGGACATTTTGTTACATATGGGCCCAGACACCAATATAATACAGGACCGAAGAGCTCATTGAAAAGCACGGACTCTGAAAACAACCAAAGGTCGCTGAAAGGACATTATCATGACAAAATAACAAATGAACAGACTCTACCAGTCTGATATCATGGTCAAAAGTTCAAAAGTGATCCTCTGAGTACAATTTAGACTGAGGAGATTCAAGATCACAGGACTCACCATACTGGATCAGAGGAAAGCCTTAACATACACCCAAACTACAGACCAGTGACAGCCAGCCTGCCACTCACCTCTTCAGACAATGGGATCTCTCCAGCAGGACACAGACAAGCTACAATTCAACATAAAATCTTCCTAAATCTCATAGAATCATGGAATGGATCGGGTTGGAAGGGACCTTAAAGACCATCCAGTCCCACTCCCTGCCCTGGGCAGGGACACCTTCCACCAGACCAGGTTGCTCCAAGTCCCGTCCAACCTGGCCTTCAAATCTGTGATAATGTAACACATGCCCAAAAAATACCAAAAAGTCTTAAGCATCAGCAGCTTTCATCTGGGTTCTACAGGACTTTTGAATCCAACATAAACTTTAGAGAAGCACAGGAATATTCACAAAGCATCTACAGTTCTTCGGCCCACCTACTTACACCTGTCTTCTTACAGATGCTTAACCAGAGTTTTTAAGCTATTAAAAATCTCTCAAAGTTCTTAACATGGTCAACAGAATTAAATAAACAGAAGGAAGTTTGCCTTCATGGAAACATCAGGTTTCTCAATACCGGCATTCATCTTGTTTACTCAAAGCAATATGTCCACCCATAAATACTGCATTTCTTTTCACCTTTTTTTCCCCCTCACTTCATTAGTCACGTCACAAGGGGCAGGTTACTGCTGTGGGAGAAGAAAAAAAGCTTCCTGTCATTAAGAAGTCTTTGAGATGCACGTTGCAATATGCATGTATTCAGAACGGTACGTGTGGATACACTCCTCATCGTGGGCCTGCAGCTCCTCCCAACCACAAGATTCCAGTGAAAGTAGAGAGAGCAGTTAATGTGGATTTGTACTATACATCTCAAAACAGTCCGATTACTATCACGTTATCTTCTTTTCTTCTCCAAATGACAATCCACATACATATTCAGAAGGTGAGTAACTCTGAGCAGTAATTCCCTCCCTGTCTCTCCCCACAAATGAGCGGGGAGGGGTGTCTCAAGACTTTTAGAGTAGTCTGCAAACCACAATCTGCCTAATTTGGCATCATTCCTGGAAGCATCTGCGATGGTATGGAGTTTAATTGAACTCCACGTGCCAGCTCTGCAGATGTCAAGAATGGAGACATCCTCTGGAGAGGCTATTGTACAACTTGACCTTCCATGGAATTTCCTGATGGCTGGAGGCACCAACACTTGGGTAGTATCACCACATCTCCCAATACACTATGTCATGCGATTACCAGTATCACTGCACTGCTTTATCTCCCAGTTCATGATACAAATTAACTGAGTCCACCTGATGGGTTTGGCTCCATGCAGACAGGAAGGAGATGGTCTGGTTGACATCAAATGTCTGAGTCTGACAAACTACTTGTCCATGAAGGTCTGGGATTTGCTCGGGGGAAAAGAAGGGCTATTTTCTGGCTCCAGTGAAACTTAGATATGACCTCAGGAAAGCATATAAGGAACCTTATCTGGGAAGGGGGAATAAAGATCCTGTATATTTAGACATTTAGCAGTGGGTCTTTCTTGCCCTCTGGCAGAACTTCTTGCTACCAGGAGTCACATTTAAGAACATAGTTACAATAACGAACAAGCTGCCACAGGCTCTTGTTATCGTGCTGTCTGCGTGGTGAGACGCTGCTCAAGATCCCGCACTGGGACAGAGGTTAATGCTCCTCTACTAAACTTCCATACAGAATTTTAGGACCACAGGGTCAAAGAAAATTGTAAATCTCTCAGATGGACGGAAGTAGTTGCTCAGGTACCTGCAGTGGTGTAATCTATACATGACTGCTAATTAGTCCCAGTCAATAACCCAGAATCACTGAAGCACAGGTCTATATAGGGATGAGAAGTCTAAGATAAGAGAGGCTTCTCATAAAAACCATTATCTAGCATCAAAATTGAGAGGTGGGAGTTCAGAGGAGGGACTAGAGCACATGGCTTGACTTCTGTGCGGGCCAGTCCAAGAGGATAGGCAAGCTCCTCTGGTAACTCTGGCTTCAGTGATTCCTCAGCCTGTCCCAGCCAGAGTGAAGCCTGCAGGATCGCCATAACCTGTCTTGCTTTATCTTGCAGTAGGCTGTCGGGGAAGAAGGATTAGACAGGTATCAATTAATCCTTCAGACTGCAGAATCAACAGTGTGTTTACCAGGAATCCAAGGAACAGACTGGCCCATCGACAACGGAGCCGGTACTCATTGGCACCTGAGGAAGAAAAGTCAATTTTGCAAAACCCCTAGTTCTGCAAAGTGTCCTTCAGACCTTATCCCATAGTTCTCATGTGTAGCCTGTACCTAAAACAGCTTTCTACCACCGAGAGATTCACCATTCCCAATGCTGGGCTCCCACCAGGCACAATGCATCCCCATGGCTTCCCACAGAAAGGACAGGACATCAGGATATTGTTTGACATTACCTGAAGATTTTAAAATGCAATTGGCCACAAATGCAAATGGCAAGGGTTTGAAACTATTTTGGACTCAGCTGGGGTCTGAGCCTGTGCCCAAAAATTGAATAAGAGGGAGGTCAGAAATGGCAGAAACAGGTGGAAGAAGTAGGATCCCTCAGTTGTATCCTGAGACCTGGTACACAGGAGCAGGACATCGCAAGGTGCACTTGAGGATTTAGATCTACAGAACTGATCATAGTTTTGTGACAGGTTCTAGAATTCAGCATGGGCTAATGTTGCTGGAGAGGAATATTCCTGATGGAAGCACCCGATACTGGGGCCTTTCCGCCAGCACCAAAAATAGGATTCCTAAAGAACACGAATTCTTGCCAACAGTGGATTTCTGAGGCAGTGAGGGAGAAGTAAGAACAGGACAAGCATGTAGGTCTTCTCCCTGGGACACTCTCCAAGCCTTCAACAAGCTGCATTTTATAGACTTCCCGAGGCAAAACTGGGACTGGTTATTTAATAGCCATTGATGGAGTCTTCTCCCATTCATTAGTTTCAGTGTTTTTTGAACGTCTGTAAACTTTTAGCTTCCATAGAAGCTCCTGCAGCAAGGAATTGTACAGGTTAATTGCACAGGTTATGAAGACCACTTCCTTTTGAACCTGGCTCCTGGTGCTTCGTGAGATGCCCCATTATTTTCATACTGGAAGAGACTAACAGTCAATCCCTATTCATGACTCTTAAGATATTTTTCATATCACCCTTTGGCTGCCTCTTTTCCAGCCAGAAGAACTTTAGTGCAGTTGTTGTTCCTTGTATGAAACACATCTTATACTTTTTCTTATCCTCCAGACCTCTTCCAATATGGCTACGTCTGGGTCTGGGGAACAGAACTTCACACAGTATTCAACATGTGGCTGTGATTTCTAGTTTAAAGATATTCTCTGTTTTATTCTCTCTTTTTTTTTTTTCCATTCCTAATATTATCTTTGTCTTCACGACAACCACCAAACGCCAAGCTGACACTTGCATGAAACTACCTGCTCTAATTGCTGTTTCTAAGTGGTAATGGACAATCCCGAGCCCATCACCTAATGTAAAGACATTACTGATTTTCCACATGCATCTCCTCAGAGTATTTAGTCTCACAAGGTTCTTTTGCAATGCTTTATAGCTGATACTTGTCTTCATTACTTCAGATTAGTTAGGGTATTGGGAAAGCTCTAAACCATTACCAAGCACTCAGTTTCCCTGTGCTTATGAAACACATGGGGCAGCACAGCTACCAGCACAGGCACCTGCAGAACTACAGTCATCAGCTTCTCCCATTGTGAAAATCTGCCTGTTACTCCTACCATCCGCTTTTATCCTCCAGTCATTAGTTATCCAGGAGCCTCCTTCTTATTCCATATCTTAAGTTTCCCGAAAAGCCTTTGCTGAAGGCACTTAGGCATTTTTAGGAATTCATCTGGACCTGCCCAACCAATGTATCTGTTGATTCCTTCACATCCACTTTCTACACTCTGTTACAGTCTGTACACAGGGACTCCCTGCAGGGGTTACAGCACCTGGTCCAGGCTTTTGTGAGTGACTTGGAGCCCAGAGAAAAACTGATGTCTCATCAGCCACCTTCCCGTGATTTTAAACAGGAGTTCACATACACAGTTAATAGCTCAGTTACAGCATCCTCCACAGCTCTGGGTGAAGACCATCTGATCCTGGTGACTGATCATGGTAGTTTTGTCTATCTACATCTACAGACATTTCAGCCTGAGACAGGGAAAAGCACTAAAAGAATTGTGTTCATTTTTCTGCTATGAGTTTAGCTGCCCTAAGTGCATCTTTTAGACTTCAATTTGTTAGAGGTGCTACAGGCTGTCAGGCAAGGTTTCTGCTTCTGGTGTGACTGAAGTGAATCTATTTTTAGGGCTTTTTTATCATTTTCAAGTTATTTCTCTTTTCCTCTTTTCACTGTGCTTTTACATATTTTCAGTTTGTTCCTCTTTTTTCTCATTTTACCACATTTCTCTGCCTTTTCAGGATGCTTTCATATACTTTCTTACCCTTACATTTAGGTATGCTGGTAGCCTTTTAGCATTACTCAAGTGTTTCTTGAGAGGTACATTTGATCTTAATTCCTCCTTTCCTTTTCCTTTCCTTTCCTTTCCTTTCCTTTCCTTTTCCTTTCCTTTCCTTTCCTTTCCTTTCCTTTCCTTTCCTTTCCTTTCCTTTCCTTTCCTTTCCTTTCC
>JAOQGH010000006.1:678991-777830 GCA_025769975.1 Gallinago jamesoni
TCCCTTCCCTTCCCTTCCCTTCCCTTCCCTTCCCTTCCCTTCCCTTCCCTTTCCTTTCCTTGTCCTTTCGCCAACTGAAAGGATATAACTTTGAGTTGCCTGCTCAGCTTCACTTCATCAGTCTTCCTCGATTTCACCTAACTTCCCTGTTTGAATTAAAACACGTTTTGGCCTCTCAACATCTCTGCAGGAACAGAATACATAATTGTCACTGCTACGGAGCAGCTTTTCAAAAGCTGGATTTAGAATGAGGTCTTGACTGGCAGCTCCCCAAAGGGAACGGGTACAGCTGAAGCTCCCCATAACCACTACATTTCCTGGCCCCTGATCTCCCTCAGCCCACAGAAGTTACCGCCCGGTGGAAGGCTCTGCAAAATTTCACGTGGACCCAAAATGTTCCACTCAGGTGTCTTCAGCAAGGGAAAAGTTACGGCTGATTTTGTCGGGGAAGGCTCAGCAGGGACCTGTCCCACAGGAAGTTCCCAGTCTTTGTTTTATGGAGAAGACAACCATAGAAGAGACAGCCAGTGATGGAGCATGAAGACATGGGCTGGCACCAACTCAGGCCACAACTAGGTGTAACCGCCAGAAATGGCACATGGCAGTTTCTCAACCAAGAACCTACAAAAATTACTTTGGCATAGGCCTTGTAGGAGCTGCATGTTGTACAAGCTCACGGGGCTCATGTCCATCACTCAAATCAGAGATCTGCATCTCTCATGGAGGCGCGTACTTTGTACAAAGTTTACAAACAAAAGTTTTGTTACAGCCATCTTCCTCTTGAAGATCAGAGGTCCTCTGAAGGAGTTAGTGGAAAGACCAGAGAGAAGAATGGAGGAGAGCAAAGTGTTGGAGGCAAACGCTGCCAGGCAACAACCTAAACCATTTTGTCCACCTGTAGTGATCAAGAAGACCACATACAGAAAAATAACACGAATAAACACTGTTCTGAGCAAAAAGGAAGACGAAAATGATAAAAGAAAGAAACTTTGAGGAGTAGATGAGTAGTAAAAAATAGCTGTGGAACTATATGACCTGAGGCATCTTACACTTATATGAATGAGAGCAGATGAAATAGAGGGTAACAGGGAGGATGGAGATGTTTTTGTGGCCTGAGGGAAATGCTTGGACAGAAGTCTCTGGTGTTGAAATTCAGGGACATATATGCACCCACAGCATGGCTGCTAATGAGGACTACCATTGAATTAGATATTTATGGAACAAAGGAATAACTGAGGTACAGCATGACAAGTGGAAGAGGGGGAACTCTTCCTTATCTCTTCAGGATCTTTGTGAGGGTCCACTTATTTTGGAATAAAACTGCCTTAGTAAATAAAAGTTATTAAGATAATTTTGCACGTAACATGATTGAAGACTGAGGCAGTAATAGATATCCCTATGTCAGCTCTCTTACTGCTTCACACCACAGCCAACACAGGGCTTCAGGAGTTGTATTTCTGTGGTGGATGTTGTCTAAAGGGATTCACTTGCTGAGCATTAACCCCTGATTCCCACTGATATCCAGGAAGTTACAGGAATTGTAGCAATGCACTCTCTGTTATTTGACTTTCACATCCCTAGAGATATTTCCCATATTTAAACAACCTGGAAGCAACATTTTTGTGGGGGATCTTTCACAAACTTCAACTACTGCAAGAACCAGTGTTCTCCGTTCACTACCTAGATCTCCTCAAGTTGTCTCTCCTGCTCTACCATGTGGCAATCGCCCCACATCCTTTTTCAGACAATGTCTTCACTGCACTGGCTCAGCTCTGTTCACAGAATGCTATGGGGTTGGAAGGGACCTCTGAAGATCATCTTGTCCAACCCCCTGCCAAAGCATGTCCACCCAGAGCAGGTTGCACAGGAACTTGTCCAGGCAGGTTTTGAACGTCTCCAGAGAAGGAGACTCCACCACCTCTCTGGGCAGCCTGTTCCAGGGCTCTGCCAACCTCAAAGTGAAGAAGTTCCTCCTCATGTTTAGGTGGAACTTCTTATGATCAAGTTTTGTGCCCATTTCCTCTTGTCCTATCCCTGGGCACCACTGAAAAAAGACTGGCCCCATCCTCTTGACACCCTCCCTTAAAGTATTTATAAGCATTGATCCGATCCCTCCTCAGTCTGCTCTTCTCCAGACGAAAAAGCCCCAAGTCCCACAGTTATTTGCCTTTGTTAGGAACACCTGTTATTGGTCTTTGTAAGGGAAATCACTTAACGTCTGTAATAGGACTGGGGTGCTCTTCATTTGTCATACATGGGTCCAATTCAGTCCCAATGTCTTTCTCTCCCAGTTTCCCCCCTGCAGGTATTCCCTCTACAGCCGTGCACCGGCCGTCTCAACCAAATCCACCTCACTGGACAAAGACTCCACGGAACAGCAGCTGCTGATATGCTTTAGAAGGTCTAAATTCTATTCTTTCATGGAATTTTGGACTAGAATTCACATACTTTTTGTCAAAACAGTAGTGAATCTAATTCCTATACTGCTTTCATTACATTCAGAATTAACGTGTCCCGGTGTTATGTCCTCATAACTGAACTTGGTGAAAAACTTACTATTTGTTTCATAGAGTTAATGGCCAGAGGAATTAATTCAGCTCCCTAGTCAGAATATCTTATATGACAACAACATTTCTGTCCTGATCCTGAGCACAGTAACCAACGTCAGAGTAACCCATTTGATGACTGGAGACCAGGTTACTGAGATGGAGAACAAACATGAGATCAAAGGTCCACAAATACCCTTGACTAGCCCCTTTAGGCTGAGGGAAGTGACAAGGTGAGAATACATCCGTTGATCTGGGCAGATGAGTCATGTCTCAAGCTGCAGAGGAAGAGGATACACACCCAAAATATCAGATAATTTGAACGCGGTGGCTGCAGGGGGAAGAGAGTCTTCCACTGAAATCTGGTGATCTGTCCCATCTTGTGCATAGGAGTAACCCATGCAACCTGAGCATATTTGAAACAATATATTCTCTGGTACCTTTGAACAATGACCTGTATGTTTTAGTGCCTTGTTTTGCAGTAAGGCTAATCCCTGACATTCCTAAAAAAAAAAAAAAAAAAAAAGGTGAAAAGGTCCCAAGACAACTCTTGGCCAACTCCCGCATGACCTGTGCTGGCAGCAGGCCTGAAGCTCCGAAGCATGAGATGTGATTACAATTCCTTAATGCAGACTGAAAGTGTTATGGGCAAATGAGAGGCAGAACAATGCTTCCTGTTCTTTACAGCCAGTGAAACAAAGGGGTATTAAAACAAAATAAAATTTAAAAAAAAAACCTCAAAGGCAGAAGAGACGATCATGGCCATTCACACCACTTATGTCTGCTTTACACCCTGTCCTCCTGTTTATATCTCAAGACCTAGAATGGAGAGAAGCCCAAAAAAGGTGATAAAATATGAATGTGCATTGCTTGAGTGTGAAATACACCCCTGAAGTGAGGTTCAGCTTACAACTCTGCTTTGTTTATAAACCAAAATTTCATGTATTTGACTCTTGCAACCCCTGCGACACAGATCTTTATGACACTGAAGACAGGCAGACAGACCTGAAGATCAATCTACATTGCACTTATTTTTTTAGGTCTTTTTTCCTTTTAGGTTAAAATTGATTGTTTTCAGACTAAGCAAAACTTACGGGGAAAGTCCACAGAAAGATTTCAGGCACGTTTGAGAGCTCTATGCATGGAAAAATACAGAGATATAATACATAAAAATGCATGTCAACTTTTTTCCAAAATAAAGTCTAACACAATAGAGCTCTCTTTGATCATACAAAGTCTGTGACATTTGTATTCCTTTGACAATTT
This sequence comes from Gallinago jamesoni, assembly GCA_025769975.1. NCBI lineage: Eukaryota > Metazoa > Chordata > Aves > Charadriiformes > Scolopacidae > Gallinago > Gallinago jamesoni. Next base: position 682,804 of record JAOQGH010000006.1, read on the forward strand.
TGAAAGTTTTCTTTTAAAAATAATGAATTCACATGCAATTCAGAATAGCCTTCTGTAACCTGTATGGAATGCCCACCAAACCTTTAGTTTTATGGAGGCACAGAACAAAGAGTAGTTTCTTTAATGCTCCAGAAGCTTTTCACCCCCAAACCCAGCCTGGCTACAGCAACAGAAACAGCTGAGGCCTGTGTCCCGTCTCCTGTAATCTCACCCCTCTGCCAGCTTCTCTTTGGGAAATGTCCACTTGCTCCTGGGACACGCTCCAGGACAGGGGTGCATGGCCAGAACTCCTCTGTTGACTGTCACTCGCTCCAGCCCTGTTGATTTACCCTCCTGACCATGGATCTCTGCTCCCCTGCAGTTTGGTTTGTTCCTCCTGTTTAAGGCTGCCCCATGTAATTACTCGGGCCTCCAGAGCTGTGATTTTTTAGTACTCAAAATCTTTGAATCTATGCCTACACGTGTCAGAAATAATTCTACTGGGACAACAACCAGCACCAGATGGTGCACTGGGGAGCTGGAATATTTAAGTCTAAAGTCCTTCAAACTCCATCTTAAACAGAGAACGTTCCTTACCACACATTTTCTGGATGAGGAAAGGATACACCATGTGAAGCTCCAGCTCAGCCTCTGCAGACGCTCAGGAGAGGGATGGAAGCTCAGAAACAACTTTTTCCAGCAGCCAACTCCAGCTGAGAGTCCCTACTCGGCATCCAGATTTTAATGGCTCATCTTTCAGACAGACTTAAAAGCTAAACTAATACTAATAGTAATACCCCCCTAATCTATGCTGCAGGTTGTACTACACTGTGCCCATTGGCACTACACTGTGCCAGTCCTACACTAACACTATATATATAATGTCCAATTTTTAAAAGATCGTTTTGGCGCAAATGGTTTCTTGAACACAACCAGTGTCTGACTGGGGTTACTGCTGCCCTCGATTCAATGCTCTGTGATTCCCAACCCTGCTTTAACTTTCCTGAGTAGTATCCGTGTCACCTCTAAAGATATTTTTTTCAGGCTGTGAGAGCCAATTGTCTCCCTCTTTCACTTTAGTGCAATTTCCTGTTCTAAAGGTTAGCGTCAGAGTTCCACTTTTTGGTACTTAGGCAACGAATTTTATTATGCTGGAGTCAATACAAATGGCTCAATTATTGTGAGCTTTTGAGGCAGTTCTTGCACATTGCTTAGCACTAAGTCAAGAATATCTTTCTGTGTACTCTAGTACTCGCTGTTCCAAGAGGCAGAAACTGCTGCTTTGAACTGGCTCTCATTGTGCTATCTGACCAGTTTATTCACAGGTAATTTAAGTCTCCATTATCATTTGGTTAGACTTTCCCACTTCTTTGATCTCTGTCAACATTATGCACTCAACATCCTTTTGTTGATCCAGAAGCCAGCAGTAGAAGACTACGAATATATTTACTTTCTTATGGCTTAGGAGCGTAACCCTCTATAAGCAGTTAAGTAGGTGATTACAGTTCTCCAGCGGCACTCCTTGCTGCAGCCTTGGGAACACTCTCCAGTTCCAGGATGATCTTGATGGGCTCCTTGTAGCCGTTTCAAGGGTTAATTACCATTGGTGCTATGAACATGCACCACGATTCTTTTCTGAACATACCTATGTTTGTTTTTCAGTTTCTGAATTGTACACAACACCTAAAAAAACTCAGGAGCTTTCCCTAATTTGCACTTGTTCCACCCTAAATAGAAGACTGACTTTAAAAATAAGGTTTTTTAAAATAATTTATTTATGTGGAAGGATAGGAAAGAGGACAATCCTTGCTTTTGGGTTCCAGAGCCTTTAGGGAGCTTGTTCTGTGTTGGTGGGGCTCTTTCCTGCAGTCAGAAGTTAAAACAATGGGCTCAGTGGGTGAATGAAAGTTGACTTTCTCCTATGATCAGCTAACTATGTAACTGCTAAGGTTATATGGCAATGAAACAAAGTATTTTCACTGAATTTTCACTGAATTTTTATAGTTGGAAGGGACCATAGAGATCATCTAGTCCAACTCCCCTGCTGAAGCAGGATTGCCTAGAGCATGTTAGAGCACATCACTCAGGATGGCATCCAGGCGGGTCTTGGAAAATCTCCAGAGAAGAGGACTCCACGACCTCCCTGGGCAACCTGTTCCAGGGCCTGATATATACTTTTGCCTGCTAAATAAGACTGTTCCACTGTTCTACATAACTATACGTTTTTTCTACATGTAGGCATGTAAAGCGATTGGTGATTGATGATAGCTTTGCCTTCTCTACACTAAATACAGTAGTTTGAGTTTAGCAGTCTCTTTTCAATATCATTGTTTGGGACTTTTCTCAAACATTTAACATTATTTCCAAAATACTAGCCCTAAGACTAGAGATTGTCGCCATCCCAGCCACGCCACACACACTAACGGCATCACCCTTTCCCTTGTATACAAGATTGTGGTTATATACACTCAAATAAAAAGAAAATAATGATCAATTTTAATTATGTATATACACTATTTAAAAAAAAAAAAGTAATTGCTGAACTATTTCTCCTATAAAAAGTTTTACTCTTCCACACTAAGATTTGCGTGTGAATGCTGCTGTAATTCAATTTGGAAAACCTCTTAAATCTCCTTCTCTCAAGTCTCCACAGCAGCTCTCCCCTTTTCTTCCCAAAACATTTCTTCTTTTCCTATCTATATTCAAACCAACATTGTCAACTCTCTCCAGCAGCCAGGGGACACTGAAGCACAGGCAAGGAGGAAACCAAGATTTATTCCTAACGACTAACAGACCAGCAAAAATATCAAAAGGAAAGGCTGTAAAAATTGAATGAGCAATCGTATTAAAGGGAGTTATCTGTTAACAGCCACGGGAGCTGCAGCTCGGGGAATGTGCTGGGTCCTTGGCTGCTCGTGGATTCCCGTTATCAGTACGATACAAACATGTTCTCTCCAGCCTCCTTGTCTGAAAGGTTTGGTTCTTCAATCCTCAACATAGGGCCATTTTCTGGCTTCCCCTGGACTTATTCCAGAAGCAGCCCAGGCCAGTGCAGAAAGCTCTGCAGAGATCGAAACTTCCAGCCCTTTGGAAACTGCAAACCAGTTCACACCAGTGCTTCTCCCGCGTTAGGCAACAGTTAATGCTTGGAGCATGTGCCATCTGAACAAGCTTGAGCTCTGCACAAGCCTGAAGATGATTTCTGTAAGAAGGCTAAGGTGTTGGTTTTTTGACCTATAAAGTCTTAAGTGGCTCTGCCTACTTGAGAAATTCCTCTCCTTTTGCATCATCCTGCACCGAGCAGAGTGCCAGAGAGCCAGAACGCCGCATGGGTTCCACCGAAAGGGGCGGGCTGCAGGCGGGTCCCAGGCTCACCCACCGCTGGCCAGTGACCTGCAAAACTGAAAATCCAGAGATTTCCCAGAAGGACCAGTCACAGGGGGAAGGGGTGTGAGGAGGAATTCGACACTGGTGTTACTTTATTCCAGGTAAAGCAATATTTTTCAAATTAGCTTCTAAGAATGTAACACGCTACGATCAAAGTCTGTTTCTGTAGACGATCCCAGAGAATATGGCAGGGAAAAATGAAACCAAGAAAATGTTCTGGCAGAAGCACACTTGGTGAGGCTCCATTTTCTGTGCAGGATTTTCTGTATTAAACAAAGAATGTATTTCTAAAAATATATTGACCAGAACACTACAAAGATAATTACAAGTTAAAGATAACTTTACTTGAAAATAGGGCCAACTCTGCACCACTTATCCTTAAGCAATCTTATTATTCCACTGAGCTAAGGGAGCCTTGTTTGAACCTGGGGCCGGGCCAGTCCCTCTCCTCTCCAAGCTGAGCTTGTGCTCCTGAGATGGGCGTCAGGGCATCTGACAGGCTCTGACACAACCACAAGGACCCATCTGAGAATGGTGTAAAAACTAGACCTCTTAACTCATTAACTGTAAAGACAATTACGTGATGCACCTAAGTTACACAGAAAGAACCGATTGTGCAGGTATGTGTGAACAGGCTGGAGTTTATCTAGAGAAGAGTTCTGATGACGTCAAAGCTTGGCATGTTTAGATTGGGATGTTTACAACCACACGTGAAATAAGATGTCCCAATAAAGCCTAATTTAGGTGTATTTAATATCCGACTATCTAAATGCGATCTAAAAATAGTTCCTCCCATTAATTTCCTATTTATTTTGTACCTTAACAGTTACGGCTCCGTTTCCCATTTTGTTTTCCCAGAGGTGGGATCAGGATCCAAACCGTTTTAAATGGCATTTTATATCCCGACTTCTGATATCCAGCAGCAGAAACAGAAACTACCTCATGAGCCACAGAGGGGAGGTCACAGGTCCACCCGGCTGAGCTTTCCCAGAGCCTGGAGCCTGGCACCGAGCAAACATCCTGCTGCAGAAGGCACAGCCTGACTCCCCGATCCCAACCCTGCCATCGGAAACCAGCCCCAGATGATTTTCCACGCAGGATTCAGTGGGATACGCAATAGGAACCATCACCTGCAACCTACACCACACAGTGGTGGAATCAAGGCCTTAAGAACACACACAGTGCAGGTCAGTATCCGTGTACACAAATGCTCCAGATTAGATTGTTTCCCCAACCCTCTCCCTTTTGGAGATGATTTTTAAAGGATGAATTCCATTTGTAAATCCAACACTATTCACCACTCAGTATTCCAAACCCCTTGTTTGTGCTGCTGCCACGGCCAGCGTCACAAAAATCCCGCTTTGTACCCCTGCATTTGGTTAAAAACATCCACACCTCACACACTCGAGGTTATCATACTCCCATTTCCAAAAGGGCCATGCTCTATACTTTGTGCTCGGTTGCGACACCGCTGTAGTTTTTGTAAGGAATAAATATTGACTTTCCTGGACGTTGCCTCACGACAGAGCAGGACCTTGAGTACATTTGTCTAAGGTATTTTTTTAGCCTGGTGATATAATTTTATAGCATGGCTTTCATTCAGAGTAGTTCAAAAGGCATAGAAAACCAGGATTTATGAATGTCACAAATTGCCCGTTTTCAGACAGGTGACCATGTTCTAAAGCTGACTCAACTGTATTTCTCTTCTTGTAAGACTATATAAAATGTATTACTTTAAGCTTCCAAGCTGCAAATTTAATTAATATTACAACATACAACATACATACAACATACACTTGGGAAGCCAAGACTGGAAAAAGCCACCATGCAAAAATTAAGATCTAGTGTTAACACAGGCTATTTTGTCACTTTTTGTTCTCAAGACTAAAACACATGGCTGCCAAGCAAACCACCAACAGAAGGAAGAGAGGACACTCTGGGTCTCTAGAAACTGAGCTCAAAACTTAGTGTCTGCAGGAGATGGGGCTGTTCCCCTGAGTAGCTCAGCTATGCCCCAGCAGCATCTGAAACTCATGGGAGATGCTCAGATGCTCCCTCCTTAGGAAAGGTCAGAAACCAGCATTAATTTCACTTATAAAAATATATGGTGGTGACACCCCAGGAACCATTGTATGGGTAAAATTCAACTTTCAGGCACAGGAAATACAAAAGTCAAGAACCAGCAGGGTCAGTCATTCTGGTGGGCAAAGTCTGGATCTGTATTTCAGCTGTAACAGAACCCCAGCTCTCAGCACAAGTGTGTAGAAAACCTCATTGATTTCACCAAAAAGAATATAAATAATGTTTTCTGTGAGATGTTTAGTGTTTCAACATGTGAATCGACACACTTAGCCTGTAACACCAATTAAGATATGCGATAAACTGCATGGGATGAACTGACCACATCCAAAATTCCACATTAATGCAAGCACAGCAACAGATCGTGACCAAACGGAGAATCAACCATTTGCGGGATCCCTTCTGCCTCCAAACAGCGTGTGGGGCTGAGGAGCAGGAGCACAAAGGAACAAAAAATGCAGGTGGACAGCTCATGTAAAAAAATGCTTCATTGCTTCAATTATAAATCTGCAGCCAGGAAAGAAAACCAAACGCATTGCGGGGTAGGAAGGTCGGGCAGACGGAGTTGGATAAAATAAAGCTGCTCTTACCTGGAGCAGTTTTCCTTCGGCTGGAGTCACCTCAGCAACATTCGCAAACTCCCCTTCCAGTATGATGGGCTCCACTTTCAGGGGGATGACCCTAATGATGGCTTTCTGCGCCGCTGACCTCTCCGACTCCACCGCCGCGGCCAGCGCCAGCCCTGTCTGGCCCAGTCCTGCCTGCAGGGTTGCCATGAGCAGCCAAGGCCAGAGGAGAGCCAGCTGCAGCGGGGGGCCAGCACTCATGCTACCAGCTGCAGCAGCGGGCTCCGGCCACACATACCGCTCCGGAACGCGTCCTCACCCTGCGGCAGGCTCCAGCCGTCGGCAAAGCTCCCGGGGTGTCCGAGAGTGCAGTCCCTTGGCCGGGGAAGCAGGAGAGAGAGGAAAGAACGGCCCAGGCACCGCCAGCGCTGCTTTACTGGGCAACTTCTCTGGTTCTCGCCATCACCGTTTCTCTTCCTCGGTGCCACGTGCTCAAAGGCCACTGGGAGCTCAAAGGCATATTTTAAACAAACAAACTTAAAAAAAAAAAAATATCCTAAGTTATGAGTCCTTCCTCCAGCAGATAAATTCAGAAAGATCAGCGAAACGTTGCAAGCAAGCAACCAGTTTAGATCTCCGGGAACGCCAGGGAGCATTCAGAACTCCTCAGTGCCACAGAGCTGAGGCACGGGGAGGTCTCCCCTTGGACACCGTGCCCTCATGTCTCCTGCCCAAGAGTCAGGGAGATTCACAGGTTCAAAACATCCATCTCAAACACCTTTTGGAGCCACCTCACCTTCTTGCCAGCGTTTCCCACAACGTAAGCTCAAGCTCTTCAATGTTATCTGCAACTACCAGAATTTTCCTCTCAGAAATTGTGCAGGAGGTATTTCTTGAATTTATGGTGAAAAGAAATTTTGCTTCTGTACCGTTCTCTTCCAAAGGGAGTTGATCTCTTCCATCCTTCCTGTGCCAGCAGTGCCTTATTCACAGTGGGAGATCAGCTTTACTTTTCTCCTTGCAATCCACGTTCAGAGCCTGACTCCGGGTGTAGTTCTTGAGGTTAACTAATAAAGCACGGAGCTTCTCTTCATAGTTTCAAGTTCCCAGGAAATAAAAAGGCCCCAAAACACTTCAAATGCTTTAGATACCAAGCCAAACAGGTATCAAGCAAAAAAGTTACAGCATATCTGGTTTCTCTTGCACTATTTCTGTGCGCGCCTGAGTTCCGGTATGACCACTTCCAAGCTCTCATTAAGAAGATCCCAACTGAAGGCCCCACAAAATAAAATATAAAGTTCCATGGTCTGCCCAAAAGTCCCATGAAACATACTGAGTAGTCTTCATAACTGGGAGAATTCAGACGGAGGATATTTCCAATTAAAACCAAAGTTACATTGATAGCACAGCTAGGAAGAGAAAAGGTGATTTAAGGAAAAAAAAAAAGAAAAAAAAGAAAAAAAAAATCTTCAAACCTGTTAGGCAGTGTGTCTGCTGGAGTGCGCAGGGGCCAGGACAGATGGAAAAGCGGCTGTAAATCCTACACAAAAGTTACTTCTTCCGGTAGCTTAAGAAAACTGTGTGAGTCTGATGATGTTTGGTTTTGTTCTTAAAAAAAATAAATTAAATTTTGGTACTTATAATCAAAAAAATACTAAAAAAAAATAGCGAAAGAACTCTCTCCCGCACACATGCAGCAGGCAGGTAGGGGCGAGTGGAGCTCCCCAGCCCAAAAGAGAATCCAGCAAGATCAAAGGGAGAAAATTACTGCAGACAGAAAGCTCCTGGGGCAGGCATGGCTGCGAGTGAAGTGTCCGCATGTAGTCTGCAGACCTGAGAGAGCACCCAGGAACGCTTCGGAAAAACTCCTTGGAAATACCAAAGTCTCTCCTCTCGCTACAGCAACCCCAGTTATTGGCTCCAAAGGCTGGGAGCACGAAGGAAAAGAAAACCTGGACCGGGAGCCGGGGGGGAAGCCCGGCGGAGGCTGCCGGACCCTTCCCGGGCAGGGAAGTCTCTCCAGCGGGCGCGGGGGCTGCCAGCGGACTGACGCCCCCCCCCGGCACCTCCCGCGGGAAAGCTTTTCTTCCAGGGAAAAAAAAAAAAAAAAAAAAAAATCCCACGAAACCCCCAAGTCCTACAGCCAGACGGCAGGGCTGGCGGGCCGGGGCTGGCCGTGTCCTCCCCCCCTCCCCAGGGCGGCCGGCGCTCTCCTACCTGCTGACACAAAGTGAGGGTGGAGCAGCCGGAGCCACCGCCCCCGCGGCCGCCGGGACCGCGGGCTCCCCCTCCCGCCCTTCAGGCCTCCTGCAGCCCGCAGCTCGCCCCCCGCCCGCCCGCAGCGGCTCCCTGACCCGCGGGTGGGTGAGGAGGGGTGGGAACCGGCCATCCTCTGGCCGCGGCTGATTTAGATGCGGTAGCTCCTTTGCGAGGAGGTTTCAGGCCGGGGCTGATGTCAGAGGTCTGGAATTCAACTCTTCTCCTCTGAGGGAATCACAGGATGATGTTGGGTGGGAAGGGACCTCTGGAGATCATCTCCTCCAGCCCCCTGCCAGAGCGGGGCCACCCAGAGCAGGTTGCACAGGAACGTGTCCAGGTGGGGTTTGAATGTCTCCAGAGAAGGAGACTTCACACCCTCTCTTGGCAGCCTCTGCCAGGGTTCTGCCACCCTCACAGGAAAGAAGTTCCTCCTCATGTTCCTCTCATAGGAACTTCCTATGTTCAAGTTTGTGCCCATTTCCTCTTGTCCTATCCCTGGGCAGCACTGAAAAAAGACTGGCCCCATCCTCCTGACACCCACCCTTTAAGTATTTATAAGCATTGATCAGATCCCCCCTAAGTCTTCTCTTCTCCAGACTAAAAAGTCCCAAGACCCTCAGCCTTTCCTCATAGGAGAGGTGCTCCAGGCCCTTAATGATCTTTGTAGCCCTCTGCTGCACCCTCTCCAGCAGTTCCCTGTCCTTCTTGAACCGAGGAGCCCAGAACTGGACACAGTGGACCCCAAAGGCCTGAGGTGGGTAATGCTGTCAGCCAGACCCATACCCTCACCGCCAGGTTGCAGCTGGATATCTGCAGCTCGGCAGTGACAGAGGGGAGCTTCATGGGGTGCTCAGAAAGCCATGCAAAACCAACAGGGCTGGGGGTCGCTTGCCATCGCTCCTGTGGGCCCAGGACAGCCACAGATGGATGAGGGTCTTCTTGTTACACCCAAACTAATCCCTAGAGTCACTCCACAGAAATTAAGAGATTCCAAAGATGAAGAATCGGTCCATTTTGTTTTAAACCTGTCCGTGTGGTAATAGTCATTTGTCATTACCAATGGTCATTTGTCATTGGTCATTGATAAAAGCATCAGCAAGAACTACCAAAAACATGAAGCATTTTTCCAACTATGATACTCTGTCATTTGTATTTTAAAACACAGATAAAATATAAACTCAACACCCATTTTGGTTTAGAAGTTTAATTTATTGCAGAGTGCTGCAACTATGCTGCCTAAGCAGGGGTACAAAAGAACATCCATGACGTTAACCAAATCCTACTCTGGTCCCATTAACAAGAATATAGTTAAAAACATCTCGTTACAGAAGTTACTTATTATTACTTATTATTTACCAACTGAACTACATCCACATTAAGGTGCTGAAAGTTACCTGAAAGTTATATTAAGGTGCTCGAGTTACCTGAGACTTGTGAGGCCTCCTGCAATACTCAGTTCCTAAAGTAGCAAGTCCCTTTCTCACAGCACGTGGCTGAGTTGGTGAAAGGATAAGTAAGAGTTTACATGCACATGTATTCTGAAAGTGCTGCACTGCAGGTGATCCAGCTCCATGACCTTTTAAAATTAGCATATTAAACAATTTTAATACTAAGATTTCATCATTTGTCTTTAGAATCATTGAGCATTAAGACAGTAAGGCTCCCCTGAATTCAGTCTCCAAAAGCATCAAATCTTTTGGTGGTAAACAAGAGCAAAAAAGGCAAGCTAAGAAGTTCCCTTTGTGTTTCACTTGAAGAGGTAGCAGCTGCAGTTGGATAAGGCTGAACTCCTGGGACCTCCATCTCTTTACACCAGGAACCAGGGAGGCATGACCCCTGCTCTCACACTCGGTTACTACTGATGGCACAAACCAGACACAGAGACCGTCCCCCATTGCCATGTCACCCAAAGATCTCCAGCCCCCTCAGCTGGGGAGCACCAAATCAAACCTGGGTGACAAAGCTGCAGCAATGTCATCAAATGTCTTTCCCTTTTAAATACTGAAAACTCCCTGAGAAATGCTTTCCACAGTGTTTCAGCTGAGGAGGAGGATTTGAACGTAACATCTAGCTTTCCACATCCACATCAGCTGCACTGCACATGTGTAACGTATGGTGAAGAACAACAAACGCAAGGACAGTCGGGATGGTGACACCCTGACAGAATCCTCGGATGACATTTGGGCCAGTTTGGGCTGTTAGTGAGTAATTAAAGGTTTTGCCTCAGTTCATCCTGAGGACATCGCTCTGTGTTCACTGAGGACACCCCGACCATGGCCAGAAGGTACCCAAAGCTCGTGAGGGCATAACTGAGGTGGTCCTGATAAATTCTCTCCACTCCTTTCTTGTGCATTTTGCTCAGGGCTGGCTCTAATTAATTATAAAAGAAGTATGAATATGTATGAAGCAATTAAATTTATGTTAAATGCTCTTCCACATGTATTTCCCTAACAACCCAAGTACAGGACGTGCCCCCTTTATCCTTCAAACAGTATTCTAACATAAATATAATTGGATAGCTATTAAAAACTAAAGATCTACTATCAATATAAATACAATCATATATTAAAAGTTAAAAATGTATTTTGAAGACCTATTTAAAACAAAGTACTAAACTGAGAAATAACTTATTATTACAGATACCATTAGAATCAAAACAAAATTAGAAAACAGAAGAATTCCCCTTTAACGTAAAAGATCAGCAGCTGCCGTATGTAATGGATACCCCCCAGAAAGGATACACTTGCTGCTGAAACAGAGTGTTAGTTTAGGAAGGAAGAGCATTTCCTGGTTAATCACTCAGAAAATTAGCTCATCTTTCCTATAGCTGCTCTCCCAAAATCCCTGACCCATTCAGACCTGGAATCTTGTGACTTTCCTACGCTTTTGTTTCATACACAATTCCCAGTAAAGGGCCACAGTATGACTTCAGCCAAGACAGTGAGAGCCCCAAACACCATCTCTGCCCAGTTTACTGTAGCTTCCAATAACGTCAAATAAAAAGATTCCAAATACAGCACTAGAAACAATTTGCTTCCCAGTAAGAAAGTTCTGAGAAGATTTTTAAGGCTTTCTGCTTATAAAAAGCTCAGACTCTTCAGATCTAAAGGATACAAGCAGCTAAGAAATTACTTTATAATAAATACTCTGACCACTAGATGCTTTATAACTTGACAGGAAGAAAATGCAATGGAGAGGTGAAAAAATGGAACTAAACTAATACCCTTCAGTTAAAATGAAAGCAAAAAAACCTATTTTTTTTTTTTTGTTTGTGTGCACAGCTCTGCGAGGGAGGCTGAGCTGGAGCCCAGCTGGCAGCTGCTGTGCATTTTCACATACTTGTCACCCACTTCTCAATCTCTTGTTTCTTCCTTGGGGAAGTACCCCCGCTTGCAGGCTACATCCACCAGCAGATGGAGATCTAGGAAGGAAAGGGAACAGCGAGTGAGTATCAGCCCTTGGACGTGTTTCACAGCACACACAGTGATTGTACTTCCAGCAGGGACTACGGAATATGGCCTGAAAGGCAGATTATAACTTGAGAATTTAAGGCCTCCTGTTTAAAGAACAGGAATTATTCTAATGTTGCAAAACTTTAAATATAAAACAACAACAACAAAACAAATTATAAGCAGAGTGCTCCCATTCTTCAAGACATATTATTTACATGTGTGCTCACTTCCGTTGATACCAACTGCAGAATATCGATTACTATAAAACCCTGGTAGTCCATTCTGCTTGTGACATATTCCTTTATTTATCCAAAAAAAGGCGTAATGGCCTCAAAGTACACCATAGCTAGTACCAAGGTCCTACAGAAAACTTGTGATAGCACAGACAGAACCAACAAGAGACTAATTTTTTGAAAATTACCTTCATCTGTGGCAAAATGGGGATATTTCCAATGTATGGCCAGACCTTGCTGGTCAAGAAAGTGAACAAGTACCCTGATAAAGTCACAGCAGTGCTGCCACTGCAATGTCACCCAGGTGAACTTTCATCTCTCACCAGACACATTCACATCTTAGGAAAAGCACTCTAGCACTTGTTCTTTTTCTGTACTACAAAGTTCCAGCCCAATAGGCATCAGTTCTGCACTTTCTGACATTCACCTCCTGCCAAAGCAGACTGTTGGGAATAAATCTGGAAAATGCACAGTGGTGGAGAAATGCAGGGGCCAGTAACTCTGAATTTTGTGAAGTTAGGAGACAGCATCTAACCTCCACTCATCCAAAGCAGCAGGCTGCCAGGACAGGTAATTTGAAATAGATCACGAAGTGAAGGTAACGGCAACTGAGCTGGAGCAAGAAACTGCAGCTCAGACCCCTAAGAGAAATTTCCCTTTGGGCTTCAGACAGGAGATGTTGAGAGCTCACAGCCAGGCCTGTCCCTATGTTAACTCTTACCACCTCTGTAGGAGATCTCACTGTGACCTATTAGGAACACTATTGAACTAAATGAAATTATTTTTGTCTGGAAGGTGTAGGAAATAGTTCAAGTGGCCATATGAAAGCATGGGAGACCTTGCCTGAATGAAGATTTGCCCTTAGCAATTGCACCTACAAATCTATTTACTGTGACCGAGAGAAAAGGCAGTGACACAACCGCAGTGGCACTGGAGCAGATAGTAAATGTCTAGGGCACTTTGCAGCACAGTAATGATGGATTCTTTTGAGTCAGTAGCATCTTATGTCTGTGTTCTTGTAGCAAAAAAAAAATTAGAGGAAGCTGCCAGAATTATTTGAAGGACCAGATGACTCACAAAAAATAGATGGCAAGCCATTGAGAAAGGATGATGTTCCTTAATGTATCAGTATCAGCTTAAATGCTTAAATCCAGAAGTAACAAATTCCCTTGCTCCACTCTGATATCCCTATTTCCAGAAAGAAGTGCTGCAAACAAAAATTTCTCTGATCAGAATATGGTACTTCTTATGTGCTCTTTTAGAAGAGGAAGCACAGAGCACAGGAACTATGTCAATGCTGACCAGCTGAGCGTACCTGTGCAGTCCAGTGCAGAGGAGCTGGGGAAGGATACATGAAGAATTCACAGAGTTCCTACCAATCACTCATGAAGTCCAAAAGGACTCCTTTTGCAAGTGTGGATGCTGACAACGTAAGCAGTCAAATTTACCCCCCAAATCCTATTTTATAGGTGCACACAGCTAGAAAGTAGTGGAGAAAGAAGATGCATCACCAGCACCTATAGACCTATATCCTAAGAAAGAGCCTGGGGCTGAAAAAAACAGTCCCTGAAGCATGAGTTATCCCTCACACCTCAGTGTGGAAACCACACCAGGAACTAGAGAGCCAAATCCACTGTCTCACAAGAAAAGGAATGGTAAGAGAAGACACAACCTGTGCTCGTTTGCAGTGATGGATCTTAGTAATGAATTAAGTTCTGCACCCTCTGCTGCAGCCTCTGACTCCCAGGACTCACAAATAGCTCTTCTCCCGCTGCTACCAAAGAAAACAGGGTCCCTCTGCCAAACTGGCAGGTACAAAGACAAGCAGTGCATGAGGACTAAAGATACATCTGCATTCAAAGCAAAGAGTAGGCTTCTTCACCCACTGTGCAATTAACCTATGTTAATGACGTTAACTTACAAAAACCACAGTGGATGGCTTCAAAATGTGTCTAGAAAAATTAAATGAATAAAAGTTTACTGAGGCCTTTTCCGCTTAATAGTACAAATATGCCAAAGATGCTGTTGGAGACAGGACAACAGAGAGACCTTTCATCTTGACCCTGGTTGGCGGGATGTTTTTAAAACTGGTTGACTCGAATTTAGCTGAGAAGCTGGTTAAGTACATTGTTCTTCATTTGAAGAAAAGAGATAACTTATTCCAGTGATTTACGATGCTGCAGAGATGGGCTGGCAGCTACAGAGGGAAATCCCAGGGACAGCACTTTGGTAAGACAAGAGCTGTCTCCTTTGCTGCAGAATAGCTGCAAAAAGGCAAAGAAATCTGGTCTAGTTGTTCAAAGGAAAGTAACACCTTCCCCACAAGGGAGGGTTTGATTCTTGCCTCCTTTGTACAGATTATCGCCTTGGTTTCAGCACAGACCGGGAGAGCTGCTCCCAGTCACAGAAGTGACTTTTCCTTCTGTCTTCATTGCAGTAGCCTTTGGTAGCACATTACATTGGTTCTCAAGTTATCTAGAACTTGGTGTTACCACATGACAAAGAAAAGTGAATCATGTCAGCAGCCAACTGAAACAGATGGAACAAAAGCAACAAAAGCCTCTCTATAACAGGAGATGTATCAAAGTGTGGGCTCAGAAAACTTGCCAATGAGTGCCCAAAGGAAAAGAGGAAGACAGACAGCCTCCCTTCCAGCGGATACGTTGTGAAGAAACACCTGGAAATTTTCACAATGCAATATTACAGCACAGAAGGGTTAAAGAAGTTGTCTCCCAAGACTTATGGAGGAAACGGGGTACCAACAGACAAACATGTAGTCAGAACAACAGAAGTCAGCTTATATTTAAACCTCTAGGCTTCCAGCTGAGATGCAGGAGATGAGCTGTGCCAGCTTCCAGCCTTGAATCATTTATATTGGGCCAACTTGAGCCCGGCCAGGTTTGACTCAGGTGTGCTCTCTGTCTCCAGCCTTCACATGCACATCAAGCCTAAAAGGTGCAACAGTGGAAACGCAGACCTGGATGACTATCACGTTTCCCAGAGAGTAGACTCTACGCTAATTGTTGCTAATTAGCATTAGCGCAACAGTGTTTCATCTCTGTGGAACAATCCCATGGAAATGCTTTCCAAAATGTTCCTGTACATAACTTTACAACTGGCATATTAAGCAAATGTTTTGCTGTAGATATGAAAGCTGAGAAGTTTGCTAATTACCCATGGTACCAGGAAGTAATTGAACAAGAACTCTCAATTCTGTTTTAAACAAAAGCCTGTCTTCTGTCAAGATGGCATCCAATCTTTTTTTCTCAGCTTCCTGACAAAAAGACTTTATTCCTTACTTAAATGTTTGAAACTGATAGGCGTTATGAGCTGAATTATTAACTAGCATCATTATCTGGAATTTAGAAATTACCCTTTGAAGTGAGCAACAGTTCTTCAAACTCTACAATCAGCTCTTTGATGAACAGCTGCGAGGGAAATAGCTTCTTGCGAGACTTTCAGGCTGCACCAACTTTTCCTCTCGAATAGATCCAAAGTACTTTGTGTCCTCTTACATCTGCCCAAGCTGTGGACATTTAGGTTTTTCCTTTAGTTGCTACATTTGTGAATTGTTTGGCCTCAGATGTTCTGCTGCTTGTTTTTCCCATGTTTCAGCAGACACATCAGCAAACTGGTACAAAATTTGATTAGTGATCTGAGACAAAAAGTTTGGATTTCTACAGTTTGGTGGGGTTTTTCCCTGTTAATTCAATAGTCACCTCATTACTCAGTGTTTCCTTTGCAACATTGTCACCCTCCAGCAAACATATCTCTGGAGTTCATCTCAATATTGTGACATCCAGATTTATGGCACAACACCCAGGACTTCAGGTTTTATTTACTGATATAATTTATACCCTTTTCCACACAAGAGTAATTAGTGCAAGCGTATCTATGGAAGCATGTTGGTTAAGTGAGAGATTGTACAAGTGAGAGATTGTACAAGTATAATACTTTAACTGAAAGCACAATGAAGTACTGACACTGCAGCCAAGAACTAAACTGTTCTTATCTCCTCTTTCTGTAACAGTTTCATAGAGCTGTCTCAGTAATGTCTAAAAAATATAGAGTGTCTTCATACCAGGGGACTTGCTGCTGTGTCTTCTTTTCCTGCATTTATGTTTAACAGATGAATCTGCTTTTTCTACAAGTTTGTTCATGGGCTCAGTTCCCGAAGTGAATTGTCTCTCTTCTGTCTCTGACATGCTGGATTCACATTCAACATTAGCGTTCTCCTTTAAAAAAGCAAACGAAAGAAAGAAAACCAAAGATCAGTCAATATTTTCTTGCAATGATTTTAGGGACAAAATAGTAACAACTACTACTCTCCACTCCAGAAGGACACCAAACAAGCGTTGAACACTGCCTGGATGGTTTACATAGTAAGTGTTTTTAACTCAGAATTAAGACTGCCAAATTGAAACTCGATCTTTTACAAAATGTCATATTAAGCAAAACATGAAATCAGAAAACAAGAACATATAAAGTTAGGTTCCATGTCCTCACAGCCTGAGTTTTGCCCTTGGTTATTGAATTAGCCAGAAGAAAGAAGGCAGAAGAAACCCAGGTGCACTCATTGTTACCAACACATGTATTAGTAACGACAGATCTAGTTCAAACAACCTGGCAGAACTGTGTGATGCAAAACGACACATGCGAGCTGCACATTTCTGAGTGGAAATCTCACCCCACCCCACCCAATTGTTAAGACACTAAATTATAATGTGTTGCTTGCTTTTTGGAGCCCTCTGCTGCTGCTCCATATGTATTTTGCAGGCAACCATTTACTGAACTGGTGTTTTCATGATCATGTGGCAACAATTGTGGGTGAAAAAAAAATAAATAAAGCCAAACAACAAAGTTATGTTTTTATTCCACTGAGAAAGTAAAAGCCCAAAGTGAAATACTTGGACTTTATCTTTAGACAGTAAGACATTCTCACTTTCACCTGTTCTAGAATACTAAAGTCTTCTACAAATATCCTATCAATCAATATCCTAAAGATGAATGATTGTTTAGAGCCTGCAACAGTTCCCTCTATTAAAGAAAAAAGAGCTTTCGAAAACTGGTAAGTTTAAGTTTACAGAGGACAAAAGGTCATCACACCCGGTAAGAAGATATTAGTATTTCCAAAAATCACATTTTACACCTTGAGTCTGTCGTTCCTCAAATATATAAAAGGCAATGTATGCATGTTAATAGAAGTACATATACATTCTTTGACAAAGTTGTATAATAATATTCAAAAAGGCCTGTGTGAATACAGTAACTGACTACTGCAGGGAGAGCTAGTTCTCCCCAAGACACCTCCTCCACTTGCCAGATACCACTGCAGCATTTGCTCTTTGAAATGTGCCGTCTGCCTGTCCGCGCGAGCGCTGGTAACCATTAACAAGGCCATGTGAAAACCATCGGGCTGGCAATGCCTTGTGTCTAACCCCTGACCCCCAACTCCTTCCCAGGCAGAACAACAAAGAGAAGGAGGGAGGACTGTAGTTCACTACCTTCACCAGCCAGAATCCAAATTTCATGAGCGATGATCTAAACCTCTCCATTCCTGGTGACATTTACATAATAATAAGTTCTGGAAAAATGAGTAAGCTGCCTTAACCAACTAGTGAGAGAAGGGAAGATTTGTCAAGTAAGCACCCCAATTTGGATACTCCACAGATCAATTGTTTTAGAAACAATTCTACAAATCTCATTATTTAAAAAAAAAAAAAAAAGATAAACAGATACACTGTGACCTGAAGAGCAGTATCAGACAGGGGATGTAGAAATCAAACTGCATTGCTTAATAAACAAAACACAAATGCTTATCGGGATAACCATTATGCAGAACCCTAGACACTGAGCAGCAGTTCTACACAGGGCCTGGGGATGCTGCAGTCCCAGGAAGGCTAAGGACAGCTTGGGCTGCACAGGGACAAGCCTGGCTGGCAAATCCAGGGAATTTCATTCCCTCCTCACTGCTGTACTTGCAGCGCTGTGTCCAAGTTTAAGCCCCACAGCTGTGTGTGTGCAAACTGAAGAGTGATGATTCTGCACAGTACCTCCCTCAAATTCCTTTCTATCACTGTGTTCCCAGGATCTGACACACCAGCTCCTTAGTAATCTAATATAAAAAGGCAGAAATGAGATTTTCATCGCAATAACATCAGCCTAGACCACACAAATCTGGCTCTGAAGCTACCTCTTTTTTTTTTTTTTTTAAGTGAATGTGTTTCTTACCTTGGATTTACGACATCTGTGGACAGACTCTTCACTCAGACCTAGCACTCCTGCAATTTCAGAGTCCCAAAATGTTGTTTGGCAGAGAATCGAAGCTGCCAAAGCTGACAGATGTGAACGTTTTGCCTTTTCACTTCAATTATTGAAAAATGCCAAACCTGCTTCATCTCACAGGTTACATGGCTTGCGAGACAGCCACTGGACTATACCCATACCCAGCCGTGACCCCAGGCTGAGGTGCTAAATTAACAGCTCACATGAATGAGGCTTGCTCCTACCCCAAAGAAAGCAAGAGTTTCAACCTTCAGACAGACTGAATGAAATAGAAGCCAAATTCCTCTTGATCAAGCATTACAGAAATGTTGTATTTCCACTTTACGAAGAAAAAAAAAATCACGAGTAGGAGGGGAATAAAGATGTCCATGAAAGCCCAAAATCTGTGAAAGTCTAGGACAGGAATTCACTGAGGCTAAGAGGACAACGCTGGATCAGAACTATTGTTTGTACTAACTTTTTTCATGTAAAGAATTGCTCTATAATTTGCTATCTTTTAGGAAATAAGGAAAGCAGAGTAAAGCAGTTTTCTACTGAACTCTTAGTTCTATGAGGACAGTTCAAAGCTGACTAGCTGCCACAGGAGCAAGTAAATGCTAGGAAATACTGTGAAAGACACTGAGAACAAACCAGTAAACATCTTTGTGCCACTGCAAAAATGGATAGTTTCCCCATAACTTCAATGCTCTCCTCATTTCAAAAAAGGATGTAGGAGAAATGGAAGAAGTTGAGAACAAGACCAAAGCTAGCAGAGGTGCTGAGCAGCTGCCGTGCAGAGGAAACTCCATCTGGACCGTACGGACAGGGAAAAAGACTGTGGAGGAGGCAGTGATAAGAGATGTGTAAAATCCCAAGTGACATGCAGAAAGCAGCCAGGGATGACAGTCGAGTGTCTCTTCTGAGACAGAAAACAGGAAGCATCCCATGAAGCTGGTAACAAGCATGCTGAAACGGAACAAAAGGAAGCTCTTTGTGCAATAGATCGTGAGCAAAATATGTTTGGCCAAAGGACAGTGGGCTAAAACTGACGTCATTTCAATGGCTGACTTCAGTCCACAGAAGAGAAACCTAAGATTAAGCATTCCCAGTCCCCAAGTTGAGAGGAGTTGGAAAGTTGGAAAGGAGGAAAGCCCTGTTGTATTTACATGCCTTTTTCTTGCTCTTCCCTGTGTATCAGATCACAGCTGTTGTCCTGATACTTGACACTGGGCAGGACGGGTCATTGGTCTGACCCAGCAGAGCCATTTTGATGTTCTTGTATCAACAGTGGAGGTTACAGTGGGCTGTTACACGGAGGAATAAAACTCTCCTCTGTGCATGGCCACTGTTCTGTCATAAGCTTGCTCTGAGTTAGCACTGATGGCTACTGAAAGCCTCAGAAGGCTTCCAGATTCAGGGATAAAGCAGACAGGAAACTGTAAGAGCCTGATTCCCGGGTGTACAAGCACAGAAGGCTTCGCTAGAGAGTTCTGCGCCTGCAGAATCCAGATCCCAGACCTGGAAACAGCAGGCTCTGGAAACACCACTAGACAAGGGGAGCCAAGGGTTAAGTTAACCTTGCCTCCCTGAGTTTGGGAAGAGGGGACTAGTAAGAGAAAAAATATTTCTAACAAAAAATTCTGTCAAACAAAAGGCCTAATAGTCCCTAAATTTCTCTTCAACACAGAATAAGCCCCAGGTATTTATCCAGTTAAAATACAGATAAACTGATCAGAACCAACATGGGGATTCTTACCAATTACAACAGTAATGGGGCCTCAAAACCAAAACACTACCCCCCAAACAGCTTAATAAGGGAGTTTGGACCAGAAACTCCAAAGACCTACAGCAATGGCAAAATATACTGCTAAAAACGCACTTGCAAAGTTGTCAAAATTGACAGCGTTTAAAGTGAGGTCAACTCACTTTAACTCACTAAGTGGCGACTTGTTAAGGGGTAGTGCCCACTTTGCAGGCACTAGACAAGGACGTCCTCTTCTCTACACAGCACCGAGCTGCACAGTCTGGTCTGGGCTTGAGCTTTGCAGAGCCCCGATTAGAATATACAGCTCTTTCTATAGAGACACCCAAGAGGAAGATGATTAAGAACAATCAAGTTTGCACTAGCTGAGGATTTCCAAGCTTTAAACTCTACTGAAGGCATCAAGATACTGATAGAACAACACAACAGCAGCTTCAACACATACACAAAAATGAACATCAGGAACACCCCTCACTGCACAGGAACCTTTTTAATCTGTGTATGGGGGAGACCAGGCACAGGCAAATGGAAGTACGATTCCAGCTTGCTGCCCACCACAACGTATAAACAAATGAAGATGCTTTACACCACTCAAACATCAACAAATTATACTTTCCATAGTAAACAGAAACTTAACAGCTGTTTATCAGAAACAATCTAACCATGTATCTAGATTTTAAATAAAAATCTCTCCCTTCAGTGGCAATTCTTAAAATTAAAGATACTATGTTATAACCTGAAAAAGGAATACACCTGCATTATGTATTTTTCCCATGCAAATAAGCACCCTAACTTGGCCAACACAGGCTAACACATCTCATGGTTATTAACATGGGAGACATTTAAATTATTTTTTAAATCTTGTTTTACCAAGCAGACCCTTCACTGTCCATTGAAAGCTTAACTAAAGAAGCCTTTAGTTCTTAAACAGGCAAGAATATCAAAAAGCTATCCATCCAGACCCTAGCATTACTATTGAATATAACAGCTATCTCAAAAAAGGTGTTGTTTTATCTCCATTTCACTCTACCTGCTCTGGACTGAATGGAGCTTCCTGGACAAATACGACGGCGGATGGAGCTGGGCTGTGAGCTGGTTCTTCTCTCAGGTTGTCATGTGCTTCCTGTGTGCTCACAAATTCTTGCATCACCCCAGCAGCAGCCCCTTCTACAGATGCAGTGGCACAGGCAGCATGGAGAAATTCAGAAGGCTGGGATGGAGAACAAGTTGTTACTGCTTGATCTGCTACCACCACAAACGACGTGTCTGAAACTACAGGACTAAGAGATTCCAGTTGGCTTTCCTCGGTTGAAGAAGGTGTATCAATATTCTCAATATTCACCAGTTGCCCTCTGTTAGACTGAGGGGTTGAGCACAGGCTTTCCACAGGTTCCACTTTCACCATGTCAGTTTTGGGTGATGAACACATCTCATCAGCAACCCGAAACAGAGCTTCAAGGTTTTCTTCTGTCTTCTTGTTTTCATCAAATGTATCACAAGGCCAGTTAGAGGGCAGAAGTTCAGCTGCATAAGGTGAATGCATTGGAGGACTCTGGAAGATACAAAATATAGTGAACCTTTATACCAAAAAATTACAGTGACAGGAAAGCCTTTAAGGATTTGGAAATGAACCTAAGCAATAAACTGAAGTGATCATTTACCCAAAAGCTTGAAAGATTGTCTGTTATTTTGAGTTAAACCAACAGATTTAATTTAAAAAAAAAAAAAAAGGCTACTACTTTGTCTTTTTTTTCATTAACCACCTTACTCTTGGCTTGCTTTCTTTTATCCACTGTCTGCCCTGGAGAGAAAGAAGGCTACTTACCAGGAACTGTGAACTCCTTCAGGTGCTTTGTATGCAAACCTTTGCACTGCAGGGAGAAATGCACCCAAGTGTCCAAACCCAGGACTTCTAGTCTGAGTAGGACCCGTGGGGGTACAGTAGAACCACCCCCTCACATACCACATGCTATCAAAAATATCAAAAATGACAGAATCACAGAATTGCCTAGGTTGGAAGGGATCTTTAAGATCATCTAGTCCAACCATTGTAAAAAAATCCAACCAACCAACCAAAAAAACCCCCACAACACTAAACCATATTCTAGAGCAAATCTATCTGCCTTCAGTCCTTCTAGAATTCAAGCATTCCTGTTGTGTAGAAAAACAGCAAAAACCACAAGATTTTTAAGCAAAAGAAAAAGGTACGCATGCTGTAAATGTGCATATGGACAACACAACTCGAGGAACTCAGTTACTTACCGGTAACATCTTTTTCCTCTTCAAGTGATTGTCCATATGCGCATCCACACAAGGGGTGATTCCCAGGGATGCTCCAGTCCCAAAATGTAGGGGAGTTCAGACACCTATGAAAACAAATACTGTAGAACTGCCCTGTCTGACACAGCCTCACATCCGGACGCCCTGTCGCGACACAGTGTCCCACAAATGCATGACTCAAAGTCTACAGAAAACTGTAAAAAAACCCTATAGATCTGAGGGTCAGAAACACTTTTTGGAGAACCTGCAGAGGCTGCCTTTGCCTTCATAGGGCAGGACTGGACACTGCTAAAATATTTCACTGGAGGACAGTACACAGCATCCAATGCTACTTTTTTCAGTAGAATTCATATAAATCAAAGAATGTTTAAAGGAGAAAGAAGACAAAGAACAGTTTCTCAAAAGCAGTATCTCCTACCCAAGTGAAATGATAAATCACATTTTAACAGCCAGTGTCTGTACTGCTATTTCTTCTGGAGATGACTCAGAGTAAAAGGACCCTGGAGGGTCATTTCTTCTGACAAATATGAGTCATACAATGATGCTGGAGGGAAACTTGGGTATATTTAAAATACGATCTTATTTTGGAAGAAATCTAGCATGAAAGATTAGTCCTTAGTGCCTGATTATCCTCAGACCTTCTAGCTGAGGTAATGGTTAATGAAAAGCTACTTCCATAGATGAATGAACTAGAGAACAGGAAGCCCCATGATCACCTACAAGGAAAGCCATATCAGACCAAATGCCAGTGAAGGATTTGGTCTCTCAGCATCATGAACATCAGAAGTCTCTGGAGGAAATACCAGAAAGAGATGAGATCCCTTCCTCTGGGTGTATGAAGTCAAGTTCTGTTGTGGCTTCATGGAGATGTGCCAGTCTGCAGATAACCAGAATCTCTGGAGGGGGTGAGGGGAGAGGAGGAGAAGATAAAACCTGGAATTTGAGAAATTTAGGTTAAGTTAAGCAAAGTCTTTTTATTAAAGGCAAGTCACCTTTATATTTTTATGATATAGACTTAAACATAGTTCCTTTCACTTAATATTTTTTGGTTGTATTTTTTTAAATTATAACAAGGTGTTTTTTCACTTCTGTTGCATTGCATGTTCATTGTGTTAAGTAGCCAGGATTTTAAGTAAGATCTGAGTTGCCACGTCAACTGTCCAGGGATGAGATAACCCCTGCCAAAACCAAAGCAACCAACCAACCAACAAACCCACACTGCTGGTCATTTGAGCTTAAGAGGAAAGAGGATGTAGTTTAGCAGAAGTGGTGAGAGGGAAGATGGGCATTTCACTTGTATGATCAGCACAGTGTACACAGGATGTAAAGCACAACCACACCTTTTCAGGGACTGCTGGGACCAAAACAACCTGGTTTGAGTGCTTGGGCAATCATTCAGAAGTACTTCGGATTCAATTTAATTTTGAAATGACATGGCTGGTTATCACTCTTATCACAAATAAAAGCAAACTACTTAGGACTGTTTTTAAGGTCAGGAAAGTTTTTCCTCTTCTTTGTTCTCCCACATTTCTTTCTTCTATTTCTAGTTTCCTCTTGCTTCAGTTCCACAAAGCAATGCTGACAGCTTAGTAACAAAGCTAACAGCAACAATCAAATAGCAGGGCTGCTAGTTTAAAAAAAAAAGGAAAAAAAAAATCACTAAAATCCACTATGTAGCCTTGGCTCAAACCTATGATAAAGCAGCAAGGAAATACTGCACTAGTGGTTGAGAGTTGCCAGAACAGCTGTTGCAGAAGACAGCACGAGTTTTTTCTCACCAGGCTCATTTGTATCCAAGGATCCTGATTCCTCACACTGACCCACACCCCGCTTCAGAAAAACCCAAATAAAAAGGAGAATGAAGCTGTATCTGAGCTCCCAGTTTTGTAACCAATTGTGATGGGAGTTCAGTGCAAATCTCTGAAACCTTGATTTCAGAAACCTGACACGAGACATACACTGATCAGCCACTGTGTCTGAGTATAATCATCTATACCCCCTCGCTGTCCCACGCCATAATTCTCTGTAGCTTTTTCTGGAGAGCAAACCACAGGCAGACAGACATTGACCTACCAGCCTTGCCTGCCCGTGTCCCAGGAAGGGTCACTGACAGTTCCAGCAGGTCGGGAGTGCACAGTACAAGCCCAGCAGCTGCCCTCCAAGCCCCAAGAAATTGTCTCAAACTCTCCTAAACATAAAGTCATGCTCTCTGCAAGACTCAGTAAGGACTAGTACAAGGTTTAGGTTTTCTTGTCCAATAGTGCCTGGTTTTCCTTCTGAAACCACACAAGACTGTGTGGATCCAATAGAAACAGGGCTGGTAATGAGCTTGCTGATGGCCAGTGCACTGATACAGCTCACTGTCTGCTGGACTGGCCTGGCAGTTTTGTACAGACTTTGCTGGTAGTATCTGGTAGGCCATGGAGTGATCACACAGCCCAAAATGCCCTGCAAAAACCACCCTTCAATGGCATCACACTAAATTCCTGCAACTGGTGGAAGATATTGAGCAGAATGAGCAAAAGTTCTACTTTTTGTGAAGAACAGTACAAAAGTTTAGCCAGCCAGGGTTGATTGCTTTTACCGCTTTGGAGGATTTGTGCAAATGGTTACAGATGATCAATAAAAAAGCAGGGCAGGACAATCTGGGCTGCATTCCTCAGTGCTGCTTTGGGGAATTATCTACCCCAAAGCACCCAAAAGAAAATTGATTATTCCCCACAGCTCAGTGAGAACCACAGGGAAACCGCTGTCTCCTGTACTGCCTGCACGGCCACTGTCACCATGGTCCAGGAGCAATGATCTATGCTACACTAAGACTCAGAAATCCCAAGAAGTCATGCTGATTCATTCTGTGTGGTATTCGTGAGATCCTGCTGAGAGACAACCAGTTGCTGACCTGGTAGAACTGATTTACGCTACTGCCTGCCTGTGGGCTGCTCACACAAAGGATTACCTTCAGCAATCTCTGCCCAGATGAACCTGCAGTTTTTGACTGGGAGTTCCCTGGTTAGAGCTGTTTATCAAAGCATCCACCGATAAGTGGCCTAAATCTCTTTTCACTGCACACACCACCCACGGATTTGCTTCTCCAAACAATTAATTTTTACTAGACCCTTTGGACGGCGTATTTATAGTATCTTTCCATCTAATCACAAGGACTCCCTTGGAATGATTTGCTATCCCAAACATTGACAGATCCTCATGTCCTGGCTGAAAACAAAACTTTCAGAACCCTCATGATGAAAGTGAACCCTCATGATTTTTCACTGTGTAAATACTAGAATATCATAGCATGATCGGCCATGATCCTTACACCAACATGTTATCCTGGCCATAACCTGGCCATGTTAGATAAGCTTGTATTTAAAAAAAACATGAATAAAAGACAAAGGTTGATATTTGCAAGACAGGAAACTGGATGATCAAGCTTGGGTAGGTCAACCCTTTTTCAACACACCTAAGCATAACTTGCTTTGCTTGTCCTCTGTGAGGGAAAAAAAAAAGTATATACATTATGCTGTAATACAAAAGGAAGCTCTTGCTTTTTTTACTGCAGTTCTTTTGATATTTGATAAGCTGGGTCCTCCAAATAAGGTGCAGTTTCCACCAGAATTTTATAACGCTTTTACAGTAAGTGCTATAGTTACCTTTAATAAGACACCTCTGGGGTGGGGCCAATTCCAAAAGTAATCTTAGTTTTTCTCATTCATCAAATGAAATTCGTGACTGCAGAAAGCTGTCTGGGACAAAACAGTGGAGCTGCTTCCCAGTATTTTCATAATATTAAAGAATCTTATTTTGTCCAGTCAAGGACATTCTTCAAAGATAAACGTAGACTTGCAACTAAAATGAATTCTGGTGAAGTCAAGCAAAAAACTTATACAGACAAAACCACTCCACTGATGAGGACACCCACTATGCTGCTACCCTGAAACCTCACTCGAATTACAAAACCACCC
Organism: Gallinago jamesoni; assembly: GCA_025769975.1. Lineage (NCBI taxonomy): Eukaryota > Metazoa > Chordata > Aves > Charadriiformes > Scolopacidae > Gallinago > Gallinago jamesoni. Next base: position 709,027 of record JAOQGH010000006.1, read on the forward strand.
GTTTAATGTTCAGTGGTTCTTTGAAATCGATATTTGTAAGCCACATTACTTTCACTTTCTCAAGCAGATCAGTTTTCACATTTATATCCTTCACTCCAGAAGTCTGTAAACCTACAGTACATTCCTACGGTCTCCTTGGCTCTCACCTGATTTCAGTGTGCCACACTCACCTGGAAGAAGCTGCAGTAGGTGTATGTAGAAGCCGTTGGACCAGCACAGCCAGTCAGAGGATCTGAGTGGGCAGGTGGGGAACAGCACTGCAGTGCAGCTGCGAGAATTCAAACGCAGTTATCAGACTTCCAGAACTTATGTTTGGTAGGCAGGGTTTTATTGCTTACTCTGATTAAACATTTCAATGATCACACAGTAAACAAAATTCCAGAAATGTATTATTACCTCCCAGATGGTTTTAAGACTGATTTCTTCATCTTAAAAAATACTTTTTCTAATATATGCATACATTGTAAAATACACACATAGAAACCTCATAATCACAGTCTCTTGTATCTTAATATCACCTCTTTGATTTGGCTACTTGCTTTCTTATTAAAGCATACCACAAAAAGTGGATTCACATAGGAAGACTCTAGACATTCATACAAAAACACACACACGGAGAAATTAAACAGTGATTTTGTTCTAAAAAGCAACTTTGTAGGTGAGGCAGTATTCTGCAGGTATTATTTTTTGGTGACATGCAAAGACAATTTAAAAGTAAAGGCATTATTTACAGAACAGATACTCTGCATTCATTCTGAGAGAGAGAGAAATCCCTGATGAAATCAAGTTTAGTCTAATGTTCGTAAGAAGTAAATGTAATAAGCATAACTTGAGACAGCAAACAGACTAGATCAATTTATTTGCGGTGCTTGACACTTACATAGGATTTCACTCGAGACAGTTGCTGTGATAACCAAGATGGTTTTTTAATATCTGCACCTATTGCCCTTTTGAATATGACATTGCTGGCTTTTTCTGCAGTTTGGAGCACCAAACACAGGTGCTCACCAACACAGAAAGCGCCAGTGGACATCCTTCTAAAGAAGCACAACATATGTGTATGACTTGTGTTACTTCAAAAGCTAAATTTGAGCAATTTTCACTAATTGCAGACTCCAAAGTATGCTCACAAACTTCAGAAAACCACCAAAGAAAACTTTTGAAGGGCTATTGTAATAACAACGCAAGACAACAGAGACATTTCTGGTAACCTGCTAAAGTGATTCTAAGGAAAAAAACTCCACGCATTACAAAGAACCTATTTTCTAAGAAAAGAAAAGGAAGGACTAGAAGGGGCAAAGTGCATGTGGAATAGTAGGTAAGTGTAAAACACTAAGTCTAGTTCATATGCTGTAAAAAGCTACAAGTGAAATATAAATGACAGCATTCTTACAGTTAGTAGAGTTTATAGCAAAAGCAACTCATTAATGAAACAAGTTGTTATGTTTGTAAATCAAAGCGAGGAGAACAAAAATCAGACTAGACTGATGGTCAATTCTGAATGGTTCTGAAATGCAGAATATTGCATAAAAAGAATGCTTTGCACTCACAAGAGCTTTTTTTTTTTTTTTGCCAGCTCACAGGCTATGGCAGTGACCGATCTAATAGCAAAACCAACTGCATCTGTGGAAATATCATGGGAGATGGAATGGAGTCAAAGGCAGTAGGTTAAGAAGCGAATCCACAGTAAGAGGGAGGCCAATTTTAGATAAGGGCCACTCATCACCCACAGTCACAAAAGGAGAGGCATCATACATCCAAACAATTTTTTAAGTAACACTGAAGTAAGCATTTACTGACAGGCAGTGTTATCAAAGGCGAAGGCGACAACTCATTTATAATACTTCAAATCTTCAAATTGAATCAAGATTCAACAAACATACCTGCTTTTGTCCTACCTTGTTAATTGGAGAGAGAAGAAATTTCTAAGCTCTTTTGTCTAAGATACAGTTAATGTAGTCATACCCAGAAGAAATTACCAGCTGAAGCACATTTTGTCACTGGCTGTTATGAAATAACTGACAGTGAACACGGATCTCATTTGAATACTAAGGAGACAGGGATGAATGGCATCTTATGGAATAAATGAATATTTACTGAATAAATTAAGAAAAAGATACAGCCCCTTCCACCAAACAAGATGGATCAGCCTCAAAATAGATTTGGTTTCTGCCAAAAAAAGAGACATACTTCTGCCCATACAAGGTAGGGATGGAAAATTTCACAGACTCATTAGGACACAGCATGTGGAATATCAACACTGATTTATGAAAATGGAATTGCTGTCAGCGGAGCTAAAACCAACCCAGCAACAGACCCCTGAGGACAAGCGAAGATCAACAAAGAGCACAGTTCAAAGAACAAGGAAAGGACAAAATACTCTGCATCACAAATATTGTTGTGTATTATCATATTTCAAACATATTTCATACTGAAAATATCTGTGGATATCCAAAGAGGTCACAAAGACATCAGCTAAAGCAATCAATACTTTTAAAGGAAGTTATTTAGAACTACATTAACAAAAAATTTATAAGCAAATACAAGTTATAAATCTGACAGGTGAGTAAGAAAAATCAGAAGGAAATACAATAGAATAGAGAATGAGTTGACACTGGATAATATATATAAATACATAGGATATTTACATTTCCAAAAACCTTTTAAAACTATGTCATCATCAGAAACTCTTAGAAAAACTGAGCAACAACAGCGTGAGAGGGAAGGCTGTACATTTAAAAAATTATCTATCTTAAGGATACAACACAGAAGATAGGAAAAACTAGGCACTTTTCACAGGTGAGAGAGGTCACCAGTGGAGGTCCCCAAGGACCTGAACTTGAACTCATGGTACTTCATTCTAATAAAGTTCTTTAAAAATGGAGTGACTGAGCAGTGAGGTGATGCTTGCTAATAATACCGGGGTAGTCCTCTCAGAAAAGAGCAGTCAGCTATGAAGATGTGGGAAAAAAACCCTTATGAGTTTCCCAAAGCTGCCACCCACCAGATAAAGCTCTGCACTTAGTATCTCACACAGAAAATGATGGGCTCATAGTTGTCAATCAACAATCAGGAACTAGATCTTGGTATTATAGAAGATAGTTTCAGAGAGGTATCAGCTTGACACTCAGTAGCTGCCAAAAAGAGCTCCAGAGTCACAAAAGAAACAATCATCAGGTTGTTAGGAAATACTTACAAAGGGAATGGAGAATGAAATAGGAAAATTATTATTCCAGTGTTTAAATCCATGATTCACACCTTGACCACTGTGTAGATTTTTGGACTCTACATCTCAATAAGAAAAAAGGTACAGGGAAGGCAACATGGGTGATGTACTTCATGCTTTTCTGAAGGAACAGTGAAGTGGGACAATCTAGAGATAATGCAGCTGAAGGAACTATGATAAAAGTGTTTAAAATCATGAACAGTGCAGTGAGAGGGATATGGATATAGACACACTCACAGAAAAACCAACTGGTGATTTAATGAATATGCAGTAGGGGCAAAAGAGATAAGAAAAGGTGGCTCATTGCACAAAATGCAACTAAGCTGTGAAATGAAGCCCTTGTCACAGATGTTGTGTGGGCCACAAGTCTACATCAGTTGGGAGAAACAGGCATGTTCACGGAAGCAAAATCCACCGAGGCTTATTAAATACGACTCCTGTTACAGTTCATTAATTCCCTGTGTCCACACTGTTGAGAGTATTTTGGAAAACCATCAGCCTGTGCTTTCTCTACTCTTGCACTCCTCCTTGGCCATTACTGTCACAGGAAATTATGAGCTATAGGGACATTTGGTCTGATCAAGGCTAATATTCTTATCTCCAAAGCAGAGAACTATTCATTAGAGAATTAACGAGGCATCCACTAAATTCTGTTTTCTCAACACTGGCAAAATCAGATGAGTTGTATAAAAATAAACAGGAGAATTTTAGCTAGAGGGATAACAACATTAACATCATATTCTTATATACACCTGCCTCCTCATGAGACAACACTGTTTTGTGGGCTCTTGATGCTTCAATAGAGAAGAATAAATCAATCATCTTTGCTGAAGACATGAAGGCTATAGCTCTACCAGTAAATTAAATGCACCCAGACCCATTCTCTGGCACAGAGTCTGATATTACTATTAAAATCTCTTACTCTTCCAAGTCAAAACAGCCACATCCGAACACCCCCTTGGGAATGGCCCCAAACCCATGACAACCATTGCCCTAATCCCCACGCTTTTGGGGGAGAGTGCTAACCACTAATGATCTAATGATAGAGCTGATAGAGACAACCAGGCACTTCTCCTGGCAAAGTCTAACACAGTAGCACAGACACAGACAGATATGCTTGAGCTCAGCCATGGTTAGAACATCTAACAAAGATCTAAAAACATCAAAACAGCTCCATGTCACAGTTTGATGTGTACACATTTGTACTGCATGCTTTTTACAGGTTCCAACACTACAGGCAAACTCAGGAAACCTGAAGTCCAAAAATAAAAGCAAACCCAATATGATCAGCAGCAGATCTTTACCATAAATTCTCCAAAGATCTGCTGGAAATTGAAGGACCGAATGTACCATCTCTATGCATTCAAGACAGCACCAGACATTAATAAGTGTTATTACCAGCTCAGCAGGTCAAAGGGGATGAGACTGACACTCTCCAGCATCTTCCATTCCACTTGAGCACACACCATGTGGGAAATACCAAAGGACCTTAAGACCATCCTTTCAGTGTGAAATTACCATGCCAGATCCAAAAGTTATGCCTAAGAGAAACTAATTCATCAGGCAACTGGATCAACAGTACTCAAAGGTGTGCAGGAAATTAGGGAATGAAGCTGTGCCTGTTCCTGCCAGATCAATGAACACATCGGATTGGGCCTGAACACCAAAACCATGCAAACTCCAATCCTTTACTACCCAAAGGATTGATGAAAATGAGGATGACATCCAAGGTCTCTTCAATAAGGGAAAAAGGGAAAGACAACATTGTTTGAACTGTCTTAGGAATTTCAGAGGGATTAATTGCATTACTGCTACATAGACTGTGATGTGTAGCAGTTGTCAAGACTCTGCACAGTCAATGAACAAATGGGCTCATCAGAAAGAAATGAATTGTCTTCCAAAGACATACATCTAAGAAAGCTGGAATGACTCAACATTTGGGAGGTGCCTGTTTCTCTTTGCTGGCTACATATGTAATCTAGATGACAAGCCCAGGCATATACAACTAACTATTATACATTCAGATGAATCTTAGGCAAGATTAATCCTACTACTAGTTTTACAAGTGCATTACTAATGCATCTAGTCTGCTTTTCTCAAGGGAAAATACAGTTGCTATTTATGCCATGTTAAAATACATATTGTGTTTTCAGCAAATTATTTATTTTAAGAATCCCCCTTTTGACTAACACATGTGAATTTTAAGCTTTACAGATAAAGAAAAGTATTTATCTTAACAGAGGATGTATGTTTCAGAATAACAGGACGGCTGCTAAGCTACCACTCACCAGAAAGGTTATCATATGCAAATGGACCCTGCAGCCACATATGTATTCAGAAGGCATGGACTTGGAAGGTCAGCTGGCACCAATAACTAACATTTCTCACATAGTCTCCTTGACTGATTTTCATTATTAGGGTGCTCTCTGATAATAAAGCTTCACTGCCTTTCTTTGATGCAATCCCACTGTTATCAAAGGTTTCACAGATAGTTGAAAGCAAACAGCACTAAATCCTTAAAATAATTATGGTCTAATGCTAGCAGGAAAAAAGATACAGATGAGCACCTTTTATTTTGCTGCCCTTTCAATAAGAATCATAATAAAAAAACAGGGAAATCTTTTTGTCACTGAAGTTAACAAACAAGTTTGAATATACATAAAAAGAAATCTTTTGACAAAGTTCTACTTTGATTTAATTTAATGGGACTTCCAAAGTGAAATGAGAATAGTCAAGAAAAAGATTGAACATACATACTTTAGTCCCCTCACTTATGACATACCTATTTTAAGATTAACTGTAACTTTCCAAATAAGCCAATCTTGGTTCTGTGCTCTCAAGATGAAGGAAAGCAGATTTTTTTCATGTGGATATATGAAGAAATAAGCTTTTAACATCCTGCATGTTATAACATACAGAAGAAAGGATAGCAGAGAGATGAAGAGATACACAGGAACAGAAGTAAAAACACTGAGACAGTGTTTTTAGCAGCAGTGATAGTGACAGTGAAAATGAAAAGATTTATAATAGTCTCTAGTGATATGGCAAAGTTATCTTCTCATAAGTACTAATGAATTCATCAGAGTTTTCAAAAGCCTCAGATTCAATAAGTTGCTCTATTTTAGTTTGAATTACATCTTAATTTTTGTACCTTGCAAAAATTGTTATGCTTTAATCATGCTCTCTTCCTCACCTCCCGCCCTGGAAGATTTTACCTGTACAACATAGCCACTTTATTCTTTAAACTTTTGTAACTCCAGTGAGAGAGACAAGCGTCATCCAGTTACAGAGATCTACATATTCACGTCCAAATCTGCGCTAGTCTCCCACAACTGCTCCACAGTCAGCACTGCAAAATATGCCCTTCCAGGATGTGAGTAATCTTACCCCGAGACAAACTCTAAACCAAGCTGTATGAATCGCACCCGGGAGTTGCCCGTTTACCTCCCCTTGCCTATAGAAGGGGCCTGGGGGACTAGCTGAGATACAGACATCTAAAATTCAGTATGCTGAATTTCAGCCTGTGCTCTGTAACTGATAGAAACATTAAATGGGGACCATCTCCCATCTAAAGCAGGCATTCTGAATGAGGCCTTGAGCAACCTGGTCGAGTGGAAAGTATCCCTGCCCATGGCAGCGGGTTGGAACAAGATAATCTTTAAGGTCCCTTCCAAGCCAAACCATTTTATGATTCTCAGGACACCCCTACTAGTTTGCAGCTCCTGATGCAGGCTCTAGCCACTGCAGTAATCTTTGTTAGTAGCACAGGGCAAGGAGCGCACAGCAAAATCTGCCTGTCCCTTAAACATTTAAGAATGTCCACAAGGAAGACCTAGCTCGTCAGAATCCTTCCTTGACAAAAATGGTGTTATGGAAACAAGTGATTATTGTCTGAAATGTTCTTAGCAGAGATCTCAGAAGACGCGCACAAAAGATGTGAGGATTTCACTGTGGACTTGGAGAAAGACAGCAGTCACCATATCCAGGATTTCTAAACAGGAATATCTCTCTTAGTGAAAGTGCAGCTGCCAATGGAGAAACAGGCAGAAGGAAAGAACAATAACTGAGGTTTAGTTTGTTCAAGAAAAGAGTCATTATGTTCTGAGTTTCAGTGTTTTAGGGAAATTTAAAAAAAAACAACAAAAACCGAACAACAAACGAGCCATCACCCCCCCCCCCAAAATAACCTATCATGTGATTTTTCCAATTCAAGGCAAGGGCAAGGAAAAGAACAACAATTTGCTTCAACTTTTCTTCTGAAGAATAAAAACACTTAAGTGAGACTGAAAATTTTAGCAGAAACATTTTAGACAAAAGAAAGGAGTAAAGACTTTCGTACTTTCTAGTTTTCAGTGCATTAAAAAAATACAACATAAAGCAAGCAGCAAGAAAAAAAATAAGACCTGAAAATAATAAGAGCAGAATGAAATATTCTACACACTACTTTGACTGATCTTTGACTTTTAAAACTTAACCTGAGAAAACATGACACCAAGGACTAGCATACTACTTTTCAACAAGTTCTCAGTGCTTTAATATCATCATCCAAGTTTTGCTTAATTTAAAAAAATATGAGCCTTAGCCTAACACTGACTAGCTGTGGACAAATGTTTTTCTCCTCGCCCTTTAACCTCAAAGAGAGTCTATCTGGAAAATCACCAGGGGACACTCAGAATCTGGAGGAAGAACAGGATTACCAACCAGAAATTTTTTTTTGCTTTAAAGGTCTCTCTTCCTTTTAGACTTTACACTTTCCAGTTCTCACTTGAAATATACACGACAGAGCATTGTAGAAAAATACTTAAAAGTATTACTTTTAAATAACTTTATGAAAAGCAAGTGCAGAATTTTTTTTCATACCTGTTGGATAGTAGGCTTGTGAGTACTGCATTGAAGATGTGTAGCTGCTGTATTTTGGAAGGGAGGTGGCAATGGTTTGAGACCCTTGCTGAAGCGGCAGCAGAGAGGCGACAGGCTGGAGTGTGTACGTCACCTCTGTTGGAAACCTCTGGAGTGCTGGAAAGGCAACCCCTCTATCTGGAAAAGCTGGGGAAGCCTCACGCCCTGGAAGCAGCCCCAGAGAACCCTGCCATGTTCTGGAAGGGACTGGAGTCCGATCAAAACTTTTTGTCGGTAAAGAGCTGTGGTTCTGGGATGAGGTCGATATGTAGGAGTAAGGAAAGAAACTGTCTCGACGATAATGTTGATGAAACTGTCCTACAGTCAGCAATCCTGCAGCAGGTAAAAAATAAAGTGAAACAAGCGTTAAGGAAAGGAGTTTTCACAGGCAATGAAAAGCAATATAAGGAGCCAAGGCTCTACAGCATGATGAGGGAAGACTACCTTTGCTCTGATAAACTCAATCCAGAACGAGACTGTATTCTTACACCTGAACGCACTGCAACTACTGCAGTGGCAGATTAGTGCAGTGCCAACACACAGCTGTAGCATTCAAACTCCTTAGACTTGCAGTAATAAGTTATCAGTGTTTAGAAATATGCTATAAATCAGAATGGGTAACCAAAGTAAATTAGAAAGTACTGTGTGTGTGTTAAATCAGACAAATAGTTTAAAAAAAAAAAACAACCTAAAAGGAAATCATTAAGCAAGACTTCAAGACTTAACCACACTCCAACGCTGACAGCTCATGGACAACTAAGGGAAGGGAAATGTCAAAATCCTCCAAGTGACTTGGAAACTAATTTATGGCAAGTCATTTAATTTGTCAAAGAAAAAAAATATCAACACCAACTCTTCCAGCCCCAGTCAGCTCAACTAGTTCAGTTTTGACTAAAATGTCCCAAACTTTGCCATTTTGTTATTTCCTGTAAGTTGCTTTTATTCTTCCTTAGTTTCCTCTCTTAGTCAGTTATTATTTCATGAAATGGTATTTAGTCGTATATCATGACAGTTCACTTTCTATTAGAGGTTTTGGTGACTTCGTTGAAACACTGACAGTAAGACCAAGAATGCCTACGCTCATCGAATTCCTAAAAGAACTACTGCATCTGTGACTTTTCCATGGAGTCATATATAATAATTGTAAGTTTCAGGGTAGTTTACCTCAATAGGGCTTATCTAGAAGCCAAGTTTTTCTCAGACCTGCAGTTCCCAATTCTCACTCTAAAGGACTTTTTACAAAAATAGCCTCACATTTACCTCTTTCACTCCTCTGGGAACTAATTCAAAAAATGGGTAACATACAGTCATTATTCTGCAAGTTCATATGAAATCATTAAGAATCACTAAATAAATACCACCTGGCCCTGAAAATTTTGTAAGAGTTAATATAAAGAACCATTTATTTCCTGTTCAGCTTTTTTACCATATATAAAAAGAGTATGAACAGAAGAATGAGTATTCCTTTGTTTATATTTTACCTTTGGATAGGGAAATTAAGATTATCTAGTTTTAACACATAAACAAGACACCAGAGGATGCCAAGTTATGAAGCACCAGTTGTTTTACAGGAATTATTCCTGGATGTTTAACAGAGTAACATGTTGCAAGACATTTGGAACAGACTGACTCTTTGCAAACAAAAATATCTTTTATCTATCAAATTACCTCACATTTACAGCAAAGACATGCCCCTAATAGTTAGTACAGAGCACACCGTAAATTGTCAGCCTGTCAGAACTTGACTGCATATAAAACCCAATGTTTTCCTTGTTCTTTTTGTCTTTCTAGAAACTGAGACTCCTAAAGCAAAAGCTCTCTAAAATTGCACCCATAAAAACAGAGGCCAAAAAAAATAAAAGGCTGTATCTTTCTTAGCCTTTACTCTGGCAACAGCCTGCATTACATCAGTCAGACCAGATTTCATTGAAGAAGTCTGCAATGACTCCTCTTAGTCTTAACAATATTAACATCAAATCTCTCATTTAAATGCTTCCTAGCCTCAGTATCAAAGTAAGTTCCTTTGCTTCTCAAATGCTTAATTTTGTTTTCTTGTTATTGCACCTGTAGTTCCACACACATCATAGAAACCACCACACAAACGAGACGACAGTTTCTACTCTGAAACAGTAACCAAGAACAAGTATTGTGATTTTTCTACTCTATCTTAAATGGGCCTGGTGCTGGAAGCAGCAGTACTGCTTCTCCCCTTGTTCTGCACGGAGTCTTACGCCTCCACACCCACGTGCTGCATCACCCTGGCCCGAGAGCCAGCCATAAAAAGGCCATTCAAGTTTTTTTCTGGGATCCTTGTGCTGAACCAACACAGCCGCTCTATCAGCTACAAGGAAGATGATGGTTAACATGCAACCAACAGAATGGAAGTAGGACTGCTCTTCTGGTAGCAGCCCACAGCTCAGTCAGACTAAGAGCAAAACAAGATACATTTTCTCACAGTCAGCTACAATGCTCTGCTGCTTATGTGGAATTTTTGGAATAATCAGACTTGTCCTGGAAAACTTTGATGCTCTCAAGGTGGGTTAGAAAGAAAGGAAATGTGTTCTGAGGCTTTTAACCTATTACTTTTTATTTAGCTCTCACCTACTCATTCAATCCTCTTTAGAAACTATTTAGGTTGTAACTTTTTCAGGAGATATCTGACAGAAATCTTACTACCAGGTCTTTTCTAATTTGCACAAAAGTGACAGGATGCTCTAGCTGTCACTTCACATGACCCATCGTTTCACTGATTTAATGAGAGCTTATTGAGAATCCCCACTGACAGGCAGGGAGGCCTAACATTCATCTGGTAGAGCTGTGCCAGCTCCACAGAGATCGGGCGAGGGTGTTCTTACTGTAGTTACACAACGGGGACTGCATTATAGTCTACAGGCAGGCTGAGACACATGTGAACCACGTTACCCATGCTTACCGGCAGCAGATCTACCTGCACGAAGAACAACTGTTTTCCTACACCGGGTGAACTGAGCGGCCACCAGCAAGGACAGGTAACCCTCCTCCCTCAGGGGAGTGCCGATTTTCAGACCTCATGCCACCCAGCGCTTCTCAAAACCCACCGTGGCCCCACATGGCCCGCCCTATCTCACCAGGCCTGTTGGCCTCGCCGAGCGTTGAGGGCGGCAGCAGCAGGTTCCCGTGCAGTGATGGGCCAAACAGCCGCTGGAAGCGGTTGGGTGGGCGGCTGGTCACATCCAGGCCAGCCGCCAGCTTCGCCTTGTTGGCGCTTGTCAGGCGCTTCAGGTTTACAAGCAGTTCAGGGCGATCGCGGCGAAAGTGGGGGCTGTGGAAGTGGTGCAGGGGCCCAGAGGAGCTGTCACCATCGCCAGGCCCGGAGCCCAGCTCAGGCCTGGGCCCTGCCACGCTGCACGCCGGCCCTGCAACCACCTTGCGAAAGCCATAGAGGTTGAGCTGTCGGATGAAGCTGGTGAAGTTCTTGGTCTTGAAGAGGCTGGAGCCATTGCTGGCCGGCCCCATGGCATGGCCCGGTCTGGCGCCCAGCAGCTCACACTCGAAGAGCGGCTGGTCAATGAGCAGCCCCTCACCGCGGGCGTCCCAGCGGATGGAGCGGAACTGCGGGCTGTTCACCAGCTGCCATAGCTTGGCCGGGAAGTTGCTGGGGTTGATGGCTGCGGGGAGCTGCGGCTCCTCCATGGCGGTGGGGGAAAGACGCGGTGACCGCTCTCGCTCCAACGGCCGCCGCGGCCCCGCCCACTCCCCCCCTCCGCCCAGCGCCGGGGCCGGCCCGCGCGCGCCCGGCACGTGCCCGCCTCACGACGCGCGGCCGCTGCCACCACGGGTCCGCCGACCCCTTCAGCGCTGCTATCGCCCTCAGCCGCTCCAGGCCCCTGAGTTCCCCCAGCCCCCTCAGTGCCACCATTATCCTCAGCCCCTCCAGTCCCTTCGGCACCCCCAGTCTGCCCAGTGCCACCATCATCCTCAGCTCCCCCGACCCCTCAGCATCCCCCAGTCCCCTCAAGCCCCCTAGTTCCTTCAGCACCACCAACACCCTCAGGCCCCCGTCCCCTCAGCTCCCCCACTTCCCCTCAGCCTCACCATCTCCCTCAGCTCCCCCGAATCCCCTCAGCACTGCCACCCCCTTCACCTCCACCAGCCCCCCCAGCACCGGCATCTCGCTCAGCTCTTCCAGTACCCTCGGTCATGCTGTCTCAACCAGCTCCCCCAGTCCCCTCAGCACCACCATCCTCCTCAGCTCCACCAGCCCCCTCTTCCCCTTGAGCTACTCCAGTCCCTCTCAGCACCCATCCCCTCAGCGCCACCATCCCGTCAGTGGCCATCAGTCCCCCTCAGTCTAGCTGACCCCAGGCTGTCTCCTCTCTGCCCCCCTCAGCCCCACCGTCCCCTCAGTCCCACCATCCCCTCAGCCCCGTCATCCCCTCAGCCCCACCGTCCCTTCGGCCTCCCCATCCCCTCAGCGCCGCCATCCCTTCACCCTCCACTGTCCCTTTAGCCCCACCATCACCTCAGCCGTCACTGTCCCCTCAGCCTCCCCGCTCCCTGCCGCCCTGCCGTGTCCCCTCAGCGCCGGTGCCGGCGGCAGCTCATGTCAGCCCTGTGAGGGAGCAGGTGGCTGAGGGTGGCGGTGACACCCGCTGGCAGCGTGGAGGAGAGCCAGGGGAGGCCTGGGGTCCCTGATCCACAACGGGTGGGCGCTGGGCCAGCAGCCTGGAGCCAGGAAAGTGTTAGAAAGGCAGTAAAGTGGGGAAAGTGTGTCCTCATGGGTGCCCCAGTGGCTGGAGGGGCTGCGGTGGAGGGGCTGCTGGGGTGGGGAAGGCAGGGAATAAAGAATGGGGATGAAGGGGCCGGGTTCCACAAAAGGAATTACACTAGAACCCACTGGGTAATAATCTTGAGGAGGGTGGTGGGTGAGGTGGTCTTGGCTGGCTCTGCCGCCAGCTCCGACCTGAGGGGGAAGACTGGGCCTGGGGGGGGTGCATGGTGATCTCTGCAATGGGGGTGGCCGCTCGAGGAAGGAAGGATGGAGTTGCAGCAAATATTTGAAAGCTTCAGCTTAAAGTTCACTGGCAGTTGACAAAAGGGAAAACAAGTTTAGAAGGGGTTGGATGAGGAATACAGAGCAAATCAGGATTTACAAGTGTCACGTTTGCCCTAAAAAACCCCAAATGTGTGCAGTTCTGATCCTCCCCACTCTAGAACAGACTGGGATGGAGAAAATCAGCATCAAGGATATGAACTGACTTCAACAAAAGGAAACACTGAAGAGGAAATCTTCAGAGTTGGCTGTGGTTCTTTTTATATAAAAGGTTGGGTAGTAAAATTGTAGGTAGTATAAAGGAGGTGAGCATGACTAATGGAGGACATCAAAGAGAGGAAATCGTATCAGGTGCTTAACCAAATGGAAGCTGGGGAACTAATTGCACTACGATGTTTTGGGTACTTGGCGGGGTGGGGGGGCAGGAAGTTAGCCATATATACAAAGAATATAGGTCTTAAAGGCTCTTACTATAGGGCCTGTGCCCCTGCTAGTCCTTGAAGTGTGCTCTGCTGGAGGCTCCCAACTCAGACCTGAGATGCACTCGTACATGTCTGCCCTCTTAAACTCTTCTCAGGGCTCTGCTGATGGCAGGGGCTGCTTCTTCTCCCACCCTGGCATAATCATTCTTACTGTTTTAGAACAAGCATCTGCTCTAACCCAAAAGGGCAAGAGCAGCAAGGAGCTGGGAAAGGAAGAGTGTGGTGGTCTCTGTCTCTCTGCTTGCATCCTATGCAGGGCTCACCAGCAGTAACAGGAGAAGACAATGACATTCTTCTACCTTGGCTGCCCTCACAGCAAGAAAGCAGCAAGAACAGGGAGCAGGTATTTCCTGGCCTTAAATAATTATCTTAGAGTTGCTGTAAGATTTCTTAGCAAGAAGGTACAAAACCAAACCCCTTCTTTAACTGAACTCATCCTTACTGCTTTGGTTTACAGCACAGCCCCAAACCAGCAGGGCAAGCAATAGTGCAGTAAATTTCAGAAAGGGGACAAAACTGAATAAACTGATGAGAAATAGTTCCTATTTGCAAACTGAAAGCAAAGTCACTCTGCTCCTCCACATAGCTGAAGAGAGGAAAAAGATGTAGATTGATGAGCCTAAATATTTTGGGTGGGGTTGCCAACAGACTTTCCCCCTTCAAATTGAAGCAGGTAAAACAGGAAACAGGACAAGGAAAAATTACGATAAGGAGAGATGAGAAGATACTTTTTTGCCTTTTTTTTTCAGCAGACTGGCTGATTATGTCTCAGTCACTGCCTGTCTTGGGCAGATTTAGCACATTTATCATTATTCTGAGTCAGCAGCAACAGCGGGAAGGAGCAGAAATTCTTTGTTATCAAAGCTAAAATCCTGCACCACAGAAGGATGTTGCTTTACCCAAGGAATTAATGGTCTATGATGCTGTCTTCCCAAGAAGATTTGCATATTTATTTCATCAGTAACAATTTATTCTTTTAAGGATTACGTGATGGTTGCTGGTTGCTCAGTGTAAACAGTTAAAGCTTCAGTGAAGCACACTGAACATAGACCTGAAAGATGATGAAAAAAGTCCATTTTACAAAAAACATTTTCTCAGCTTTCCTGAGATGGCCTTTTGCATTACTTCAATGAAAGGACTTAAGGCTTTCCCCTCTCTCCCTGTGCACTAGGAGTGCAGGACGACTGTGACTACCTGATGGCGGGATGGGGGAGGTTTTTATTGTATCACCTGTAACTTGGAACTGAAGCCCAGAAACCCAGGTCCCTTCAGTACTTTGAAGCTGAGCCTGTAGCTGCGACGCAGATGAGTTTTTAAAGACAGAATGATGTTTTCCATCGGCACCCAGAGTGTGGCATGCTCCCAGCAAAGCCCCGGCTCACTCTCTGTAGCACCTCGCTGCTCACACTGGGTCAGGCGAGGCACAGTCTGACAGAGGAGGGACAGCCCAAGGGACTGGCGGTGGTGTGGCCCCAGAGCGAGGGCACTGGAGTCACCAGGCCAGGCTGGTGATGAGAAGAGGTCATGGCCCCTTCAGCTCTTCCAGTAGATCGGTCTCCAAACCGTTCGTGCCTTAGACATCACACTAGGGCTCCCTGGAACATTCTGTTCTGGGGAACATGGGAAGTTTCCTCACTTGGAACACATCAATAATACTGAAATGCTTCTCAGCAAGAAACGGTGCGGCTCAGTCACGAGCTGTTGGACTGCAGAGGGTTTCCAGGTGACGCTGCCAGCTGAACACAGCTCAGCCTTTTCAGCCAGCCTGGCTGCTGCTGTTTCCTCCACATCTTCTCATGCTTCTCTCTCCCCCCCTTCCCTCCCCCTGGCTGCCCCACACTGACCTACAGCACTCACTCTTTCTTCCCCAAACTGCCACGCTCCAGCTGTGAAGGGCAGTGAGCACAACACCCCCAGCAGCGCAATTCTCTGCTCCCTGGGGCCTGCGTTTCCGCAGCACCGCTGCTGCCTCCACAGTTCAGTTACTGATGGGAACGGCAGATCCATGCGGGAATTCTGGCTTTACTGACTGCTCCTCTCTAAACGCTTACAAGCTGGTGATGCTCACACCTTCCTCCTTTCAGTATCACTGAAATCAACTACTTTAGCAAAAGTCTCCTTACCCTGTGTCCCACTGCAATCTGTCAAGCCACATGCATTGGTTGCTCTTTATTTCTGACACAGCTGTGCCAAATGCTTTCCTGTAGCAACCGCCTCTACAGCCACTAATAAATAAATAAATAAATAAACAAAAATTATATCTTTTTCCACATCTGTATGAAGAGAAATCTGTATTTTTTTTTCTGACTCTAAGTGGAGATACAACATTCTTTGCCACTATCTATTCACGGCTCAGCAACTGAACGATACTGACCATCGCGGGCCTGACTGGGCTTCTCACTACACCTAAATCTATGTTTATTTTGTTCAGTGATTGGTGAGATATTATGGTACATCATAAGCAGCTCCGGTTGTTAATGTGCTAAGAATTCATGGCAGTTCACTGACAGGGGAAGGCTTTGATCTCACTGTTTGTGCGAGGTTTAGACATATTTCAGCACACATACAGATTACCTCAGGCTAAATGTCTTAGCAAATTATGGTTTTATATTCTTTAAGTGATAATGCTTTGTTCTGTGCTCAATAATCATGAGCTTCAAGTGTGCTTCGCTGGCGTGGCCAGCCTGAGAGTGCAAGTCACGAGCGTCTTGGCAAAACACGTGGATTCAGCTTTGAATGCAGCGGGGGAAATTCTGCAGCAGCACAGTCTTGGCTGGCGATAGGAAGCCACAGGGTCACACGACAGTCCCAGCAGCTTGCCCTCCATCGCCTGCCAAGATGGCATTGGAATTGTTAAGACCAGAGCCCAGAAGTTACTAAGAAGACTGTCCTTTCTGCAAAAACATTGTTCACGATGAATATTCAGCACCATTCCCTCCAACAATGACCGTCTCTTGTGTGACTGTTTCAGGAGCAATAGTTAATTTTTAAGTGTGACAAGCCCTGAACATTTCCAATATAACAAAGCATTTAGGTAGAACCTGTCTGACACGGACACTGGCCTGAACCATGGGAGCAGTTTATCAGGGATCAGCTCAATTTTAAGATCCCTGCATGCTTTAAAATCATAGCCAGGCTTTCCAGGAGCTGATCTGCATCGCCCCTGGCACTTGGAGCTAACCAGGCACAGCAGTCCCCACTTGCTGTCCTACACGGGGGGAACACTCCCACACAACTTGCCAGGGAAAAGCGGTAGAAACCTGTTGATGAAGAGACAGTGAATCCTCCTAAAAATTCCTCAGAAAGGGAAAATTCCTCAGAAAGGGAAAATTCCTCACCAAGTCATTGCAGGAGAGGCTGGAAGGGGCTGGAATCCCAGGCAGCTGCAGGTTTGTTCGGAAGAGAGAAGAGGGCCTCAGAGTTGTGTCCTACCCTTGATTCTTATTTGTGAGGAGGAAAATTAAATTCCTAACATTCTTTAATCAAGGCAAAAGGCAGCAAGTAACAGCAGCCTGGGAAACACTGAGCAAGAATTCACCAGAAAGGGAAGAATGGGTCCAAACACAGCAGCACTAATATAGAGATTTTATTTCGACTGTATTGAGTTGTACAGCACATTTTGTTTGTCACAATGCTATCGAACTGATTTTAGAGATTTTTTTGGCCAGCACATTGTGACGCTGAAACTCACAAGAGCTAAAAGCAGTTTTGACTAGTGGCCTGAACTGAAGGGCCAGGAGTACCTAGTTTCTGGCTTCCTTATTGCTTGCAGTCACTCCAACACCCACACAACAAGAGCGGATCCATTTTCTTCTGCCAGCCCAAGGGTCGTTTGTCCACATCAGGCAATGACTGCAAGGTACAAGGCAGGGGAGAATCTGAAGCAAGGTGCCTTCTCTTCCCGAAGCCGTATTGGTTGTTCCCAGTATGGAAAAGAAGCAGAGTCCAAGTAAGTACAAGGTCTTCTGATGACACCAGCTTTGCTTGCACTACTGGGATTCACAAAACCAGAGGCTGACACAGCAAAGTGCAGGAAAGGGTCGTTGTTCCATTCCCTCTGACAGAGATGACAAACCATTAGCAAAAAATTTCGGAGGTCACAACAGCATCAGGTAATTTGCCTCGGTAGCAGACCAAGTCCTCACAGGTTCCCCCCAATACAAAGTCTTGGCTCATGAGGTGCAGAATGTATCAGCCATTTGCATTTGGCTGGAAAGAAAACCTGCACTTCTGCAAGTAAATGCCCCACTTGCAAACCCTTCTTCCTCATTAATATCTGCAGATTTCTCAGAAAAGAGGCAGGATGGATACTCTCCAAGGGATCGAGGGATTAAAAGCCCACCTGAAGCCTGCTTCCTTCCTAACCTTTCTTTCTTTCTAAACCCAGTTGCTTTTCCTTAAAATGAGTTGGGACCCCTGCTCTCTAGTTTAAAGTAGTAGAGAGACAATTACAAGTTGGCAACTCTGAACTTTGACCACTGTAGAGGAGACAAAAGAGAAGTCAAGTTCAAGAGGCATTTTAGGTAGCGCTGGGGCAAGTCAGAGAGATTGTTTCCACCACTGAACTTGTCGTGTTTACTGCTGTAGCTTGGTTATACATCCTAAAGTGAAAAGCACAGACCATAGTGTTACTGTCAGCCAGGGTCCTTCCCACCCCCGTTTTGGTATTGATGCTTCATTCTCCCTTCTTCGGGTTACATTAAGTGCACAGAAATATATAGCAGCATTTGGACTGAAACCCTCACATACACCAGACAGCACATTCCAGGAGGTAAAACAACATGTTATGGCCTATACCCTCAAGGTATCAAGTTTTCAGGATAAAGAGCAGTAGGAAGTAGAGAGCTGAGGGCAGAAAAGGGGAGGAGGAGCAACACAGGAACATGAGTTCTGTTTCCATGCCAAGAGAGGATCAGGTGCCACTCCTGTGCCTGCACCAGGCTGTGACACGACTGCAGACAAAGCAGAGGGGCAGAGCAGAAGTGAAAAAGCCAATCTCCCCTCTCCCACAGTGGGGGGACAGGGGAAAGTCAAGCGCATTCACCAGTCCCAGCGGAGCATGAAAACAGGCAAAATTTGCTCACCCTGTTTTCAGCCAGAATGAATTTCTCTTCAACACTCAAGAGAAAAATCAATTAGTGATGGCTAATGAGTCTTGTTCACCAAGCTGATCGCAAATCACACTCATGGAAAGAGAATCTACAGAACTGCTCCAGGGTGAGGCCCTTCCAAAGCACACAGTACCACCCGGAGCCTGCCCTCCCTGTCCCGCACAGCAGCCTGCCTTGGTGGGGGGAGTTGGTTCTAAACATGCCTTTCTATTGCTTTGGGGGTACTTTGCACAGGCAATAGCTATGAAAACATCGCTTTCCAGTCCACAAAAGAGGATGCAATCCCCTCTTTAGCCCTAGGTTGTCAGGCAACAATGTACGGGCCCACTGGTACCAGAGTGGGGACACACCACTCTCTAATCTGAGCTCCTTTGCTCCCCACTGACAGTATGACGGCTGAAGACAGCGCATTCAAGCTCGGTGTTCAAGTGTTGCACCAACGTCCTTCACAGCTACAGTGGAGGCAGAGTCAACCTTCAAACCCACGAGAGAAAAGGCTGGGCTTAGACAGGTCCTTTGTCTGGCATTCAGCTGGAAGCTGTGGCGATGGGTTTCTTCAGGTGTTGGCTCATGAGCTCCCTGGCAAGAGACACTTGGATGTGGTCATAACAGGAGTTACAAACGAGGACAGGGTCGTACAACTGCTGGTCAGGGATGGGCAACTTCAGGTGGCAACAACTGGCACAAAACACGTTCCCACAGTTCCTGTCAAGGAGCAAGAAAAGCAGTGAAGAGAGAGCTGGCAACACCCAAAAAACTTCAGCCAGTGCAAAAGGATCCAGTTCAGGGATTCCTTCCTCACTTAGGGCTATCAACGTGTTTCCTAAAGTACTTACTGTGGTCCCCAGTGCAAGCAACTGCCTAGTGCTAAAAATGGACTAATGGGCATTACTACCCAGGAGAGGGACCAAAGGCCTTGGAAAAATAGAAACAAGATCATTGCAGAATGGGAATCCGCAGGAAATTTATGAGGCCGGTAAATCAAGAAAAGACCTAAAACTTTCTCATGGGAGCTGGAGGGAACAAACATCACAGACAGGCATTTTGTGAGGCTTTGAGAAACAGGCTGAGAAGAAGAATGGAACTACAGCAGTAACATTGTTTACCTGCAGTGGTGCCTCCGTTTGGCCAGCCAGAATTCACAATCGCAGTTAAAACAGTGAGAGGCCATGTGGTCCGGAACCCACCGTGTGACCTAGGGCAGACATCAGTGCTCATCAGCTTTACATTTGCATCACCACAATGACTGGGTCTACCCCAGAGCAGATGGAGATGTGGCTTTGGACCATGAGAGGCCAGCTCAGAGGGAGCCCCACCCTGCAGGTCCCCTTCTATCAGGCACAGCAGCAGCAGAGGACATGTTAAAGGACAGGGGTGCCCGCTCTCTGCCTTGCTTCCAGCCCTCTGTCTGCTGCTGTTACCAACACTGGCTGCAAAGAAACATCCCCTCCTGCTGCGTTACAGCTGCCGTAATGGGACACGTACCTCAGTCTCCTTCTTATCAACAGGCTCCCAGCTCGCTTCTGACAAACAGTCCTCACTGTGATCGGAGCAGAAATCCTCAGTGTCGCTGCCATCCGATTCCTTCAGACATGTCTGCAAAGAGAGACAAAGTCAACAGATCTGCCTCAATCATGGATTCAAGGCCACGATTCTTTGCTCCAGCTGGGGGGGGGAAGCATGTGGTGGCTCTGCAGCTCCCCACACAAGGGGGTAAAGAACTCATGACTGCACAGGAGCCAATGCTTGGCCCTTAAGAAGCAGAGATACCTCTGGGCAGCAAGAGGACATGCCAGGCAGACAGGAAGAGGAAAGGGCTGAGGAAACACAGGAATGACCTTAACCCCCCACTCCGAAGGCAAGAGTGAGTGAGCTGTGGGTCGGGGAGGGCAGTGTGGGGGGCGCAGGGACTGGAGCACTGCCAGTGTTGAGGTGTGAGCAGCGGTTACTCACAAAGTCATCCTCATAGTCCATGGGCGGCTCGGCCGGTGGGGTGCAGAAGTGGCGGATGTCCAGGCGCAGCTGCAGCTCCCGCACCTGCCTGCGGAGCTGCTCCACCTCCTGCTTGTAGCTGGCCTCGATCTGCCTCAGCCGGTGCTGGATCACGTCCGTGGGGAAGGGCAGCCCATCATCATCCAGGTAGAGAGGAGGCACTGGAGAAGGGCATTTTGGTGGCACATGCTTGGGACCGGATGCTTGTTTTAGGTGGCAGGGGAGCCATGAGCGGCTGGGCTTCCCCGTGGGGCCTGCAAAATGGGAGCTGAGGTGGCCAGAGCAGGCTGAGGGTTTCACGCCCTCTCTAGCAGCCCACTGGCCACTGAGGCACAGGCCCGGCACCCGCAGCGCTTTGCTGCTCAGCCTCTTGCTGCAGCAGCCGTAGGAGAGGATGTGTCTGGGCGCAGGCTCCCCGTTGGGGAGTGATGCCACCATCCCTTGAAAACTGCCCCAGTTGGACCCCAGGAAGGAGAATTCGCTGCTTTGGCTCTGGGAAATGGGCTTGCGCCATTGCTGTAGTGGGACTCTGCCCAGCTGGACAGGCTCCTCACAGGGCACGCTCCTTCCACCATCGCCTTTGCCTTTCCCTTCATCTGAGCAGGCTGTGCCCAGGGCAGAGCCTGGGATGTCCCAGCAAGGGGTGCTTGGTGCCAGGGCCTCCTGGCTGGGAATGTCTTGGCAGGTGGCGTTTCTCTTGGGGCAGCCTTCTCCATTGGACACCATACCAGTAGCCTTCAGAGATTCCTGGGGAGCAGTTTCTAACTGCTTTCTGGAACTGCTGGAAACCCTGTCTATATTTTTCTGTCCAGAAGGATTTGGAGTTGGACACTTGCCTTCCAGTTCCTCTGTGTATGCTCCATTTCTTTTTTCTGCCTCCAGAGAGACACTGCCTGCTGGCACGGAAGTCCAGCTGCTCAGTTGCCCGCGATGCTCTTCGTGCTCAGCACGGCAGCCGTAGGAGCTGCTGGCTCGCAGGGGAGTGTTTTCCTCTTGCTCCTCTGCCTGCCCCATCTCTCCCACAGCTGCGGCGCTGCTGTGGCCCAGGAGCAGCTCAGTGCCCTCAGCAGCGCTGTGTCGGGCTTCCAGCCCCACCCGGACATCCTGGCAGTGGTTGTTGAGGTTGGGATCACTGGAGGTGCGGGTCAGGGGGCTGCTGGAGTCACAGGCTGAGAGCAGGTCATCCATAGATCGTGTCTTTGGTAATCTAGAACCCAAAAGCAAACAAATCACAAAACAAAACTCCCAAAACTTTCCTCAATTCAATTGAAACTGAGATGAGGGAAGGGAAATATCTTAATTACAGATGATGGGGTGGGAGGAGAGGGGCATGAACTGAAATGCACAACACTATAGTGTGGCCTCTGCAGTTGGCCTTTCTAGGTGTACCAGGGAGCTGCAAACATTCTCCAAGTAGCTGGGGCAATGCTACAGAGCTCTTGCTCTCCACAGGAAAGATGAGAACAGCAGGTAAAACAGAGGAACCACAATGAGCAAGGAGGTAAAAAAGGCCTGTGGGGAGGAGGTAACCTGGGACTGGGGACTGAGGCTCTTACCTGTCCAAACATCTGCCACTGAACTCCTGGCTCTGAGACCCAGGGGGCAGGTACATGTCCATATCATCCTGCCCCAGGGGATGTGGTGAGGACGCTGGGAGATACACTGCTGTCCAGACATGTAGTGCTCGCACGTGGCACACCGGGTGCAGCACCTGCAACAACCACTGACCATCAGAGATGAATGCAAAAGGAAACCCCTCCAACCTCTCCCCAGACAGTCCCCTGTTGCCTGGCATGTGGAGAGCCTGAAAAGCTGGGCCAAGAGCTCAACTGACCTGCTCAGAGCCCGGCATGTAGAGAAGGTTGTGGAAGTTCTTATTGCCAGCCCGCAGGAGGGACCACACGGAGCAGGTACGCTTGTAGATGTTGTGCATCTCCCTCTCACAGGGGCTGTTCCCAAGGAAGGTCCCGTAGAGGCAGGAATAGGTGTGCTGCACCAGCTTCACCTGTACCATCGGAGGGGGAACAACTGTCTCGGCACTGGCAAATGGCATCTCCTGTCTACAGAGGAACATCTTCTGCTCCTCTGGGATGGCTCTCATGCCTAATACCCAGTTGCTGACCCAACTGCTGTCCTGTCTGCCAGACAGGGCAGGACAGTGAGAGGACAGCCACAGGAATCACTTAAAATGAAAGCAAGAGTCAACCAAGACCATATCCATCATCTATAACCCCAGCCTGTATTATTTGATAAAACAGAGATTAATAGCTATCGTTTCCCTAATTTATTTTTAAAAAATGTTTCAGGCTCATGTTGCTCAGATATGGAAATCAGGCTTTTAATCAAAACAGCACTGCTGCTGGTATCTGAATTCGCTGGGCTGGAAAGGGACCCGGAGAAGGAGCGACTCAAAAAGCCAGAAAACATAAACCCCTCATCACTGGAACCTGCTCGGTACCTGGGGCTGTGGGATCTGCTGGGAGGAGACAGCAGAAGCATCGCACACACAGAACCAGGTCAAAATACCGCAACCGAAGGGCAGGGCTGGACCCTCAGCGAGAAGGAATGTCAGGAATGCCAGCAGAAAGCCCAGGCACTACCCAGACATTTTTAAAGAATTCAATTTTTGTTTTCTTTCAACTACGCCACTGTAAAATATCATGGCCTTCCTTCTATCTCTGCTCACATCTGGCAAGGGATAGAGAGATGTTTGCATGCATATTTCTTACCAAAAAAGCTTCGTTAAATTCAAAGAGGCAAGGAAATTGCTTCAGAAGCTGATGAACAGCATCCAGCCACTGGAGAAAAACTGGGCACTGCTCGTTCTGATCTTCCACCTTCTCCTGGTGACCACAGCGATCACCAAACTTGTGACCAAAATCCAGCCAATCTGATTCAACAAGCACCTGGAAGCCCTGTGAATAGGAGAAAAAAAAACCCACCCCATTTGCAGAGACTTGGCTGTGGGCACGCGGCAGGACAAGGCCAGCCTGGTGCCAGCAGTGCCAGGCAGATGCAGGACTCCTCAAGGGCTGGAAAGGAGGGTGCAGCGGTGCCTGGTTTGGGAGTGAAGCTACCTGAGCCTCAGAGGTTTCCAAACACGAACAGCTGCTATTTGTAGACAACAAACAGATTGGAGAACACGTACAATTAAGAGTAGGGAAGTAGGGAACCTTGAACGCAGAAGGTTATTTACTGCAGCTCTTCACCAGGCTGGGCAGAGGAGTTCACCAAAACCAGGCAGGAAGAGAACATGGAAAAACCCAACACCCACAACAGAGTCATGGCCAAACATGGCCCTGCTCTTTTCTCCGGATTCTGAGCCAAAAGCTGTCTTTTAGCAGACACAACCTAGTAGCACAGCACAGCTCTTACCTCCATGGTCCGGTAGTAGGAGTCCAGAAGGATCTTTGCCAGTGCTACAATCTGCGGAGTCCTGTCCCAGCCGTCTGAGCAATGCACCAGCACTGGGCGCCCTTCTCTGTCAACCGCGCTGGAGACCAGCACCGCTGCCTTCAGCATGACAGAGAGGTGCTGCAGCCACTTGGTGCTCTCCAGGGCAGAAAGCCAGCTAGAAGGTGGGCAAAAAGCAAGAAATGGTTGCTTAGCTCTCCAGTGGGGGAAAAAAAAAACAAAAACAAACCAAGGAAAAAAAAAAAGATATATTTTAACCTAAGTCTTTTTGGAGTCCTCAATGGAAATCAGTCTTCTCTAAAACATGTTCAAGAGCAGCCAACAAGGAAATAAGTGCAAAGAATCCAACCCCTAAATTCAATTTTTCCCACATTTTAGAGACCCTCAGAGGACACACAGAACCAAGTGACACTGAGGTAGTGCTGCAATCCCTTCTGCGTTACCAGAGAGCGAAATAAGCAGCATTCAAGCACTGAGAGTGCTTCCCTATCTCTGCGTTTTTGAGGAAAAAGGAAGGGATAGAAATTTTCTGGGATAGGAAAAAGGAAGAGGGAGGAAAAAAACCCCAGGACATTAACAGATATAGCATCAAACTCAGGCAGAGAACAGTCACTCACTTGCTGGGGTCTGGCACCTGGCTGCAAACAGCACGCAGGTACTGGAAGCTGTTGCGGATGGAGTGGATGTTGGCCATGCCCATGAACACGACTTCACAGTTCGGGTAATACTCTGAACACAACAGAGACAGAAACACTCAGAGAGAGCTGCCACCACTGCAGCAACTGCCTCCTACGCTTGAGCTGTCCCCTCACCCCACCGTTTCTGGTCTCCAGGAAGGCAGGTTTTGTACAAAAGCCTTGCAGGCAGCAGCACTACACTGGAATAATGGACTTTGCACAAGTGCGAAGGGGAATGTGGTCCCACAGACCCAGTACCAAAATGCTGACACACCCTCCAGCTGCACCCCAGGACCCACTCAACAGAGCAGGTCCAAGAGGAAGGTGTTCTGGGATATGCTCAGCCCCTTGTACCTTCACATTCGCAGCCACCGCCCTTCGCTCTGTTGGCCACTGCTGCAGTATAGGACCTGGCATCAAGGATCAGCAGCTTCTGAGGAGTTCCTGTGTTCTCCACGCCTGAACATGCCATCAGGGACGAGTCTGCAGAGACAGACACTGACTGAGCTCCCAGTACCTCCCTCCCTCCTACAAGTGGCCTCCAGTACCACCAAACAAGCCCAGAGACCCATCCCACCCACTGCGGCCAAGGTGTGACAGGGGCCAGATGATCCATCTGGAGACTGGGTTTAATAATTCAGTGATGCCAGGTTTAGAGTCGGAAGGGACCGTAGAGATCATCTAGTCCAACTCCCCTGCTGAAGCAGGATTGCCTAGAGCTAGAGCATGTTACTCAGGACTGCATCCAGGCAGGTCTTGAAAATCTCCAAAGAAGGGGACTCCACGACCTCCCTGGGCAACCTGTTCCAGGGCTCTGTCACCCTGTCACCATGAAGTAGTTTTTCCTCATATTTGAGTGGAACCTCCTATGTTCCAACTTATGCCTGTTACCCCTCGTCCAGCATCGTAACAGCAACATTTAGGTGTAAAGCGCTGAATAACTGCCATGTTTAGGAGTGAGTGGAGGGGAGCAAGTGGTCTCACCGAAGTCAGTGTCGCAGGCCTCACTGCTGTCACTGCTCCCATTGTGTGGGTTGCCACTGGGTACCTTTACTCCAGGGTTCAAGGCACAGGCTTTGGCAATTGATGTCACGAGATACTCATCATCAGCATTTCGCCAGCCCCACCAGCTGATCTCGGGTTGGCTGCAGCGGGCAATCACTGCCCCGTTGCGCATGTGTCTGCAAAGGAAGCAAGAGTCTCATGAAGCCCCCAGAGGGGTGAGGAACAACCCCAGTAAGGTCCACCTCCAGCCAGCACCTGTGCAAACTCCTCACTCCTTCAACTGGGCCATTTACTCTGGCATCCAAGTGGTGAAACAGGGCAGGGCATTTCAAATAGCCATTATTCATAACAAATGCAGTACCATGGCTGTCACTCGCATTGCAGCAGTGAGGAACAGATGATGGCTGTGAGTAGGCCAGGAGTGGCTTATTGGGCTGGGATCTGGTACAAGAAGATTGCAGAGGAACAGGCTGCAGGAGTGGCTGTCGGGAACCACCAGCACTGTGGATGGTGGCAGCTCCAGGGTAGGCTGTAGCTCCCAGGGCATCACTACCTCCAGAGCTGGAGCCCGCAAGTAAGGACATGAACCTACTGGAATGGGGCTAGAGGAGGCCACGGAGATGCCTCAAGGGCTGGAGCCCCTCTGCTGTGAGGACAAGCTAAGAGAGTTGGGGGTGTTCAGCCTGGAGAAGAGAAGGCTCCAGGGAGATCTTAGAGCCCCTTCCAGTCCCTACAGGGGGTTTACAAGAAAGACCCAGAGAAGGACTTTTTACAAGGGCATTTTTCACCCTGAGGGTGGTGAGAGCCTGGCCCAGGTTGCCCAGAGAACCTATGGCTGCCCCATCCCTGGAGGGGTTCAAGGGCCAGGCTGGACAGGGCTTTAAGCAACCTGGTCTGGTGGGAGGTGTCCCTACCCAGGACAGGGGGTGGCACTGGATGGGCTTTAAGGTCCTTTCCAACCCAAACCATTCT
Organism: Gallinago jamesoni; assembly: GCA_025769975.1. Classification (NCBI taxonomy): domain Eukaryota; kingdom Metazoa; phylum Chordata; class Aves; order Charadriiformes; family Scolopacidae; genus Gallinago; species Gallinago jamesoni. The sequence continues at coordinate 735,837 of JAOQGH010000006.1, forward strand.
GTGATCACCTCCAGGATGAAGGGCTGTGCCCTGGGGTTCAACCACCACCGAAACAAAGGGGGAGTTCCTGCAGCAAGGAGGAAGCTGCCAGTTGTTCCAGCCATTTTTCTACTAACTATTTTTACATGTTTATTTACAAAAACATAAAGATATGTTATCTCTAAAGATAAAATACTGTAGGTATATAGATATATAATATTTATAGATTAAAACAGAGAGAACTTCAAATAATTATGGTTGTACTTTGGGAAAGTACTAGCTATTCATTTTAATACTCTTCTGTTCTTTGATTCTCTTTCTCTTTTTTTGCCTCCCTTAAAGTACATACCAGTTGTTAAACCATTTCATTTATCACTTGTCAGTTCGAAAGATGAACTCATTCAGCATCAGACTGGTTGGTTTCTGGGTGGAGGCCTGAGCTGGTGTTTATTAACAACCCCTAAAATGTGAACCCTCCCCTGGCTGTTGCTCACTAAGGCCTGGCAGAAGGCCCACAGCAGGACAAAGTGTTCATTTTTCACATGAACGCAGGCATCAGGTCATTCACAAACAGCCTGGAAAGGGAATGGGCTATTGGGTGACAAAGCTGCTGGTGATACAGAATCACCCAGGAGAGTCTACGGCTGTTTGGAAAAAGCTGCAAAGGATCTCATGATACCAAGTGATAGAGTATGAAATTTAGTATTAATAGATGAGAAGATTTACAGATGATGAAAACATAACTCCAGCTATTGACATGGAGCAGTTCGGTACAAATCAGCAATTTTGAGCCAGCAATGTGCCATTGTCACCAAGAGAGCCAATCCTGGGCTGCGTAAGGGAGAGTGTGGCCAGCAGGTCGAAGGAGGTCATTCTCCTCCTCTGCTCTGCACTGGTGAGGCCACAATTGGAATACTGTGTCCAGTTCTGGACTACCCATTTCAAGAGAGTCTGGGAAGTACTGGAGAAAGTTCAGTGTAGGGCAACAAAGGTGATGGAGGGGTTGGAGCATCTCCCTGATGAGGAAAGGCTGAGAGAGCTGGGACTCTTCAGCCTAGAGAAGAGAAGACTGAGGGGAGACCTTATCAATGCTTCCAAGTACCTAAAGTGTGGGTTGAAGGAGGATGGAGCCAGAATCTTTTCACTGGCTGCCAGTGACAGGACAAGGGGCAACAGGCACAAGCTGGAACATGGGAAGTTCCACTCATATACAAGGAAGAACTTCTTTAGTTTAAGGGTGCCAGAGCCCTGGAAGAGGTTGCTCAGGGAGGTCATGGAGTCCTATTCTCTGGAGATCTTCAAGCCCCGCCTGGATGCCGTCCCGAGTGATGTGCTCTGGGCAACCCTGCTTTGGCAGGGGAGTTGGACTGGATAATCTCTAGAGATCCCTTCCAACTCTGATAATTCTGTGATTCCGTGTAATCGGTTGTCAAATTTTGAAGACTTTGAAGCCACTGTGGAGCTCTCAAAAAGCCTCAGCTCCATAGTCAAGAGAAGCAAAAAGGTTAGGAATGTGCCAGCAGTTATTCAGAAAAGAAGACAGAAAATATTATGGTATCACATCTTATGTATTTTCAAAGTAACACAGATTTCTCACCAATCCATCTCAAAAAGGACAATGCGGTACTCGGACCTCCAGAGAAGGGTGACAAGGACAACCAGAGGTACAGAAGAGCTTTGCTATAGGGACAGCTTCAGTAGGAAACAACTCTCCACCACAGCAGAATGGATGAGAGGCATAAAGGTCGTGAATGACAAAAAAAAGTGAGTTTGGAAGATTAGATTTTTCCCCAAGACAAACCCAAGTGAGCATCAGAACGGTCCTGCCATAAGTTTAAGAAAAACAAGAAGTATTTTCTGGACAGCAAATATAATAGACAGTGGACTCTCTGCCACAGGGCAATGGGGAAGTGCAAATTGGTTCCAAACCACAAGAAATTCATGGAAGAGAGACCTAGCAAGTGACTGGGAAGCAAAACCACATATTCTCCTGCAGATCTGTTGCAGAAAATCTAAGACACCAGCTGCTCCAAAGATGCACCAGGGCAGAACTCCTGCAGACTTGTCCCATTTCCTACACTTCTCCAAGATGCTGCTCCCAGTGCCTGACTCTTCTCAAAGCCAGGATGATAAACCTCGATTCTTCACACCACCACTGCCTGCTCCTCCCCACCGTACTATCCTCACGCAGCACCTCCCTGAAGATGAGCTGGGGTAAGGAGAAAGATGTAGCTAAAGCTCCTGACAAACCACATCCAAGTATTTTCTTTCTATTTGTAGGTCAACACCTCTGAAAAGGTTGCACTGGTGGCAAAGCAGGGGACGTACCGCTGTAGATCCCAGAGCACACTGGCACAAGCTCCAGCCCACTACTCGGGCGCTGTTTGGATGCCAGCAAGGGCTATCAGAAGTTCTCTTGAAGGTATCACTTCCACCTGCTGCCATGCCAGAGGGGCTCAGAGGCTGACGGTGCCTGTTCACATTATTTGCTGTGAGGCAGTGCCCCAAGAGAAAGTGCTGAGGCTTTACCCTCCCCCAACGGTGGGACACGGTACCTCACCAGCACCGACTCCGGTCTGTGGGAATGGTTTTGCTCCTCAAAGACAAGGTCCCCTTCTTCTGCTGAGGCAACTTACCAATAAATGCAGTAAACGTATTATCATTAATGACATCTCATAGATAACAATGATGAAGACTCTAAACTGAAGACTTCCAAAGAAATAATATTCATGTACAGCTCCATCAAAACCCTGTGGGGTCCTTCTGTCGGTGCCCTCTGCTGCTGTTCTGTTTTGCGGGGTGACGTACCAAGCAGTCACTCCCGGGAGATCCATCCCTGTCTTCAGGATCACTCAAGGATGGTTAATGCCAAGAGCAGCAAAGGCTTTGTTTATACGAGTAAATGAAACAGAGCCAAGGTGTGGACTCAAGCACCAGCCTGTGATCATCCCAGAGGGTTTCTCAGCACACCCACCGCCCTCAGCCCGTGCCAGCCTGCTCCTTCCCAGGCAGCGCCTCAGCATGTCCTGGGGAGATGCAGGAGCTGTGTTCGGGCTGCTCCCAACAGGCTGCTGAGATGCAATGGCACCGTGTAGAATGTAGAAAAAGAGTTTAGCTGTGTAGGCCACTTGAAGGCAGAGGGAGCCTGCTCAACATAAAACCACAAACACGGCCGAAATGTCGCATGAAGCTCAGAAAACTTCTTGGGAGCAGAAAGTTCTCAGTAGCACAACAAGCGCTGGGCAGGGGATGGCCCTGAGGTAGCCAGCTACAAGAGACAGAATGACATGCCAATAAACACAAGGAAATCTGGCCACCACCGATGAGCATGAAGCCATCAGGAAGCAGAAAGCATAGCAGGGGCCAGCACAGGGACCAATACAACTGGGCTGGCAACGAGCTCCCCGGTGCAAGGGAGCAGCACCAGCTCGACTCTGTGTTCCCTTCCTCATCTCCCCACCATGAGCCTATGGAGCATTTCATGTCTTGTCTTACGGGGGATTTTTGTGGGGAGGTTTGTCTCAAAAAGCTCCTTTCTTGAAACTGGAATGGCAGAAGGTGCCACAGCATTTTAACTTTTGTGGACAAAACTATTCTTATCCTCTGTTTAGTTTTAATGACTTGAGTTTCTTTCAGAATCTGAAGCTGGAGTATGAGATGCCTTTGCAGCTTAGCAGTTGAGCTTTTACTCCCAGATTCATTCAGAGCATGAGGCTAGAGCACTTCTGATACTGTTAGTGCAGGGTGGCCCAGAGAAGCTGTGGCTGCCCCATCCCTGGAGGGGTTCAAGGCCAGGTTGGAGGGGGCTTGGAGCAACCTGGTCTGATGGAAGATGTCCCTGCCCAGGGCAGGGGATGGCACTGGATGGTCTTGAACGTTCCTTCCAACTCAAATTGTTCTATGATTCTATGCTGTTTAACAGATAACAACCATCCAGAAAGCATCAACTAACATCTCTCAAGTCCACTCTCTGTTATTTGACTTTACATATATCAATGCAAAGTCAAGCAGCTTTAGCTTAAAACGCAAGAAAGAGGTGAGAGACAGTTTACAGAGCTGTCATCTAAGTGTTCCCAACTGTGCTGAACATACGTGAGAGCTTTCGTTTCCCAGTCTCTGGGTTCAGCTCCTGGTTCACTCTGGCACAATCTGAGAGCCTGAGACCAAGGGCTCGGCCATGGGGCAGGAGAAACATCCACCGTTTGCCCACTACTTCCCTGGCAGCCACTGCAGCACCAACACGGGCAATGGTCGTGTGAGTGTCTACGAGGAGCTCTCTCACTAACACAGTCCCAAGGTCTTCTGAAGGTGGCTGTGCAGACAGAGAGCAATAAGGAGAAGCTGGCACCCAATGCCCGTCTGCCTTTGTAGTCGGCTAAATAATTAATTGCATCCTCTGCCTTGTTTTAAAAGTGAGTTGTGCCTGGAGGCTCCTGCATCTCTCCTGAACATCTCCACTGAGAACTCAGAGATGGAGACCTGAATTTTTGCTTTGCTTGGCAGCTAAATTATACTTTTTTTTTTTTTAAAGAAAACTGATGATATGGTACCTTTGGTGTCATGTTTTACAGATCTGACTGTAACCCAATGAATCCAGCCTTGCTCTCCAAAAGCTCTGAAGTCTCCCAGACAGTGCTGCGGTTACAGAGTCCCTGGGATGCACACACTAGTCCACGCTCTCCTGAACTATGAGTGAGGAGCAGCTGAGCATGAGGCTTTTCATTTCTTCCCTTCCACATTGCACAAGGCACTCCCAAAGCAGCCATCGCCCTCATGGACCCTTCTACCCAAAAGACTTCAATCTTGAGAGCAAAGACTAAAGAGTACGACAAAATGAGATACACGTGGGCAAACAATGGTCCCATCTTGTAACATCACTTGTCAGCATCTTCTAATCTGATCCCTGGCTGCAGAGGGTGGCAGCTCAGCCGATAAATTACTGGGTGCCATTACAGTGATATTATAAAGAAGGAACAAAATAAGTGTTAGAGAGCAAAAAGAGAGGGCTTTGCCCTTGGGTGGAGAGGCACAGTGGGACAGTCCCCAGTGCCAGGCCATTTTTAGCAAAAGTTATCACAAATACAATTAACTTCTTAGCTGACTTGGCTACTGAGATAGGGCTCCATACGATAAGCAGCGCTTGCTGTTACTCTGCTGTGGGATTTAGCGCCTCTGGAAGGAACACACTGCGCTTTGCCAGCGTCTAACAGCTAAACACATAACATGGAAACACAGAATTAAGGGACCTATAAACTCTCTGGTTTTTTTTTTTTCCTGGCTTTTGTACTTCCCAGGGCTGTCCTTCATTGTGCAGCTCAGGTATTTTCATAGCTTTTTATATATTTGGATTTAGTAATACACAGAGTTTCAGGCTAGAAACCATAACGTATGTTTTACAACATGGGCACTGGCTGGGTGCACCCACCCAACCAGCCTGCTGTGTCTTCTGCTGTCCCAGAAGATGCATTAAATGAGAAACCACCCCCCTCCCAAAAAGGCCCTGCTTTTTTTACTGCTTGGCCTCCTGCGTCCCCCTCTACAGACTATTTCTGGAAGGCTGACCAGGAAACAGGTACTCCATATATTTACCAGCTACTGAATCAACAAATTCAGCCACACACAAAGGTTTCATTCCTTTACCTAAATGTGTCAAACTCTCAGAACTCCATTAAAACAGAAGTGATTTGCACTTGGGTATTAAAAGGCAGGTCCAGGCCTGAAGACCTAGCTGAAAGCAGGGCCACAGAGCGGGCTCATTTTGGCTGAGATTTCTTTGCGGAGCAGCAGCTAGGCAAGTACCACACTGTGAAAAAGATTTGAAATTCAAAGAGAGAACCTTAATTTGACACTGTGTTCTGCAGTGGGAATCTCCTGTGGGAAGAAAGTCACCCCCATCTTCAGACCTAACCAAAAGCAGAGAAGAAGCAACAGCCACTGGAACATTGTTTCTCCCTCCTGGAGCACAACCTGCCTTACCGCAGACTGTGCCTGGAGAGGCTGGTGTGTGTGCTGGGAGTAGGAGGATTCCTGAGAGAGCCATGTTTTCAGGTGGAAGGCAAAGGGAAGAGACAGCACGAGGACCAGGATGCAGTTATGGCTGTCATGCCTCGCTCCACAGCCCCACATGCTCTGTAGTCCCAGTTCCACAACGCCCTGCACAAGGGCAAGAGGACACTGGCAGCTGTGGTGGGCTCTGGTCGGGTTCGTGCTTACCTGTACACCACCACAGGGATCCTCTTCCACGACCTGAATGAAGCCACGTTCTCCAGCTCCTTATCGGTGATCCAGACAGGGACTAACAGCTTCTGGGGATAACTGGAACAAAGCCTGGAGAGAAGAAAGCAGGGAGCAAGATGAGGAGTTGGCAATCAAAATTCTGCACCAGAGAAGCTGTGCAGAGAGAAGGCGGGAACAGCTCACATTTCCCCCAACTCAGCATTCAGGACTTTTCATATCTGTCTCAGGACAGTCTCAACATGGGAAGAGTGACCCAAAAAGCACTGTCAGGAATGAGCTGAGAGAAGACAACCTCCTTCCTCCTCAGGCTGCACCTCTGGGCTCATGCCAAGTACCCCAGTACTTCCCAAGGGTGCTTTTGGAACATCCTCTGGATTTTGGAATTCATGAGGGGTTTAGAGGAACAGTCATTAATTTACTTGGGTTTTGGTTTTCTTGCAGCACTTGCAAACCCAGGAACACAAAGAGCTCCAGGTTAATGATGATTTGCCACTTTCTGCTTTGCAGAAAACAGGTTACCACTGACTGATAAACTTCACACACTTCTCTGGAGGGAAAACATAACTGCCCAGAGAGATGGCAACAGTGATTTGGTGTATGCTATAATAAAATGACATGAAGGACATCTAAAAGACTATCTTGTTTGGTGGGCGGCGCAGAAATTGGATGCCTAATACACCCATGGCAGCAGCGAGAGGGACACGATGGGCAAGTCCCTGCTGATCCAGTCCCGTGGGGACAAGCCTCCTGGTGATCACAGCTAGCAGTGGGGCACCCCATCTCCTCCATGGGCAAAGGAGACCCACAGCAGAGTGAATCGGAAGCATCAAGCAATTTGGCTGAAATGGAAATTCACATAATGGGGAGTGGGGGAGATGGGAAGAGGCAACAAGGCTGTCAATGCTTAAGTCCCAAGAAAAATATTAAAAACCCAAATGCAAACCCATAAGCAGCAGAAGGGAGCCAAGGGAAAGAGAGGGAGAGCCAAACAGCGTGCCGGGAAGATGGGGAGGGAATGACACAAGCAAAATGAAGCACAGGTGAAAATCCAGGAGTGCTGGGGCTTCCTGGTTACTGCGCCCCTGCCTGGTCGACAAAGCCCTGCCTGGTCCCGCTGGAGCAGACAAAGCCCCACAGGACAGGGAACATCAAAGGGCAGGTTTAGCTCCAGGCTACAGCCCACATCATTCCAAAGGAATGTTTCGAGGCAGATGGGAAGCAAACTGAGGGGGGTGAAACTACCCAGCTGGCAAGCTTCAGAGGGTGGCCTGGTGTTCCCCTGAGCCCAGGCTGTCCCCACTAATAGCAACGGGCACGACACAGTGCTTCGTATTATTTAGTTTGTGATGCTAGTGAGGAGCTGCCTGCCAGGTTAGAGGATGGCACTTCACAAAGCGTCTAGACAGCTTCTTGAAAAGCCCCAGGCAGAACGCAAGGCTGATCTCTGGGATAAAAACAACAGGGTGAGGAAGAGGAATCCAGGAAACAAAATTAAAGCTGTCAGGTAAGAAGCTGAAGCCCAGGATGTCTGTGGTAGGATGTCTAGGCCTGGACACCTCTGAAATGCCTCGGATTCCATGAGCAAAGTTGATCAGGAAATCAGAGCAGCATTGAAATGTGACTGTGAATAAAGGTATGTGGAAGAGGCTTCGCACCTGCTAAAAGGTCTGGAGGAACTTTTGGAACAGGGGAGCCTGTACACGAAGAATGGGCTTCATCGAAATGAAAACAGAATCAGTTCTCTGGTACTTCAGATGAAACATTACAGGAGATTTCTGGGACTAAAAACCAGGGAGAGTCAGTCCAGCAGAGGTTCAGGAGCGTATCTTCTAAGACTTAAAAGCCACTGAAATTCTGTAGCCGTAGGAAAGCAATAAGACAGAATTCAATAATATTCAGGTAAGAAACAGGACAGCCTCAAGAAGCTAAGCCAAATTTAAACAAGCTGCATAAAAACAGACAACGAGGGCAAGACAGCTTCTAGGACAGAATTCCAAAAAATAGAGGAACTGCAAAGCCATGATAAATGAGCATGTTGACTTAACAGCATCTTATAAACTTGATTCAAGGAACATTATTAGTGGTACCCTAAATTTCAGAGTACAAGCTTTGTATGAAAGACCAGAGCTAGTGAACAAAGAGCGGTATGTTCCAGGGAAATGTGAAGGTAGAAGCGTGAGGCCAAGAGTTCCCAGCACCCACAAGCAACACAAACCCTGCACGTACTCAAATCCCAAGCCTGAAGAGAAACAGTACACGGCTGAGGCCACGCTCCCAACCACTGAAGTGACAGTAACAACACCCGTGAGAGGCTGGAAGAGATTCAGAAAGGCTGCGAGGGCAGAAATCACCATGGGAGACTCGTGCTGCTTCCACATGAAAACGCAGAAAGAAGCACCACAATAATGCACAAGACAAAGGTGACATTTTTAGATGTGATCAGCTGCTTTTTGGTGCCACCAGTCAAATAATGCAAGAGTGCATAAATTTGCCTTTGGGCCTAAGCTGCTCCTAAACAGAGAAGCTGAAAAATCCCTGTGTTACAGTATTTACCACACAGTAGAATTCAAGGATATTTTTCAAGGGGACAAGTCTTCCCTGACGGTAACAACAGCTTCAGAAGAAGGAGGGAACACAGTATTCAATTGTAATATCAAATGCATCAAAAAGATAGGAAGAGCTGGCAGAGCTAAAGCAAACTAAAAAAGGATTTTAGAAATAAAAGGACATCCTTCAAAGAAAGAACAAGTTTCCAAAGGACATGAGAAGAGCAAAGCATGCACCTGAATTAAAAAAAAAAAGCAGCAAGGAGACAGATTGTGCAGTTCTTGAGAAATGACCTGTTAAAACTCTGAAGACCTCTTCCAAACAGGTATCAGCCTGCCACAAAACCTGAAAATCTGATAGATCAGCAAGATCACAGCACAAAATCAAAGCTATTTGCGTTGATGAATAGAAGAGCCCACAGAGAAGCTGCCAGACTTGACCCTGTTTTACCAGGAAAAAGGCATAAGAATAGATTACCGTGGAAACTTCTGCAGGGGAAGTTTGAGAACCATCTGCCAGAAGGAACTAAATCACCAGGACTAGATAATGCTCAACATTTCTACAGCAGCCCAGATGGGCACTGGGTGAATGATTAACCAGGATGTGTGAGGCATTGCTGATGGGGAAAAGGGGGTGGCAAACACAGTATGGGGTCTGTGACATGCTCTCTGGGGCAAACATGGGAAACAGCTGGAGTCCAACTCCTGCACAAAGCCAGGGACTGTCACAGTGGGAAGGGTCAACACGGCTTCTGTGGAAGGAGGTTATGCCGCATGAATGGAGAGTTTGCTGGACACATCATGGAGTGAGGAGATACAGCTCCTGCGCCTGACACTCTGCTGGGACTTTCAGAAGGGGTTTTATGAAATTTGTGCATCTGTGTGTTTGTGTGGTTTTAACAGGTGGCTCACCAAGGACTTGAAGGAGGCTCCTCTTCTGAAACAGTACGTCTTGAAAAGAGAAGAAATAGTACAGAACTTCAACAAGTATTTTTCACAAGACAGGGAGTCCTGAGGAGCTTGTCCTTGCACTGTGCAATAAACTCACATGCCACGTGGAAGAGAGGAACAGCGAAGCAACGCAGGTCACAGAGGAGTGGCCTGAAACAGCCCCAAGATGGAGGACAGAGAAAGACATTTCTGAAACCGTGAGGTTTGGTCCCAGCAAAAGGTGGCTGTAACCCCACAAATGCATCCCTTGGCATGAGCTATGGGCAGGGACCTACCACAAAGTGCAGTGGGAGAGGTTTTCCTCAGCAGAACACAAAACCACACGCTTTATCCCTAACGGTCCTTGCAGACTTATTATCTACACATTCACATGGCAAATACAAGCAAGAACACTAATTACTACTTTTCCAATAAAAGCAAAGGATAGTGTTAAAATTTGTAAAGCACTGGAACAAAATAAGACAAAATATGAATTAAGAGCAGCCACAGAAACAAGTAGGAAACATCACATGTCTAAATCAGTGACACAGAACTCCAGACAGCTTTTTCCTCATAAAGTCAGAAATAAATAAAACCCCAATTGTTAAAAGATGAAAGTTGAAAATGAGCATTGAGACTGAAGGAAAGGTAGAAGGTTTTTCCTTTTTGAAAGAACCATGCATGCACCGAACCCAGCAGCATTAATGCCAATAGGAACAACTACCCTCTCAGACACGGCTGCACGGTGGGGAATGCCAGAATGCGCCCGTTCCCCTGGGCACAGTGAGGACGGGAGAGCCACGGAGAGATCACGGCATAATTTTATTATCATTGTACACTGAAACAGTAGACTTTTATCAAGACCGAAGGAGTGGTTGTTACATGCTTGTATTGCTCTAACTTTATGATGGCTGTTGCCAGGAAGAAGATAATAACTTCGAGATAAGGACATCTCAGAATGGACTTGAAAGACAACCAACAAAGTCATTACCTTGGAGTATCCTGTCTCTAACAACATTGTTTTGCCAATGCTGGGAAATAAAAGATAAAAGGACTATAAACAGTTAAAAAGTAACCTGATTCCTGTGAATAGAGGCAGGTGGCAATGATCAAAAGCCATGGCAGGTTTAAAGACACACTCCCCGAAGCAGAGAGAGAGAGAGAGAGAGAGAGAGAACTGGTTTCTGAGTTGCACAAGCAAATTACACTAAGATCTTGGGACATCTGCAGGAAGCCCAGACCTGCAGGAGCTCAGCAGATGGAGGGAAGCAAAGCCAGGCCTGCATCCAGCCTGCTGAGGTTTCTTTCAAGTTCTCCCTTCCCTGGTTTGGTAGGAAATAAAACACCTGTCTTTAGAGAAGTTGGCCAGGAAGTGAACCCCAGACGGTCAATCTAAGTTGAACTTTCTGAAATAGTCAGAGGGAACCACATCCCAAAATCCAAAAGCAGGAGAAAGCCTGACCGTCTCAAAGACACGCAGAGACTCTGCCCAGGACAGGGACCTGCAGGTTGTAGACTCAGGACATCCTTGGAGAAACTGCATAAATGCCAAAGTCACACTAAAAGTCCAAAAACAACAAATGCAGTTCCAAAAACAATGATGTGGTCAGTATGGCCACATAAAAAATAAAAATGAAATCTAGTAGTTGCTGCCTGGATTCTGGAGGAAGAGAGCAGAGAAGAGGCAGCAAACTGCAGAACTCCACTGGGATTTCCTGAGGCTTGTGCCCGAGGCTTCCCATGGTCTCCAAAAGAAAGTGGTGACCTGGAACTGTTCAATGTCCAGGCGATGGGGATGCCTCTGCTGGCTGAGGCACAGAGAAAAGACTGAAGGATATCAGTCATTTCAAGGCAAGGATTATTGGGAATGCAGACATGAATACGGCTGTCAAAGCTTAATAAAATCCTGTTGGCTTAATGCCACCTGCTGCAAAGAATGCAGCAACGCTTCTCCAAGAGCTCCTGTGCTCTTCTCCAGGAGCAGAAGATAGGCTGGAATCACTGATGTGCTGGTGGGAAAGACCTTAGAGATCTCCAGCTACCCACCCACAGGGGCCAACTCAAGCACTAGATCATCCCAGACCTGAAACACTATGATTACAGAGAACCTGCACCTCCCTGGGGATCTCTTGCAGCACAGCACCACTCTCCTGGGGAATGTTTTTTTTCCCCTCCCATGTCCAGTCTGAACTTCCCAAGCTGCAGCTTGTGGCTGTTGCCTCCTGTTCAGTCACCTGCCGTGGTCAGTAGCTGGGTTTCACTCTATCAGCTTTGTAACTGCCCTTCCAGCAGCTGTAGCCTGCAAGCAGATCACCCCTTAGACTCTTCTGTACCAGACTGAATGAGTCTTGCTCATTCACAGCGCAGAAAGGACATGGAGCTTTTGGGGCAGGGCCAGAGGAGGCCATGGAGATGCTGCGGGAGCTCCAGCCCCTCTGCTGTGACGACAAGCTGGATAGGAGAAGGCTCTGGGGAGACCTTCAAGCCCCTTCCAGTCCCAAAAAGGGTTCCAGAAAAGCTGGGGAAGGACTACTGGTCAGGGAGAGGAGCCATAGGAGGAGGGGGAAGGGTTTGACACTGAAAGAGGGGAGATTGAGATGAGATCTGGGGAAAAAATTCTTTGCTGTGATGGTGGTGAGAGCCTGGCCCAGGTTGCCCAGAGAACCTGTGGCTGCCCCATCCCTGGAGGTGTTGAAGGCCAGGTTGGACGGGGCTTTGAGCAAGCTGGTCTGGTGGGAGGTGTCCTTGCCCAGGACAGCGGGTGGCACTGGATGGTCTTGAAGGTCCCTTCCAACCCAAACCATTCTGTGATTCTATGACCCCCCAGACTTCTGATCATCCTGACAGCCCTCCCTTGGCTCATCCTGTTTCTCAACTGAGCTGAAAAGCTGTCCGACTTTATGAAAAGTCGGTATTTCTAATTTCCAACAGCGTGAGCATTTTACAGAGAACAACCAGAAAAGCAAGCCTATGAGGGACAGTTCCTCCAAGACTCCAGAACATCTTCAAGGATGAATTATGGCTGCCACATTATAAACTACATGAGTCAGCATTTAGAGGTGCTGCTAGCTTTGGTGGGCTGTATTCCTTCCTCAGTTCCATGATGTGAAGGGCAGAATGAAAGGATATCTGGCTCATATGCTGATCTGCCTGAGGGTTATCAAGGCAGGAAGGAAGATTAGCTGGAGTCTGACTCATCCACAAGGGGATTGCAAAGGGAAGAAGATGAGGAAAGAGGAGAGGGGGGAGAACCTCGTGGTGAAAACACTCACTTGTAATTGTTGTTGATATCAGAGACGCGCCAGACGTTCTGCAAGTCAAAGCCCATCCTCACCAGCTCCATCTCAAAGCGGTATCTCACATGGTCTCCTGGAAGAGCAGAGCACAGGGCACTAACTGACAGCTGAGCAGAACTGATGAAATCTAACCCTGTTGGCGGTGGCTCCACGGCAACTGTCACAGGCTGGGGAGACACTCCCACACAGCTGGATGGCAGGGATTCTGCTTCAGAAGCCAAAGACTCACCCCTCACAGGGGTTCCTCTGCTTCTTTTCTCAAGTCAAATGACCTCTCAGTCTCCGGGCACGCAGCAGCATGGAAACAGCCTTTTCAGGTCAGTGTGGGAGTGGAGGGCATTAATTTAACTCACTTTTGCCCTTCTGACAGAGAAACTTTCCAAAGGAGATGTCAGAAACTCCAGGGCACAGGGGTGCTGAGCATCCCCCTGGCCGTTCCTTCTCCCAGACTCAACTCTCTGCCTGACTCAGCGTTTGTCTGTGTTTGGGACAGGGTAGACAGGCAGTTTACCTTTCCTCTATCCATTTGTTTGGTATCCCTTTCAGCAACAATACTCAACCCCAACCCTCCAGCCCAGCCTGTGTATGGACATTTCATTCAGGCCACTGCTTCTCTCCTCTAACACCAGCACGTTCTCAAGTCTAAAGACAGGCTTTTTGCTCAGTTTTATCCCCTTTTATTCATGCTGAAGCTGTTTAAAGACAAAGCAACTGTCAGTGAACTTTGTGTTCCCAGAAAAGGGAAACTCCCGATCCACACGAGGGCACCATCACAACTCTGTTTTTTTCATTCTGGATTCAAAGATTTCACTTGTGCCTCTGTAAGCAGGAGCCAGACATCTCCACGGAGCTGCTCATCGAATGTCATGGCATTTTGAGGTGTTGGAGAAGAGATGCAGATGGACTCGTACTAATTATGCTGCCTCAAAGCTGCTGATTTTTCCCAGCCAGAGACAAGACTGCTTGGGTTCTCTTATCACGCTGAGAATACTTAAGTTTGTTTTCTACATTCACAAGGAGAAAGGGAAAAGCTGCTTATGTGTTGCTGGCTCATAATGCTCTTTATTGTGCTTATTACTATTATTCCTTTTACTGTGCTTGTTATCCAGCCACATCAGCTGGATCTCAAGCCAGGTACAGGATGTCCCTCAGCAAGACAAACTTGGGCTATGGCCACAGCAGGGCTTAAGACCTAGCCAGATATCAGGTTATGAACAAGAGTTCAAATCGCATTGCGAATTCTGGCCAGAAGAGCAAGAAGGGGACCGTGGAGCCAGGACCTTACCTGGACGACAGAGATGTGCATGTTGATCCTCCTCATCAACACAGACTCCTAAGCACCATGCATGGTAGGCAAATGCAAAGAGGTCCTCAGGCTTAGCAGGGCGGGCAATGGCTCGAGTCAGCCTCTTCAGCCACTCCTGGCACTGCTTAAAGGTGGAAAAATGGCACCTGCAAATCCAAACACAAATCATCCTTGGTGGATACGTTCATACAGACAGGGGGCTCTGCTCCAGGAACAGGACCAAAGCACTGAGTCTTTGTGACCTCAGCCACGAACAGCTCAAGTCCAAGGGCAGCACAGGGGGAGAAAGCAGAGCCGATGGTGGCAACCGGCCTGCAGCGGCACCTATGGCAGAGCAGTAAAAGGGATACCTGATCACTTTGGAGTCCTTGCAGACGATGTGAAGCTGGAACATATCCCGACACTCCACGCTTTCCATCATCCTCAAAGGCACCTGCAAGGGACAGATGTAGGGCATGACAAGACATCCCACATCCCACGGCAGCCTTGGCCGCAGGCCCATCACGCAGTCACGGCTCCATCAACAATCGTGAGCTTCTAGTTCCAGCTACAAACCCACTCCGAGGTTTATGCAGCTTCATGACTCAGCGCAGAACCTCCTTCAACAACTACTGTTCCAATTTCTATTCTGTCCCTGGGTAGTTTCCCACCTGGGGCCAGTTACTGAGTAAATGGCATCCAGACAAGCAGAGGTAATGGAGCCAAACAAAAGCTGCAATAAAAGATGGCAAGTGAAGTCAGTGAAGAAATACCTCAGGCTCTCACTGTCTGACTCTTGGTTGCTGGTCTCCAGGTAGGAGAAGTCTCATTAAAACCGGCCTGCGAGTCTTAAAAATGCCAAATTTAATGTTTGAATTTTAAGAGAACAGCAGAGGAAAGATCTAATTATTACTCAAAAGAAAGGCCCATCCACACCCCGAAATGCAGCAGCAAAACAGCAACAGCATGAGCAGCAGTAACAAGAGGCAGCATCAGGCTTGGCAGCCTTCAAGAGGCCCAGTTCCCACACCACAGAAACGGCTTATCTCACCCCTGCCCACCCTCCCCTACCCACCAAACACTGCAAGAGGTTTGGTCCAGGCAGCTGGAACAGGCGGATCCAGGCTTACATTGATCACAGAATCCTTGAATTTGATATGGAGACGGTAGTTGGAGATGGCAATCACAGCATCGTTTGCATGACCAAGGTACTCCACTCCCTCGCCCTGCAACACGGTGAATGGGACCTGGAAGGGAGACAGCACTGGTTCAGGACAGACTTTGTGTACTGTAAATACCACAAACCACTCTTCCTGCCACTCCTCCACCTGCCCCTGGGGGATGTCTCCTGTGGGAAATCAAACACAGCAATGTGCTCATTGTGCACGGAGAGCAGGGACCACCAAC
Organism: Gallinago jamesoni; assembly: GCA_025769975.1. Taxonomy (NCBI): domain Eukaryota; kingdom Metazoa; phylum Chordata; class Aves; order Charadriiformes; family Scolopacidae; genus Gallinago; species Gallinago jamesoni. Next base: position 751,517 of record JAOQGH010000006.1, read on the forward strand.
AGCACCAGTACCCACTGCTCAGCCCCACATGGTGGATCTTCTTTGAAGTATACCTGGGGAACCACCAGACACCTCCTGATAGACAACTGCTTGTCGAGGAGAGATGTGACCTCCAACACCATCTGGCCAGGAGGGTGCTGCACAGGGGCAGAGGGCTTTATGGTCCCTGCTTTTTAGAGAGGGTGAACACAGCCCTGGTGTGAGTGGAGCAAGGAAGGACACAACGCTGGGCACCACTCAGACCTGAGCTGGGGAGAGCTCTGCACAGCTCCAGGCAGAGCTGACAGGGTCAGAGCCCTCTGCCCCAAGAGATGGGTCCCATATGGGGTCCTGCTGTGGCATTTAAACAGAGGGGGCTCCTAGCAGCACTACAAGACCCACTGGTACCAATCCAGGTAAGGAAATGAATCAAAAGCTTTGCCCAGTTTCTTCTAACAAGGCTCAGAGGTAATCTCTATCTATAGAGATATATCCCAACTGTGGAAACTTCATTAAAGTTACGTGCATTAGATTTTTTTTTTTAAACAAGAATCCAGATAATCAAGTGTCTGTCTAGTTTTTCCCATCAGCCCAGACACACCATAGCTATTTTTAAAACAGGGGCTCCTGGCAAGTGGCCAAGTGTGACCTTTCTTTTCTTATATTAAAAGAAAAAAAAAAAAAAAGCAGAACAGCCTAAAGTCCACCAGCCCCCTTTTTCCTTAGCCAAGTAAACTCCTCACTCTTCCCTGAAGGCAACCTATACCAGGTGATGTTGGTAATCATTTATGCAAAAAAATGTCACGATGAATTATTATTTCAGCCAGAGCCCTTCACTTGCCAGACAGGGCATCTGATGGAACCCATTCATTACACTGTAATTAGTAAAAGTCAGACAGTCTTGTCTTTATCACTGAGTTGTTTCTGTGGCTTGGGTATTTGCTGCCTAAAAACTGAATTTCCTGAATTTCAGACTTCATGTGCAAGTGACAATTGTATGAGCAACCTCTTCCTTCTCAAGTTACTTCTACAAAAATAACAACCTTAGACTGGCACCTGTCTGAAAACCCTTTAAAAATGTTAATTATTTGACATTAAGAGAATATACTCTCTCTATTTCTGCAGTTTATTTATGCATGATAGCCAGAGCTGTTTTTAGTTGGCACACGTTTCTCCTGCGTACGTGGCTCTCTCACGCAGCAACAGAAGGAAGACAGATTAGAAATGGGATGGTAAAACTGAAAGAACTGACAGAGGGAAATCCTGGAATAACCTGACAGGTGCCTGAATGCAGCCTGTTATTGAGCTGATGGCGTCCTTTCAGACTTTGCTTTGCATTAAGAGAATAACAATTTACTGAAGGCAAATTACCCTTTGGGAGGGGTGAACTTAGGTCGTCCACACAGAAGACTAAAGCCGATTCTCTTCTCCCAGTGGTTCCAGCTTGGAAAGGGCTTAACCTCCTGCTAGCCACAGATCCGAGCCCTTGGCCCCTGCCCAGCCGCCTTCACTCCTCCGTGTTTCACTCCTTGCTTTTATCAGCACGGACACGACAGTGCTCCAAGCAAAGCCCAACACTGCAGCAGCAGCGATAACATACCACGAGCATGATGAGCACAGAGACAAGGTGGCAGTGGGCTACGTTAAAGGAGGTAACAAGGCTGAGAGAGTTGGGTGTGTTAAGCTCGGGGAAGATAAGACTCCAGGGAGACCTTAGAGCAGCCTTCCAGTCCCAAAAAGGGTTCCAGAAAAGCTGGGGAAGGACTACTGGTCAGGGAGAGGAGCCATAGGAGGAGGGGGAAGGGTTTGACACTGAAAGAGGGGAGATTGAGATGAGATCTGGGGAAAAAATTCTTTGCTGTGATGGTGGTGAGAGCCTGGCCGAGGTTGCCCAGAGAACCTGTGGCTGCCCCATCCCTGGAGGTGTTGAAGGCCAGGTTGGACGGAGCTTAGAGCAACCTTAGAGGTCTGGTGGGAGGTGTCCCTGCCCAGGACAGGGGGTGGCACTGGATGGTCTTGAAGGTCCCTTCCAGCCCAAACAATTCTATGAAACAGAAGGAGGCTTTGGCTCCTGCCGCTCAGCATACCGCCCGTGCTGCACAGGGGGCTCTTTCAAGGGCCTTTTTCAGCAGGAGGCTGGCACCACACGAAGGTTTCTCTTTCCAACAGCTCTGCAGCAGGAAAATGCCAGGAGCAACGTGTATCAGGGCCAGATGATCCATCGCAATTAACGCCATGGCTACACAGAGCACAGCCTGGCCCTATTGTTTGACCTGTCCCAGCCAGCATCTACCTGCTGCAGAGCTCCGCAGGCAGCGTCACGATTTCTCCGTCAGCACGGGCAGGGAATGCCCAGGGCAACTCAATCGCATCACACTCCAGCCGTCATTTCCAAGCAGGAGAGGCGATGCTGTAGGAATCACAGTGTCCTGGCGGGGCTGTAGAGGCATGGCCAGGGTCAACAGAGTCGCCATCAGCAGCTTCCAAGCACACGAAGGACTCGCTGGTCCAAGTGTGACCTACAGCACCCACTGCCACCAGAACCCATCCCAGGCTGGAGAACTGCCCTCGGGTTTCCCCGAGGTCCAGCTTGCCACAGCCCGGAATGGATGGATTCGGTTCTCTTACTTCCTTACCTGCAATGATTCTTCCTCCTTCACAAGCTCTTTCGGGGGGAACAAGTCCTTGGCCTGGATATACTCCAAACTGGGAGGGCCCTCCTCACCCTGCATTGTAAACAAAACACACTGTCAGACAGCAATTTTTTTGAGAAGGCAAAAATCGAGGCTGACAGATACTCTTGGTGCCCCAAGACCATGGGGATCCCCTGGACCCACGCGTGGAAATACCTCCAGACCGAGCTCTCTACATTGCAGGAGCCCGGCAGTTCCCCCTGCTGTTGCAGAATTACCCGCCAGTAATTCAGTGACAGCCTGAAACAGGTCTCCCAAGTCCTGTCCCTTCCAGGTGAGTGGTATTTGGAAAGCCAAGAAGATACCTTGGCCATGCATAGGATCTCAGACTGATGGGACAACAGTTTGTCATGTCAAATGACAAATTTACCCTGCTACCTTCACTACAGCACCGCAGCAGAAACTCTGTAACACAAAGGGTTTCCATCTTACAGTCCAGCTTTAACTTACTCTTCCTCCTCTTTATGATCACAAGGACTGTGTTCTTTGGGGAGTTTTTATTTTGGTGATGGTTGGACTTAAAGGTCCCCTCCAACCAAGATGATTCTATGGTTTTTACTCTTGGCCCCAAGAAATCTGGGAAGAGCCCCAAGCTTTTCCAGGAGAATACACAAGTGTGAAATCTAACACTTTAACAAGTGCATCTAAGTGCACCCAACATGAGCTGCTGATTGGTGACAGCACCCAAGCAGGGCATTTGTCCTCATAGCAGCTAAAGGTGTCCAATCTGCTCAGACACCCTGGGAAGCCCACAGAGGCCTCAGCGAAGTGGTCTGAGAGAAGACATGGAGCCCCATCCTCGGAAAAGTGGACAGTGTCTCAGTTTGGGACTCGTGAACCTTCAGTCACTCATGAAAACATGGGTCCTTCTTTTGTCCAGCCCCCATGCCATGCTTTGCCACACCACCATCTCCCTGCACGGCTGAGCAGCACCCAGACTCTCAGCTGATGACACCCACTGCGAGCCCAGGACGGGGCTACTTCCCCAAGTATTGGGCATGGGAATGCATTCTTCAGAGCGCCTCTTGCTAACTACAGCTCCTCTAGGCTCCAGCATTTCTTAGGAAATACTCTGTTCTGTCAGCATTAAATAATATTTTACAATGCAATATCTTTCTAGGTAAGCCAAAGAACCCTGGCCAAAGCCAGAACCCTGAATTTCAACCTGAAGAAATGAGAACCTGACCCTTTCAGCTCAGTTACATTTAAAATTATGCTGAATCCCTTCACATTGCAAACAGCCACCTTGGCATCCCCTGGTACCTGGGGTGCTCCCCAGAACAAGGCTGCAGTGTCTGGCTGCCCATCTCCAGCCCGGGAGCAGCAGTACCTGTGCACACGTTGCTTGTGGCCAGCACCGAACTTGGCATCAGCCCCAGCCAGAGGCGAAGGTGCTGCCCCTCCTCACCCATTCACTAGGTCCTTGCATGGGGATGGAGACCATGGGGGGTTCAGTAGCCCCTCCTGCCAGCGGCTCACTCTGAGGCTGAGGTGCTAGCCCAGGAGAGCACAAAGGGATGGTGGGTGTTGCATGCCGGTGCAGCGGGCAGGGAGCAGAGATACCCTTCCTCTCCCATCACCCCTTTGCAGCTTGCAAAGAAATCCCAGTGAGCAGCTGGAACTGGAACAGGGCAGCCTGAGCCCTCCGCCGGCCCGGGTGCCCTTGAGCTCCTCCTTGCTTGCAGCACGGACTGGGTGGGCAGCTGAGCATCCCCTCCCAACACAGCCCCATCTGGAGGCATCAGCAGGGCAGGGGGCTCAGGACCCCACTCTCTTCACAAGCTACCCATCTCCTGACACCCTCAGAGCCCATTTGGCCAGGAGTCATTTTTTGGGGGGGGGGGCCTTTCTGCAGAAAGGGGCATCAGATCTGCCTCTGAGCAAGGAAACTCCTTTCCCTGAAGGTACAGAAGACGCAGAGATCAGGACTCCCCCCCCGCAAGCACCATCCTGGCAGCATCAGCACAGGAGGGGGCCCTGCACCCCCCTGCCTTGCAGGCCATAGCCATGGCGGGAGCGCAGGGCTCCCCTGGGGCTGCCTGCTCTCTCATGGTAATTTTCCAGCTCCAAGCAAGGACCGGCTGGAGCTTGCGTGGCATGGAAAAGCACGGAACCCTTGCCGGGGCCTTCCAGCCAACTCAGCCTGCCATGCCCTTGGGCCCGGGCAGGGCAGCAGCACGGCAGCGATGGGGACCACAGCATTCTCCAGAGGCACGTGGGAGGCAGAGAAGGGGATCCCCTGTGGGAGGGGGGGCCGCACACCAGACTGGGCAGATCCAAGGCAGAAAGATCCGAATGCAGCCCCTACCTTAAGGGCAGGCCTGATCTGGGGCAGCCACCTCAGCACGGGAGCTGGAGGGAGAAGCTGGCTAGCTGGCTTACATGGAGGAGAGGAGGGACGGGGTTGGGGGGGTGGGTGGGGGGGCGGAAAGCAGGACTTACAAAGCAGTTGAGCATGGAGCAGGAGACGCGGCCTGGCAGACTCATGTTCATTTCCCCAGGCTGCAGCAGGGCTGGGCAGGCGCAAGCAGCATCTCCTTCCTCCGTCCCTCTGCTGCTGCCGGCAGCGGCTCCCAGGCCCTGGTGCAGGGACTGCGGCAGCCTCCCCGCTCTGCCGCAAAAGGCAGGAGCATCCCTGCCACCGGCGGCCCCAGCAGGTGCCCGCCACCACCGCCGGCTGCCGCTGACAATGGAGGGAGGGCGGGCGGAGGACGGCCAGACTCCACCTACCTCCCCAGGCCGCTGAGCAGGGCTCTGCCATCTGCGTTTCTCCCTGACAGGCGAGACAGAAAATGGAGAGAGCGATGGAGGGATCACCCCTCCCCACAGGCAGAGCCGGCGTCCTGCCCGTGGGCGGACACCAGCCACACAGCCCCTTCCTTGCCCAGTGGCCGAGCAGAGCGGCTTCTTGGGAGACACAGCCACGGCTGCCGCGCTCCGAGTCACTGTCACCCGCCTTGTGCCCCACCGATGGCGGGTGTGGGACCACCAGGAACAATTGTGGCATGGAGGCTTTGTGCCCCGGCACTGAGCCCTCCGCCCCGGCCAATGCTTCCCTATGCCCGGGTGGGATCCTCCTCTGCCTGCCATCCTCTGGCTGCCCCCAGTCCTCTCTGTATGGCCAGGGAGGGGAGGACAAAGGGGCTGCTCCGATGCATTCTCACTGCTGAACGCTCCCCAGCCTTTAAGTCATAGAATCATTTAGGTTGGAAAAGACCCTTGGGATCATTAAGTCCAACCATCTACCCTATTTTACAAGGTTCTCCCCTACACCATATCTCCCAACACCACATCTAAACAACTCTTAAACACATCCAACGATGGCGACTCAACCACCTCCCTGGGTGCTCTATTGCTAATTACCTGAGAGAAGAGACCAGCACCAATCTCTCTACAATGTCCTTTCAAGTAGTTCTAGAGAATGATGAGGTCTCCCCTCAGCCTCCTCTTCCTCAAACTAAACAGTCCCAGCTCCTTCAACCGCTCTTCATATTTGTTCTCCAGGCCCTTCACCAGCTTCGTTGCCTCCTCTGCACCCGCTCCAGCACCTCGATGTCTCAGATTGAGGTGCCCAGAACTGGACGCAATACTCCAGGTGTGGCCTCCCCAGTGCTGAGTACAGGGGGACAATCACCTCCCTACTTCTGCTGGTCACACTATTTCTAATCCAAGCCAGGATGCCGTTGGCTTTCTTGGCCACCTGGGCACACTGCCGGCTCATATTCAGCTGCTTGTCAATTAGAACCCCCAGGTCTTTTTCTGCCAGGCAGCTCCAGCCACACTGCCCCAAGCCTGTAGGGGTGCATGGGGTTGTTGTGGTCCAAGTGCAGGACCTGGCACTTGGCCTTGTTGAAGCTCATACCATTAATGTTGGCCCATTAATGGTCAATAAAGTCCTCCCTCCCAGGAGCTGCCGTGGGTGTGGGGAGTAGCTGGGTGCCTCCAGCTCCCACTAGCACCTGGAGCTTGGCCCTGCTCCCCTTGCTGACCCCCTGGAGGGTTGGCTACCGCAGGAGGTTTCAGCCACTCTGGTTTAGCAGAATACCCAGGTCCCTACCCCCAGAAGCTGGTCTTTACTACTTGTTCTTCGTCAAGTCCATGAGCAATCAGCAAGCTGCCCAGGTCATAGCCCATTCCAGAAGCCTCCTGGTCAATGCCATCTCCATTTTCATCACCAGCTGCCACTCAGCCCCTCCAACTCCCACCACTGAGCCAGAGTAAGAATCTTTCTTAAAAGGCAAAAATTAAACTTCAGCCCTTCATTAATTCTCCAAGGCCCAGGCCCAACTATTGTGCCCAAATTGCACCAGCTTTTTGCTCCTGGGCCATCAAACCAGCGCACAGCCTGCAGCCATTAAGCTCCTTTTAGATGCAGTTGCCTCAAGGCCACCACATACAGCTCTCCTCAGTGATACCAACAGCATCTCAAAAGGTTTTCCTGAAGTCAGAGAAAACATTTGGACATTTCTCCACAAAATCCTTAAGGGTTAGATTATTCAGAGCTGTTTCAACCAAGAGACAACTTTGCAGCACCCAGATCTGCTGCCCACTGTGCCCAGGCAAGAAGCCTTCCAGGGAACTCCCTGGCTGAGAAGCCAAACACAGCGACCACCCCACAGCTCGCAGTCACACAGGCATCACCAGTCAGGACAAAAGCCCTAGAAGAAAATGCAACCACGCCAGGAGATAGGCCCTGAAATCCCATCACCACCTCAGCTCTCTCCTGCTCCACCTCTATGGTGCAGGGTGGACCAACATCAGGCGCTGCCCAGCCTTGGAGCACCCGACCTCAGCTGGCACCCACAAACCAAACACGTTTGTATAACAAAGTCAATGCAAGGAGGACAGAGGGTTATGGAGGAGGTTATGGACAACACTACAGATTTGTCTTGGCCAAACCGGAGTGGCAGGAGAGGTGCCCCACTCCACACAGGTTCTCCTCTGGGGTGAATGCCAGGGGTCTGCTAAGAAACAGAGCAGCAGAAGGCAGAAGGAACTTTTTATACTGGAAAAAAAGCATAGCTATGTTAAACCAAGAAAACCAAGACTAAAGAACTGTTAGACTAATATTTTATTTTTTTATCCTGACATGCATCAGGAGAAAAGCAATGCAGCACTGATGTGGGTAACAGCTGAAGCACAGAATTCTCTTTGGCATGTTGCTATTTAACATGTTAAGTGCATACAACACGTGGTCAGTGTTTATAACACACAAAATCACAGACAAGGCAGGTGAGAGCTCTGCTCTGACCCACAGTGCTTGGTCCAGGGCTTGGCTCGGGAATGGTTTCAGCTCAGTTTGCAGAAGGACCTTTGTAACCCTAAGCTGCAGCTGCGCAGAGTTAAAAGGTTGCTCAACAGATCATTACTTTGAATTTCCAACCTAAGCTGACCTGAACATCCACAAATAGATCTTCTCCCGTTTTTGCTGAAATATTTTTGCACTTTTAGCTTTAGAAAAAGGCTTACACATGGCTTAGAAACTTTTGCCCGAGAGCTGAGCCTGGGGTGGACCAGAAGTAGACCTTGCCGTGAAATTCAGCACCGTTTCAGAGGCTCAAGGTGTTTCAGGAGGAACCAGATCCAAACTCCACCACTCTCACCTCTTCCTCCAACTGTTCACAAAATACCTGCTCTCCTTTCCATGCAATCAGCCAGAGGACGCTGGGAGGGGTGGCAGTGAGCCCACCTGGTGCTGGGCAGCCTGGGTGGCCAGGAGCAGGCATAGCAAGCGCTGGCAGCCTGGTCTAGCTGGCTTAGCTACAGGGATGTCCTAAATGCCACCTCAGATTCCTCTCTGCCTGAACAGCTTGTACTCGCTCCATTAGCACTAACCACCACCAGCCTGAGCAAGGAAGACAAGGTTATTTTCATGTAATCGGGCTCCTCCAATCCTCACGCATGTTCATAAAGGGGGAGAGAGAAACCTCCTTCATTTTCTCACAATCACAACAATCCTAAAGGTCTTACATACTTTGAAGAATAGAGGAGACAAACAGAACATGAGCAGCACGTTCTTCAGGCCAGTTAGCAGTAATTAACCCTTTTCCTCACACTAGCAATGCACACTGTTCATGCTGCAATAGCTCTCTCCTGTGCTGCTCCTCCTGCCTCCCCACACCTCTGCTGCCACCCTGAACAGTTTCCAACATCTCTGCAAGGTCCCAGAAGGGCTTTGGAGGCTCTAAGACAGTATGGAGCTCGACAAAGACAGTGCTGGCACTCAAAGGGCCACCCTGCACCCACCGAGGGAAATGATATTCCCTATGGAGATGTGCCTGCACATGCTGGGAGCCCCACACAGAGGTGAGTTGCCATCTGGTCCCATATGCGCAGGGAACCCATACTGGGAGCACAGGACAAACCACCAAGATGCTGCAAACTCTCTCGGGGCCTGGAGCCAGTCAACACCCTGAACAGCATCCTTACAATCAAGGGTGAGCACAAGCACAGGTTTCTGCAAGACACAGAGAGGATGGTTCAAAGCACAGCTAATGCCCACCCCTCCTGAAATACAGGTAGGTCTTGCACTCACAGAGAGGTGGAAGCAAGAAGCCAAAGGGTGAAAAGAACTGGTTCTGTCCTCTGGAGGGAGGTGCTACTGCCCACAACAATGGACTCGGACTTCTGAGTACAGGTGTACCCTTTCCAACCCTGACAATTTGTTATCCTCCATTTCTGGTTGGCACCACAAATAAAATTACTGTAAGTACTCTTTCACTAGGCAGAGGGCACCACTTCCATCCCTTCTCTGTATTAGCATAGAATTGTTGAGGTTGGAAGGGACCTCCTTCAAACTGGAGGGGAGCAGATTTAGATTGGAGATTAGGAGTAAGTTTTTTCCAATGAGGGTGGTGGAGCACTGGAACAGGTTGCCCAGGGAGGTGGTTGAGGCCTGACATTCAAGGGGAGGCTTGATGAGGCCCTGGGCAACCTGGTCTAGTTGGGGGTATCCCTGCTGGCTGCGGGGAGGTCGGACTAGATGACCTTTGGAGTTCCCTTCCGGCCCAGACCATTCCATGATTCTATTCTATGATCACAGAGTCCAACCATCAACCTGGCACTGCCAAACCCACCACTAACACGCGTCCCTCAGCACCACATCTGCCTGGCTTTTAAATACCCCCAGGGATGGTGACTCCACCACTGCCCTAGGCAGCCTCTTCCAAGGCTTGACAACACTTTCAGTGAAGAAATTTTTCCCAGTATCTATCCTAAACCTCCCCTGGCACCACTTGAGGCCGTTTCCTCTTGTCCCATTGCCTCTTCCTTGGGAGAAGAGACTGATCCCCTCCTCCTCCCCCCCCGCCCCTCAGCTACACCCTCCTTTCAGAGAGTTGTAGAGAGCGAGAAGGTCTCCCTTCATCTCCCTTCAGCCTACTTTTCTCCAGGCTGAACAGCCCCAGCTCCTTCAGCCACTCCTCACAAGACTTGTTTAAGGTCCCTCTACAAAAATAGTCCGTTTCCTCAAAGACTAAAGAGGTCCTTGGTGAACTGAAAGGCCACTGAGATGGCCTCCCAGAAATAAACCCCTAAATTTGCGAGAAGAGAAGTTACTATTTTATAACCCATAAATCAGGACTGGGATGTTGAGTGCCATCTTTTCATCTTTACAGGATGACAGAAGAGCTTACAGATCTGTAATACTGCATTTAGTATCTGGTCAGAAAGGTGCCCAGAGGTGAGCATGTAACAGAAACATGAAGCAAGCAGCCTTTGGGAAGAGGGACGAAAGGACAGAAGTTCAGGGCTATCAACTCCATATGCCAGCAAGAAGGTACGAGGGATGGCTGACCTGCAAAACCCTACCTAGACCAGCAGTCATGGTCTCCTCCAAAGGGTACAAGCCATCGTGGAAATCCAGTTGTCGGCAGTGCTGGTATCCTCAGCAGTAAGAGGAGGGAATGCTGCTGTGCGGTAAGAGCCAAGCCCCGAGCTGCAGCAGAGCAGCTGCACTAACTTACCTCAGGGGAGCTTTAACTCACGTATTAAGGTGCTGGGTGCTCATTAGGATTTCCATGAGCCAGAGTTAAGGATTAAACCACCATTACTGCTGTCTTCAAGGTCATTTCCATCAGCAGTTAGTCCTTGGGGAAGGACTTACAAGGACTTACAACCAAAGCAAAGAAAGCTCTTGACTGACACTAGTCCAAGGGCCCATAGCTGCAGAGAGGGGAGAGCAGCCGGTGATCCACGTTTGGGGTGCTGCTGAGAAAGAAAGAAGCTCTTGGGCAGGCCCTTGCTGAGCAGAGGACATGGGTGCTGTGCCCTCTGACTGCCAAGGCCACAGGTAATTAACTCAGCACGCCTGCAGGGAGCAGGGTTTCCAGCCAGCCCTCCAAGCAGCCACTGAAGAAGGCCAGCCCTGAAGCAACCATGGAGCACTCATTGGACAGCAGCCAACCTCCATCCCTCCCGGCACACTGGCATTTCATGCCGAACTCACAGCCCTCCAAAGAGGTCACAAAAGGACTCAAAGGAGGCTCTCAAGAGTTTCCATCAGCTCTGCCTCCAGCTGCTGACAGGAGCTCTGGGAGGTAGGTGGAGGCAAGTGCCTATTTATACAGCTCACAATTTAAAGTGGTTTTCTCTCCCTTGCCATGGGGGACAAAAAGCCTAAACTTTCCAAAACAGTAGGGGAGGGGTGTGGGGCTTTTGTTGGTTGGTTAGAGGGTTTTTATCCTCCTAAAAGGAAAAAATAAATCTTAAAGAAATTGAAGGAACATTTTGATAAAATATGAAAAACCTATAAATCTTTTTCAGAAGGTCCTTTCAAACTGTAAAGTCATCTTCAGGTATTCATAAGGAGCAGAAGAACCTTTTGTCTAGAAGAAACCAAACCATCTGGGGGGGGGAGCGGGGGGGGTCAGGATAAGTGTCGCTACACAGGAAAGGAGCACAGTGAAAAGCAAAAGCTTCCATAGTTTACTAAGTCCAAAGTTCCAGCCTACGCATCACAAGAATATTGGTCCAGAGAGAGGTGACAGGGTTTACAGATGCAGATGTAAACTGCAGATTGCAGTTCTCAACAGACTAGAGCTCTTCAGATGTCCAATGGGAATGTAAGAGATCTACAGAATCCCAAAGGGCACGGAGATGCTCACACCTCACCAGTACTCTCAATACAAGAACTGGGATCCATCAACCAAAACAATGTGGGGCAGGTTCAAACATAAAGCAGGAGGGGCTGCCCCCAGAGCCTGGCAGCCCAGCACTTTGCTGCAACGTGTCACAGCTGCCAATCTTTACCTGGCTTTGGAAAGCAGCCATGTGAATTCATGGATGAAAAGTCTACCAAGGGCTCCTAAAACACCAACAAATTGTTTCTGGGTTACCAAGTCACTGAGCTGCAGAACCTCACAGGTGGGGGCCTACACCAGAGGGATGTCCGTCCCCCCAGGCTCTCCCTGCAGCATCCATCGGTGGCCCCTGTCAATGGGGCTTTCAGTGGACTCAGCCTGGTCTTTTCCATGTTACCTGGAGAGACTTTTGACGGATTTTCTACGTGTTCATTAACTTTTTAATTTTTTTCACCCACTCATACCTGGATACATCTGCATCAGTTTCAGCTCAGTCTCATACAGAGAAGTTGTTGGTTTTTTCACACTTCCAGTGTGACACCAGGGTAATTCCAACTTGAAGCATAAGACCCTTCACTAGGTCACAAGGCCATACCTTCATCTCTTCCACCGGAGCCCACTCTTCAACCTAAGGTGCAGCAACAAGCTCTTCCAACAGAAAGCACAAAATGTTGAACCCAAACCAGAGAGGACAGGGACTACACCAAAAACGCTGTGTGCATGACTGCCAGAGCTGACAGTTCAATTAATGCAGAGAGCATGTTTCTGTTTCTATTCCAGTTGCTCATAGATCACATGGGGACAATCCCACAGGAGATATCACTATTTCCTCCCATAGTCTGCCAGTTTGTTTTTTTGTTTTGTTTTTTTTTTTGGGGGGGTGGGTGGGGTGCAGGGGGGGAGTGGGGGGATGTTGTTTGTTTTTTAACATGTTTAACCTAATTTTTCATGTCCTCAATTTGAATTTCCAGCCCTTTGACTGTTTCTGCCACTCTTCCCTGTGCTCCTTCCAGCCCACCCATAGCTCCAACTGCAGAGCACCCTGTCACCTCCTAACCCTGATTCAAACTACACCCCAACAACACTTTCAGCAGATCTTCCAACATTCCTGCTCTCCAACTTTCTTCCTCCCATCAGATCGCCCTGATGTTGGGTTACTTCTTGCTGGAGGCATTAGAGGCACTTTACCCCAGTTTATCGGCAATCTGGATGCTTTGTCCAGGTTTCAGTCTTTCTGGATTCTTTTACACCATATTTTTCTGTGACTAATTATTGTGAAATTTCTGCTACTTTGGTGGCACCAGAGCAGGTTATTAACATGGTCTTAAATCTTCATTGAGAGGTAACAGAGGAACAGAATGAGAAACCCCAGCATTAACTTTTAAAGCTAAAATAAATCAGTAAAGCACAAAACCTGGATGACTATGTCAGCAGCCCAAGGAGACAAAAGGGGATTCCAGTCTTATTTACTTTCTTCCCCACAGTATGTTCCAGTAACAAGTTTAGAGGTAAACCTACCCTACCAACGGCATCTTAGCCACAGTAATAGAAGTCCTCTGTATGATATTATCATATACAATACACAATACTATAGCGCTCTTCTTTCCCTTTCTTGTATTTAGCCTCATAGATTTAGCAGCTGTACAAAATCTGGACACACAAAGACACTACAAAACCACCCACGGAGGACAGGGGCAGACTAGAACAGATACTCACCATCCTCAGACACCCTCCAAAATCTCCTAGTTCAGTCACAGCTCGGTCTCTTCTTCCACTCGTCTCACCTGCAGCAACGAAGAGACAACCCAGAGCAGAAGTTTAGGTCAACAGGAATGATACCTCAGCATGAACATAAAGGGGGTAAAATTCAGTAGCCCATGAGGCCAGCACCCTGTTCCTATTGCTGCCAAACTGTTTTGTGCCCTTTCAGGAGCTGCTGGAAATCAGACCCAGCACCACAGGGGAGACACCAAATCCCTTTGGTCAGGCACCACACGCAGCAGGGATTGTTAGCCACCAGCACACATGGGCCAATACCCCAGAGGTGCAAAACACCCCCAGGGCAGCGAGAAGGCACTGAAGGAAGACAGACTCAGTCATTATGGTTCAAGGACCTGGGGAGGATCCTTCCTCATACAAAACTCCAGTGTTTGGAGAAGATCACTGTGGTTTTGGGGGGAAATCATCTCTAAAATCAAACCTCATCCTGCCTAGGAGGTATGGCAGGATGCAAGAGCTCAAAATGTCACGCAAAAATCAGCAGCCCCTTCTGCCAGCTTTGTCCCTGTTAGCAGGGACAGCCAGGCAGCAAGCCTTGAGCACTGTCCTTCTCTGAGAAGGTCCTTTCCAATGGCACTGGATGGTCCCAAGGTGATCTTGGAATTTCCAGGGAGGAAGAGATGCTCCTTCAAGGCTTTCAGATGTCTCTGACATGGGACGATTTGATCACCAACATCTCTCTCCTCTGTCCAAGTTCTGCCCTCCGCTCTGCTCCTCCAGCCCCACACGGGGGGATGGGGGGGGAAATTACATGCAGTTAAGCATTGCCATCGGAAATGGGTTGGCAGCTGCTCTGTGCCCTCCCACTCCCGGTGCTACTCACCTGACTGCGCAGCCCCCTCACCGTAGTGTGGGAATCTGCACACGTGTCCCAAACATTTTTAAAAATAACAATGTTTTAAGTGGGAATGTTCACTATTTAAGTGTAGCCTGAAAATGGCTAAGAGTTCATCAACTCAATCTGATTTCTGCCAGCCACCAGCAGCTTGTAGCACGCCAAAGCTCCCGGAACGCTCAAGCTCTTTGGTAAGTTTTACCACCATTTATTTTAACCTTTTTCCTCCTTAGATGAAATACAAATGTCAACAAATGTGGAATTGGAGATTGTCTAAACATCTCGCACAACATACCTCAGCTGAGAATTACCCCTCCTTCCACCACTGCGGAATGGGGTCAGTGCCAGAAGAGTTTCGGAAAAGCTACTCAAGGCTTTCCTTCCACGCAGGGATTTATCTCCCAGCTGAGAATACTTAATTTGTTTATAATAATTCATTAATAATGTGTTTGACACTCATGCATCAGAAGGCCAAGCGGAATGCCAGCACTAAGGAGTCATGTTTGAGACGTGACCTTCACTGTGAGCCAGCAGCACACATGGCCCCCAGCTCCTCCAGCCTCTCTTGGGAGGGAGGCCGGCTGTACCCCCAGCCAGTGATAATTACCCTTGGACTCTCAGCTAATTTCTCCTGTCCTGCCACGCACTCGATGAGAAAGGAATGGGAGTTCAGAAAGGATTCCAAACCTGTGCGCTATATTATCTGACATTGAAAAGCAGATCACCAAGTTCTAGGAAAATAAGAAACACACCACCCCCCCCACCACCACCCCCCCCCGTGGGAATTAACTTTTTTGCTAGTTAAACGGAAAAAGTCAAATACTGCAATATCTCCCTTCAAACCAAGATCCAACCTGGCTCTTTTCAACTATAAAAGCCTTTTTCCCCATTATTTGGGAAAGCAATCACACTTACCAGACTCCATATATAGAAAAAAATAATAATCTAGTAGCAGCTTACCATGTCTCTGGGAAAAGCCACTGCCAACTGGTGACTTACAAATTCAGTGAAAAGCACAATTAGCATGGGAAGTAGAATGTTAAGTCTGTTTTGTTTACTAGTCTGAAGATACCTGAATTATTGATAACACCAAATGACACACAAGTACTTTTCCTGCAGTACACTCTGTACCAATTTATTGAATCATTGCTAATGGCTACTTCAGTTTCTCACTTCCTTCCTTGTAGGAGAAGTTGGTAATCGCTAGAAACTGCAACTCTCTTTGGCTACGTCATGTTTGAGGATGTTCCACTCCTGGCTGCTCTGCTCTCTGAAGCCACTTGCCCAGGGAAAGGCAGGCCAGGGAGGCCAGGGCTCTGGAGCGCTTTAGCTTAGGCAGCAGGAATGTTCCTCCACCCCAGGCCTTCCTCCTCCCCCAGACAGCCATGAAGCAACATGAGGATTTATGGGGTGAAGGAAGCCAGGAGATGCCACAAAACCCCCAGGTGCTGCTTGTCCCACCAAGGACCTCCAGCACTACCTGAATATACACATCTGCAGGCAGCTTTGCCTGTGCAGTGGTACAGCTCCATGGGCTCATTCCAAAGGCGTCCCCTGCTCCAGGGCTGGCTGTGATCCTTCTCCTGCTGCTGTGTTCAACCAGCTCCCAGCTCTGACACCGTGGCCCCAGCCCTGGGGAGGGAGGATGGAGCTGTCCCGTGTCACCTCTCCGGGCTGGCATCTGCCACCTCCACCTCTCCTGCAGGAGCCACGCGTGTGGCCTTGCGGCTGCTCAAGGGGCAGTTTCCGTGCAGGAGGTTGGATTCCCCCAAAATCCAGGTCAGACGCTTCCCTAAAATCTTGGTCACGGGGGCTGGGCTGGAGCTGGCCACCAGCTATACCCAGCTGAGGAGGAGGCTGATGCTGCTGAATTAAACAAAGAGGGGATGGGAGAGAGAAAGGATGACACTGCAGGGAAAATAAGAATGCAATGCTCTTTCCCACTCGGATGGAAAGCAGAGCCCAGAGCCCCGGCTGCTCTGCTCCCTCAATCATGGGCAGAGCAGGGGGCTCGTGCCCCACGGCCGGGGGCCAGCAAAGCGGGCAGCCCACTGCCCTCCCCACTGCTCAGCTGGGGGAGGCGTGGGATGGTGGCACCGGTGCCAGTCCTGCTGACGAGGTCGGCGGGGTGACACCTGACACACCTGACGCTGGGGGAGGTAGAGAAAATAACTCACTGAGCATTTTTATAGCCTGTATTCTACCCTGGAACTATAAATCTCAGAGCCAAAACCTCAGATAATAAGGAAGTGTTAGGGTTGAGAACGCTTGTAAAAAGCTCGGTTTGCTCTCCCCCATCCTCTTGACTGTGTGACTCAGCTCGTTACTGCACACTTTGTTAGGCAACTGCATTAATTCCTCCAGGGAACTCTGCCTCTCCTAGGGTGAAACAGAGTGGCGGGGACCAAAGCAGTGCCTCAAAATCCCTGCCCTGCTTCCTGGAGATACCGACGGAGACGCAGGGGCTGTGAGGGAAGAGCCGGGGCTGCGGGAGCGAGCCCTGCCTGCAGAGCTAGGCCCGTCGTCACCCTCTGGGACCCTCACTCCCCACCCCAGCCAGACACCCCCCACACCATTCGCGACTGCTCTCCATTTTCTGGACTGCAGCGCTGGACTCAGACACCCGGGGGCTGCCCCTCAGCCACCAGCCAAGGCAAGGTGCGAAACAAACCATACGTGTGCTGGAAAACCTGACTCTCCAAACAGAGAATTAGGCTGCCAAAAAATCAGAAGAAACATTTACTCTCTCTGCGTCTTGTGGGGGTGCCAGGAAAGCGTATCATTGCTTCATCAGTGTTTATTTACATGAGCCTTACAGAAAAGCTTGTGAAAAGCTTAATAGCCCTGCCTTCAGCACAGCTTGATTAAGTTTAGGGAACACTGAATAATGAGGCTGGTCCCTGCCATGGCTGCTGTTGGCACACTGCGGGGAGCAGGGTCCCTCGGGAAGGAGGGAGGATGCCGTCAGGGTGCATGGGGGTATTTCGGATGCACACATGGAGCTTTGGAAAGGTGGGAAACGCAGCAAGCGCCCATTATGGTTTCCAGCCTCGTTAGTGCTGCTGGGACATGGCTCTGGGTGAGCACCCGGCAAGGTGGGTGGCCGCTTTGGCAGCTCCCCGCTACCAGGCTGGGTTTTAATTGCTTATAAAACTTTGCCAATTGTTTGCAGTTGGAGCAAAACTCTCTGTGTGAAGCACCTGCCCCAGGCAGTGAGTTTGTTTTAATTTCAGCTAAAATAGTAGAGTTAGTCCTGATGTACTTAATGGGGAAAACCAAGTCCTAATATTAAACAGGAGGAGGTTAGAAGAAACAACCAGGAACCCCATTAGCCTTATTTTTAAACCCAAATGAAACAGAACAGCCATCTCAAGCCTCTCAACTAATTAGAGGCTAAAAATGTAATTGTCAGACCACATAGTTACATGCAAAGCAGATTGTAAGTGATGGTCTTTGTTATTTTAAGCAAAATTACAGGTCCAAGGGCTCTTTCTAATGAAGGCTTCTAGTCCTTGACTAGCTGGTCTTCAACAACAAAAAAGCTTTTACTGATGAATAACTATTAAAAGAAAAGCTTGGACTACCAGAGCTTCAGAATGTCAGGGTACTAGCAGATAACGACGACAAGTTGCCAAAGTATTCAGATTGCTCTGCAGTGCTCAGTGATTGTAATTTTACGTCGGACGGGTAAACCAGAGGTAAGGTACGAGTTCAGAGACGTACCCACGGGACGAAGGGCTGATGTTTCCCAAGCCCTGTACCTCAGAGGACCCCGTGGTCATCTCCACACAAGCTGCCCCAACAAGGAGCAGGCAAAAAGCCTACTGCACTGATATATAAATTCATAAACAGCAGAGGCGGTGAATTGACAGTGTCTCTGTCCCCAGCGCTGCTGGGACCATGGCTACAACTGCCTCCAGCTGGCCAGGGCTCAGACAGCAAGTTTGAAGCAGAAAGACAAAACCCATCCAGTGATCCAAAGCAAAAAAACCCAAGCTCGCATATGCAGCTTAAAAAAAAACAATGAAGAGAAGACTTGCTCAATATGTTTAAGTATTTATGCAAAGCATAGGCAGCTCCGGGCAACTCTGCTGACAAGGATGTAACTCAATCCAATTACTGGTAGATGAAGTTTCAGAATTGGATAAATTCCATTAATCTTATGAAGAAAAAGCTGGCCATTTTACTGCTTAGAGTGCTTAAAATGGATCAAACACTATTTTTTGTCCAGGTCTGAATATGTGAATCCCAACAGGCCTGTGAGTAAGCAGAGCTGCCCGTGACGCCCTCGGCACACCCCGGCTCCGGCTGCTCTTCCTGAGATGGGTGGATCGGGATCACAGAGCATCTCACATACCTGACATCGACCTCCTGCGAGATGTGGGGAGGGGAAGGGGTGTTCTCCTAGGGGAGGGGGGTATCCCAATGCCGCACATGCATTACCCGTCCCAAGTACCAGGCGACAGTTGACAGTCTCAGACCAACAAGGAGCAAGACATGGGCATCACCTCTCTCACCCCATGACACAGAACCATGTCCTGCTGAGAGCTGAACCACCCTGGCTCCCTCGCAGCCACCATGGCAGCTGGGAGAGGGTAACAGTCTGCAAACCTTCCTCCCTGTCCAATTTAAGAGTCAGTTTGGGATTAAAATGCCCTGAAAGCATTTTCCTTCCTATTTAAAAACCCCTTGAAGACTGATTAGGCTCCTCTTGCATTCAAAGCAGGAACATCAAACATGGGATTGCACCTGAGAGATCAGACACATGAAGCAGCTCTTTGCAGGACAGCAGAGACACCGAGGAAAGCTGCTGCAGCCAGAAACGCTCCTGGCCACACAGTGCCATCCTACAGGAGAAATGTACCTTTTGGCCCCAAAACATATCCTGATTTGGCTAATGTGTTGCTAGTCCACATGCACCTTCTCAGTCCAAGGTGACACAGCTGTGCAGAGAAGACATCAGAGGCCTTGCTCTGAGCCAGTACCTGTGACAGTCACACGGGTGACACGGAGACAGGTTATCCAGCCCTCTGGACTGACAGCTGGGCATCGAGGAGGAGAGAAACAGGAGCCGCGTGTACCAGCTGCGGAGGAGAGAGGCCAAATGCATGCATGGGTACGATTACAGAGAGCACAGAGGCATGGGAGGATGGAAACCAGAGCCCCACTGGGGAGCAGATGCCTGAGGAAATGCTGAAGGAGCAGCAGAGCGAGGGAGGGAACGGGCAGGGCGAGTTCAGGGAGGGGATTTCAGGAGCACAACTGCCAGGGAGTCAAACCCCCCTCCATGGTGAAAGGGGTGAGGATTTTAGGGTTGTTCAGCCTGGAGAAGAGAAGCTCTGAGACCCTATAGCAGCCTTCCAATACCTAAAGGCGATCTACAGGAGAGATGGGGAGGGACTCTTGACCAGGGAGGGGAGCCATAGGAGGAGGGGGAAGGGTTTGACACTGAAAGAGATTGAGATGAGATCTGGGGAAGAACTTCTTTGGTGTGAGGGTGGCGAGACCCTGGCCCAGGTTGCCCAGAGAAGCTGTGGCTGCCCCATCCCTGGAGGGGTTCAAGGCCAGGTTGGACGGGGCTTTGAGCAAGCTGATCCGGTAGGAGGTGTCCCTGCCCAGGGCAGGGGGTTTAGAATTCAATGATCTTCAAGGTTTCTTCCAACCTCAACCATTCTATGATTCTACGACAACTGGGAGATTTTACCAAGCTCAAGGGTCTTGCACCAGCAGTTCTAGTAGAGCAGGTATGGCAGGGTGAGGAGGGGATGGACTTTGGTCTGAATGGGCCACATACTGGGACTTACCATGAAAGTGGGGAAAAGTCAGCCACGGGAGGTGAGCAGGAGCAGAGATGAGCTTTGCTTTTAAGAAGGGAGATACAACAGGATGGGGAAGGAGTCAAAGGCAGGTGAGAAATTGAGAACAAGGGGGAAGGGGAAAGGTACGACGGGGAAGAAGAGACAGGATGAAGTCAGAGGGAAAAGGACAAATCAGAGGAGAATGTGTGCCTGGGCAGGGAAAAGAGAAGAGTGAAACGCAGGGAGGGACAAGGGGACAGTGACACACTGTTTTGCCTTTTTCCCTCTGCAGTAAAAAGGAAGGGGACAGAAGACTGGAGAAGTCAGAGTTGTGCCTGGAGCAGCCACAGGCTTAACGTGCGACAAAGCCAAGCTTGTGTTCATCAGGGAGGGAAGCAGCCCCACAAGCCTTGAGCCCACCACGCTGCAGGCAGCCTGGCCCCCAAGCGCTGCAAGGGATGGACGGTGTAGAAGTGAGCACTGCCGAGGGTGGGAGAAACAGTGAAAGCAGCAGCTGTGGAAGATAGGATGTAAGAACGCAGAAGAGGGTGTGGAGAGAGCCGGAGGGAGAAATGGGCAAACAAGACTAGAGTTCGGGGGAGGAAAATACCACCAGAATTCAAAAAATGCCTAACTCAATAGGCTGGGCCAGATAGAGGCATGCAGTGAAGACCTGCTACCCATCTCTGCGCCTCAGGCCCAGGAACAGCTCAGCCTGGGGACTATGGCAAAGCGGTCTAATGATAACTTGATTTGTGGAAGGGTGAAGGAGCAGATCCTTACAGTGCACCAAAGATGTAGGACTACTTCTCCACCCCACTGTCTCCAGTGTCTCCATCCCATCCTTTCTTCTGCCAAGGTGACCCTGCCATGTCACACTCAGACAGGAGTCAGGAGAGATGGATACAGAGAGGAGCCAGAAATGAGCTTAGACCATATGTATGGCCAGACAGACTGCTGGACTGCAGCTCATAGGACACCTACAGCAAGAAGGGTCTAGCAGTGCCACCCAGATATCAATGTGTGCAGGATTATGAGGAAAGGGAACAGAGCCCAACACTTTGCCAGTCTCCTAACAAGCACTGCTATCCATCACTGCAATGATTTTAAGCATAATTAATTTCAGCAGCAAGCCCACCTGCCAGCTGACTCCACTCTTCACATTCAGAACAGTGAAATCAGAGTTTCAAAGGGAAACCAGTAACTGCTAAGGAAGCCCCACACCCCACAAAGCAAGGACCGTTGGTGCACATTACTCAAGACCATCTCCTTCCTCTTACCAAGCCTGTGGCAGAGAAATGCCTTGTTCTGCCAGAGAAGCATCCAAGGGGCTGGGGGCAACTGGTGGCACCAGGTGGCAGCAGCACGCCAGGGATGCTCCCCTGCCAGGTCAGCCTCTGCCACCTCCTCCATCTTCTGAAGGAGCTGGCAGAGAACAGTCCTGGCAAGGGCTCTGTCCCATGCCACAAGCCGTGCCACATGCCCTGCACCCATTCATCTCCCATCCCAGCCAGCAAGGAGCCGAGACACCAACAGACAGCAAGACAGACCCTTCATTCATTTCAGGGGCACATGGAGGAACCATGGACCTATAGAGCCCCCTCTGCTCCTGTGCCATCCCCACCCTCCAGGCCCTTCATCCTGAGCTGGCAGAGACGAGATTCAAAGCCAAAGATCTGGCCTGAACTTCATAACCACCAGACTACAGGAGACAGGAAGCACGGCTTTTTGGCAAGCAGTTCCAAAGCCCCCTGTAACTCCAGCCTGTTGTTCTCCAGTTTTGTTTGCTTTTCTTTAAGAAAGCCATTGGGACATTTCCACTCACAATTAAGCCTTTATTCAAATACAAACAATTGCCTGGTCCCTACCCAAAGCAGTGCAGATGGACCCATCGCAGCTGCAATCCAGGCTCCTGCCTGCTCCCAGTCCTCCGCCTGCCGCCCTCGGGATGCATGGGCTCTGGGCTCCCTCGGCCACTAGCAGCCCCGTCACCTCTCTCCACCCTGTCCTGAGCTCAGATTTTAACTCAATATCAGGAAGGAAGCAACAACAGCTTCAAGGAAATGGTGCTGTGCTACTGAGGTCACATGCCAAGTCTCCAGGCTGGAGAAGCGCTATCTAAACCACTCTCTGGGCAAATACTCATTTCTTCATATGCATCAGGAGAATTCACATTTTAATTCCCATCAACTTGCGGAGTCTTTGACAGACACAATTCTTTCTTTTCTGAAAGGCAGTTTTTGGGAATGCAGAAAAAAGCCTGAAATATGTGACCCAAATGCAGCAGAAGGCTCCAAAATCAAAAGATGAAATCCTGAAATGGCGCTGCTCCCCCTCTTGGCCCCATACCTGCTCTCCCCAGCAAAGTCCATGGCTCTTCAGAGCTGTGACACGCTTGTACTCACCACATGGGTACCTTAAAGTACTTTCAAGTAAACAACAGCAACACAACTTCAGTCCAGTTGCTATTACAAATATAACTTCCATTATTCTTTTATACAGGTATGTAAACATACTCATCTGGTATTATTTTAGAAGTCCTAAGGTTTGTAAGACATCTGCCTGCAGCCAGAAGACAGGACTGTTGGGTAAAGGCAGCTGGATGCCAGGCAGGACACCTTTGGCACCCAAACTGGGACTACACTGAACTGGTACCTGCCTGCAAACATCCAAATTCCCTGTGGGATTCAACAGAAAGTATCCAAAAACCAATAATATTGCTGTTATTCCAGGTGATCACATGCCCCATAATGTCCCTGTAACACCACTGGGGGTGGCAGTCCTGAGATGGCCACGCTTCCCACTGCAGCTGCCTCTCCTCTGCTAAAAATGAACCATTTTTAGTTACTCGCATAAAAACATACGTGAAAAAGCTACAACAAAACTAGAGCAGGTCTGAGAGGACAACAGAGCATCGAGGTTTCTCCTTTTGACTCACCCAAACCAAGTCACTCGAACCAAACCCAGTCTCCCCAGCAGCCTCCCCACAACCAGCTGCACCGATGAGATGAGGAAGATCCTGCACCAGGGTCTGCGGTGCTAACAGCGACGTCCAACTACTTGAATTGTGGCTGGGACACATGTCTCTGCTGAATGCTTCTTCCTGCTTCTGCTGGAAACCCAGTTAGTTCCTCTCCAAAACTTGCAATAATTTGCACATTTATCAAATTAAATACACAACTCCACCTTCTACAGGAAGGACACTGCAACAGTGATGAACATCTGCTCAGAGTTTCTATCATCAAGCTACAGGAAGACAGTTGACCACAAGATGAGGGGAAAACCCTTGAGAGTTAATAATAATAAGTTAAGAGCTCACTTTCAATTACATGTTCAGTTTGAAATCTCACTTTTTGCTGAGCATGGTCACCCAATGGTCAAACCTGCCAGCTCCTAGAGAAGCTTCTCCGGATGGTATGTTATGACAACAGCCTGGATGTCCTCCTTCCCCATGCCTCTGCAGAGGGAAGCCCTCTCAGGGCTTCATGTTGTCACTACTGCCCTTCCCAAACAGGCACATAGAGCAACAAACTCAGAAACCTGCTCTTTTTAAGGCTTTTCTAGGGGTGGTTTCCCTCCTGGTCCCAAGCAATATCTAACCTGGCTTTAACAATTCCTCTTTCCCACCCCAAGCCCCTGAAATCTCTGGTTTAGGAAGGTTAAACTGGAGCCTCTGGTCTTTACTTTCTAGGTATCAGGAGCCTTCAAAAATGTTTCGTACTTTAGCAGTGGAAAATAATCTGAAGGGATTGCCTTGCACACTGACCTGCTTTCATTAATAAACTCACCTCAAATGACGTGGGCAGGACACTAAGTTCAGGTGAGCTTAACTGCTACCATCTCTGCGCTCTACCATCAGCGTAACTGTTTCTAAAAACAGTGCTGTCCATGACGTCCTCCCAAAAGGCACTCTCAGAAAGGGAAATCCCCAGCCAATCAATAAAGGAAAGAGAAGGCAATTTGATATATATAGCAAGTCCCCTGCTTATCTAGCAGTAAGCGCTGCATAAATTCACACGTGCTGTCCATTCTCTGCTGCCAGTCTCCAACAGGACAGGGTATGAAGATGGCCCGGTGATGAACTCGGAACTGAAAAGAGCCTGAGAATTTATACTCACCTGCTATAATTCACACGATTGGGTGTTTTTTAGTGCCAGAAACAGAGTCTGGGATTTCTTACCTTTAATAACTCAGTGTATTAAAACTCATTAGGGATCAAATTCCTGCCTCTAAAAGGTTTAGGATAAAAACAAAGCACAGGAGTTACTACACCTAAACACAAAGCCAGATCTCAGAAGACAAGGGGATTTTTATCGTCTTTACTCAAATAGGAGATAGGCACGTTCCTCTCATCAGCACATCGCTGACATGCACACATGAAACCCCGTGGCCACTGAAACCAGTGGCAGATCTCTCTTTCAGCAATTCCAGCTGAAGCCAGATCTCCCCAGCAGACTCTCTTCAAGGCCAGCCAGTGCTCAGGGCTGCAGCACCTCTGGGTGCCAGCACCGCAGAACAGGCAGAGCCAAAAGCTGCATCTTTGAAAGAAGTGGGAGTCACAGCACTCAAGAAGGTCCCTCTCCCCATCCTGTGTCACTCCAGTAACATCTCTTTGCCCAAGATTTTTGGGGCCCCGGGGAAGCGGGAGCAGCAGCACAACCTTCCGCAGCACGAGAGCAGTGGGTTCCCTGCTCCCTGGGAACTCCCATGGATGAGCCCAATGCTTGTTCGAGCTCTGGTTTTGACTGCTTCGTCATTAGTAAAACATGCGGAGAACGTGACTTCCTCTGCTACAAGTCCTATTGAACCTTTTCTGAGAAGTCCTAGTAAGTTCCTCTCATATTTCAATAAAAGAAGGCAAGGCCATGGGCCAGTTTCTGTCACACCTCTGGAAATTCCTCCAGTAGAAACACCTGCTGAAAAAGGAAAGACGCAGTAGAAGAGAGAGAAAGGGACGGAGGGGGTTTTGCTTTTCATCGAGTTTGTGTTTATATAAAGCAAAACTGTTAGTCCACTTCACAGGATGAAAACACTTTTGCTTCCTCTTTTGCCTCATTTAGCAATGGCAATGAGAGCTCTGCACAGCATTTCCTGACGAGGCAGTTAGAATGTCTGTGCAGAACCTCTGCATTCAAGTTTTATATTAAGAAATAATCTCCATTTACTCTCCTTGCTGAACAAAACAGGCTCTGTGTAGGATCATCTCATCCAGCACCCAGAGATGCTTGGCTATCTTCTTTCTGATGGAAATGCAGAGAGCAGGCAGTGGAAAGGTTCTGTCTGCCCGCCGGCGTGCCAGGAGGTGACAGTCCCCAGAGAGCAGTGCCAGCAGGCTGCAGATACTGACTTTTAGAATCACAGAAAGGGGAAAGAGCAAGGCACAGAGAAGGTAAGGAACTATCTTGTGACAGCCCAAGGAGTGCAAAGGACAGGAGGGAGAGGTGTGAGTCACTCGCTTGCTGGCACATCCCAGCCCTGGCATCCACTCCTCCTGCGGAGCTGCATTCAGTGGGTGCTGGCTGCCCACCGGCAGCGTGGCATTCCCGCTGGCAACTCCCTGCAATATGTCTCCAGGCTGCCCCGTAATGAGCACAGCACCTTGGATGCTACTGGCTGTCCTAATGGGAACAGTCAGCCATGTGTGAGTCAGCCATGGGCACAAGAAAGGCCACTACCAATTCTTCAGACAAAAACGTGCCTCTTCAGTCATTTCTTCTGATCATTTATTCATCTTAAGGTACTGCAGGGGCTTCCCTGAAGGCCCTGCTCCTCTCTAAGTCCATCAAATCTCAGCCTGAGGCAACTCCATTAATTATTTCTTCCTGGCCCAGGTCTCATCCCTCACCTTCAGCAGGCAGAATAGCTCCTCCCCAACACGGTTCTTTGTGCTACTGACCTGCAGTGCTACAGAAAGAAAGCACCTGCTCATCTAGGGCTGGCACCCTGATAACTCACAGTATCACAACATTATAGAGGAACACAGAGTCAATATCATTGCTCAAAGATTAAGGCTCGAAGGGGGAGGGGGTTAAACACAGATCCAGCAAAAATATGCCTAAGGAGAGCCTTCAGTCTGCTACCTCACTTGAAATGGGAGCTGACAACAGTGTCAGAAGGGTCCATGGCCAGTGGCAGGACAACACATCAAGG